>NW_004624903.1:3183478-3201872 GCF_000247695.1 Heterocephalus glaber
TCTCTTCCTTCTTCCCTCTGGCCAGCTCAGCAGGCTCAAGACCACTTTCTACTTGCTCAGCAGAACATCACAGAGGGGCCTCACTATGAGAACATGACAGGCAGGCTTCTGCAAGGGACAGTTCATTCTATGTGACAGTTTTCTTTGGATGAACTCCATACAGTGTTTACCTGTGGTCTCATTTTGCCTGTGTCCATTCTGGTTTTAGCAAAAATTCTGTGTCCCAGAAATACCTTCGTTGCCAGTCAAACAGGGCTGTTGTGTCTGTCGCACGTCGTGCACACACTATTTTCATACCACGTTACATTGGTTTTCACATATTTAATGTTTGAAACTTGCAGATACCATCATATGAGTTTTCCTGATATATAAGATTAATAATTTTCGGTTATCAGATGGGTAGCAGAGGCTCTTTGTATTTTCAAGATATGGAAATCCATGCGGAATGGTTTGACCCTGGGATAACCACCAAGTGCAAACCTTTGGTTGAAGCTCAGACGTCACCTCTGTTCTTGGGATGGCGCACCCGAGTTCCAGGTGAACCCGGGGTGGTGGAGATAGGTTTGGGGTGGGGGCGGCCAGGGACGGGGTCACCAAGACCCCTGGGACTGGAGGCGGGATCCCCCTGAAGAACCCCTTGCCACCAGTCTGACCGTCACTGGCTCTGTGAGGTGGGGATTAGCAACATGGTAGATGCTGAAAGTGTTCTCTTGTGGTTGCTTGTGGAGTGTGCCATTGAGAGGAGGGTGCAAGTCATCCAGACAGACCTGAGATTCAGGGGATCTTCCTGCAAATCAGAGGTAAAACAGCCTTTAACTTTCCTGTGCATAATGAATGACCCGATTGGCACAAAACTTCTTAACAAAATCTTATCAATTTGCAGGGAGGTTTTGCAGAATACTCAGAAACTCCTCCCAGAAGTGAGCAGGTCTCAGTGTCTGTCCTTGAGAATATCTCTCTTTTGTCTCCATGAATCTAGTGCAATAAGATTTCCCTGTACAGCACTCTGCAGAAACAGGTTTAGTGGAATCTGACCCCGAGAGCAAGTGAAAGTGATCTTTCTTATTTTTAACTAGGACTAGCTACGTGAGTATCACGGTGGGGTTTGTATCGTTGTTCTTAAACGCTTAAACAAAATGCCAGGTTTAAGTTTCTGACTTGAAAATGTGATACATAGAAGTGAAGAGCCAAATAACGACTGCGTCACTTCCCTGTACAACTTTCACCCTCAGATAAGGAAATTCAATTGGTAAGTGTGTAGTTTCTTTCAACCTCCTGGACAGACACAGCCCCCGGCCCCAAACTCCCAGGTAGAAAGGCTCAATATTGCCCAGTATCCATAATCCAACTCAGGGTTTCCTTTTGTACCCTTGCAGATATACTCACGTGCCACCAGGTGTCAGAACAAGCCCAGAAAGCAGTGAGTCTCCAACCAAGATCCTGAGCTCCTTAGGCTGCAGTTTCCGAATGAGTTTTCTGAGGATCCGATGTGCTTCCTGGGGACTATTTCCGACACATTTTTTCTACTGCAAATTTTCTATTTTTCACTGCAAATTTTCTGCAAATTTTTCTACTGAACATTTTTACTTTAGCATTATAATAGCTGGCTGTGTGTCTCAATACCTTTCCTTGAGGCATACAGGAAGCAATCTTTGTGTTTACCTACTTGGTATGACAGATGCCAAGGGGTGTGCACCTGTGCAAAAGTATCAAACTGGGATTTTCGCCCACATTATGCTCCACCTAACAGGTTGTGCATATGTTTATCTGAGCATCACGCAGGGTATAATGCACTTGCACCACTCTAGGGTTTGTTTTCTAAAAAGTTTTCTTTCAATTTTTCTGGTTGAAGTAGCCCAGTTCATTACAATGGCACATGAAAAACCGGATTTGCTAGTTTGGGAGGAGGTCAAAAGTGTATCATCAGACTACTCATGTATGGATGTTGAAGATGCTCCATTACAGTCAAATACATGTTTTCATAACAGGAGAGTGGTGTGGGGGGACGATGGTGATGATGATGATGATGATGATGATGATGATGATGATGACGACGACGACTTTGATGTTGGCCATGTGAGCCAAAGTTCCTGTGACAGTGAAATGGAGCAAGAATCTACTGATACTGACACAGCGAATGCAGACCTCCTTGATTCAGATATTCAGATGATGAAGAAAATAGCAATGTGAGTGCATATTTGACTAGTCAAAATGTTGTAAAATGGTCATGCAACCGAATGGAATGATCAAATGTTAGAACTAGGTCTGCAAATATAGCTTGCCAGGTGTGAAACCTACTGGACAGAATGCCAGCACTGCCATTCAGTGTTGGAAATTGTAACAGACGAAATGCTACAAGATGTTGTGAAATACACGAAGGCTGAAATGCAAGTAAACCATTCTGTTTAACCAATAGCCACACTCAGAAATGTATTTATTATGACACCTCACTAGCTGAACTGAAAGCATTCATAGGTCTTCTGTACTTAGCAGAGCTTTCTCCAGGTAATCACAGGAAGGTAAATGACTTATGAACAAGCAATGGGTGTGGGCTTGAGGTTTGTAGAATAACAGTGACACTGAGATTTGGTTTCCTTCAAAATTGCCTGGAGTTTGATGACAAAACCACCTACCTGCCAAGGAAGAAAAACAACCATTAATCTGGCTGCTATCCAATCATTGTCTGACAGATTTATGAGTAATTGCCAATCAATTTATACACCATCTGAATACATGACTATCCATGAACATTCTTCAGCATTTCATGGCTGCTGCAGCTTCAGGGAGTACATGCCACAAAAAACCCCTTCAAAATACGGAGTAAAAATTATTGCCCTTGTAAGTGGGAAGAATTATTATGCTTTCAATTGAGAAATTTATCCTGGAACTCAGCCACCAGGTCCTTATTCATATAGTAATAAACTGGACGATGCTGTGAACAGATTTGTTGCTCCCATCTCCCAAAGTAATCATAATGTGACATACAACATTTGGTTTACCAGTTTCCAATCGAGGTTACATTTGCTAACAGAGCACAAGTATTCCAGTGTAGGAACTGTACACAGGAGAAAAGCAGAAATTCCAAATGAAATGTTGCAATTTCAAAACAGAGAATTATATAGTACAATCTTTGGATTTCAGAAAGTTTCACATTGGCATCGCATATGGCAAAGAAAAACAAACTGGTACTGTTAATGACAACATGGCACCGTGATGGATATAGTGATTGGGAAACCTCGATAAAACGGAAGCCTGAGATGGAAACTTTCTACAACAAAACTGAAGGTGGAATAGATGTTGTTGATGAGTTATGCACCAACTATGATGTTACTTGAAACACAAAGCGTTGGCCAATGATTGTGTTTCACTCAATCCTAAACATTCATGGCATAAAGAGTTTGATAGTTTACCAAGAAAATAACAAGTGCAAAATACCATGGAGAAAGTTTCTTAGAGGATTGGAACTGGAAATCATAAGAGATCATTTAGGGGAGAGGAAAAGCAAAATGCATCTGCCTGGAAACTATGCAAAAAAATTTGTGGAGCACACTGGTGAGCTGACAGGTGCAGAGGAAAGCACAGCATCCCAAAGGGCTACAACAACAACAACAACAACAACAACAACAACAACAACAAGAAAACCAAAAAGATGTTAACTGTGCCCTACAAGAAAGGACAGGAAAACAAAACATATGTTCTACCAGTGCAAGTGATACTTGTGTATGGAACATGCAATTTTCATGTATGAAGTCTGCCTTGGATGTGACGATTAAAGCAAAGATTATTTTTGTTGTAGAGTATTATTGGTATTTTCATTGTAGTTCGCATAGATTCTTTTTTTTTTTAATAGCGATTGGCAGACTTTAATATCCAAGAAAAATTAAGTCCATCATGCATTAAAAATATAGGAAATTTCACGCAGACATGAAGCTTCCAATTCAGCCTTAATGGCAGCTTTTAGAATGAGAATTAGATATAAATACAGTACACATCATAATTTTATACTGTGATTTATACAGCTTCTCTTTATATATACATATATATATATATATATATATCACCTTGCTCACTTAACATACCTTAAATCTGCAACACTTTAGAATATGAAAATTTTTAAAAATGCAAGCACAATGACCACTTAGCGAAAAGGAAAACATTTGTGTATAGAGCTAATTTAAGGAAGGAAAAAAAAAACTGTCAATGTTACACATTTTAGTAGCTAGAACTAAATTTAAGAAATACAAAATTAAATCTTCCAGTGACACTTCTACTACTGATTGATAACACATTTTCAAGTTAGATTAACTGAAAAAGCTATAAGAAAAAGTGCAAATTTGTATAGAACATTTAAAAAATAATACTAATAATAGGTTAAAAACAAATGAAATAACTGATTTTAGAGTTAACTAAAATATATGCTGTAATTTAGAAATATAAGTAACATCATTAGGTAATTTTAGGTAATAAAACCAACCTACCGGAGTCAGTCTGTTTTTGCCTTTGTGAGAAAAACAAAGATCATTTGTTTTGATACAAGTTGTAAAAAAGTAAATATTATCCAGTGAATAAAAAGCATTTCTAAATTACTCAAACATTGCATGTATTCCTTGCCATTTAATGGACTTAAAAAAAATTATGCTCCTTTACCTTTATTTTTTTTGGTACCAGGGATCGAACTCAGGACCTTGCGCTTGCAAGGCAGGCGGCAGAACCACTGAGCTAAATCCCCAGCCCTACTTTTTCTTAATTTTAGCGGGGTTTTTTGTCCCCTTGTAATTTATTTCAAGTTCATTCACATAGGTAATGAGTATTCCCATGAAATGAACATCTGCCAAGTACTGAGGGTCACAAAGCAAGAAATAGTTAAAACACAAAACTTCAGAGACTTCTTCAGTGTGACACTGTAATGAACTCCTTGAACCCTCTACTGCAAAACTGTGGCAAAGATCACCAAAGCTTCCTCACTGTATGCCGAATCCACCCTGTCCCCAAATCCTAAAACTAAATTCCCTGGTAGTGACTCCCATAACCTAATTCACAACAAAAGTCTGAAGATGGACAGGTTTTCCTGTTAAAACATGGTATTTATGCTACCAGCACATTATTAAGTTCATCTAATCCCGAATTGCAAGAGGTCACTTAAAGCAATCACAATCTTTGAAAGTAAAAGAAGAGTCCTTTCATTTCTCCAAGAAAAGGTTACAATATTAGTCATCTCTGCTTTCCAATCTACTGGAAACAGAATAACAAATACTAGAGAAAAAGGAAAATTCTCTCCAATAAAAATCTGCCTGAGGTAGAAATTTAAAGCAGCATACGTACTGTTTAAGCTTCATCTATCAGGGAGCAAAATTGTTGATAATCTGAAATTACATGGATGGTTGCTGCTTAAGATACTGAAGACACAGACCATGGCAGTAATTTATCCCTGAAGTTCATATTTAATTTACCACATGAATACTATTGAGTTTTAATTAGTACATAATTGTTTTAACTAAAAAGAAAGTGCTTGCTTTCATAATCCACATAATCAAAGACATTATTGCAAACATCACACTAACAAATTCTGTATTCATTCTAGTTGGAAATCATATATTTCAAATTGCCCATTTTATTCCTATTTTTCCAGTTTTCTAGAACTTTTTCAAAAAGGCTTTTGTTCCTTATTTAGAATGCTGAGATTTTATACATTTCAAAATGACCCATGAGTTTGCGTTCATAGTGTTCAGTTTAGTGTGGCCAAAAGACTTAATTTCTCAGGCGCCTGACTGCATTTTAACTGACCTGTGATACAATTAAATTTAACATATCATTAAAAATGAAATTCTGATGCCTCTCTAAATTCAGCTGAGCTAGAAAAAATAAAATCAACTAATTTGAATGACGAAAGAATACTCATTTTATGTGTAGATTGCTTAGGTCCAAAATAAACAAAAGTCCCAATTCCAAAGGTTGAATGTAATAGAAGATCCTTACACTCTTCTAAAAGTAACATGTGCAATGCATATAAAACAAAAAAGAAAATCATTATGGAATTCAAGACTATCAGTCATTAATATGGCAGACTTGCAAGAGACAGTTTCACAAGGACACTGGAGTTTTAAGGTTTTTTCTATTGAAAGACAATTCTGGGCTTCAATTAAGTTCAAGATATTTCCTCCACTTTTACTTGTGTAGTACAAATCTGCACGGCGTAGTGTATCTCTGAAAAAAGCAATACACGTTATTAAGAAAATAGACACTATTTCTAAACTCTGTTAGGAATAAGAAGCCACCACTGATTTGAGGTTGTGTCCTGTCGTCTCTGATAGTTGATTTTCAGTTGTTTATTTCAGTATTTGATCTTATTAAACTTTTTTTCCAAGTGATATCACTTAAAATCATTATCGTGGCTTACGGACCACAAACAAGACACATTCATAGTAGTATTTCATCACAGAGAGATCATTCACAGTATACGTTGATAATACAGATTCTTTTTCCACCTCTACCTGGAATCCATATTGCAGAACAACATTTTTTATATCCTCATAGCTCAATTCTATGGATAGTTCATTTGCCAAATTTTCAAAGTGGTACAGCAGAGGACCAAGATTTATCCAAATTCCACCTGGCTTGAGTATTTTCCATATTGTATCAATATGATCAATTACATTGTGAGCTGTGTCTATGAAGAAACAGGTGGCAATACAGTCCCAGGTATTGCATTCTGAATAAATCTCCTGAAAATCTCCTGCTGTCATAGAAAAGTTAGAACCAGGAGGAAGACTGTGGGGGTCAACATCAGGGAAAAAGATGGGTCGAATCTGATCAGCTGATTTCCGGTTGTTGCTAAACTGATGGATCCAGGGATAAAGTTTACATTTATTAATTTCAGAACATCTGTTGAGTGCAAAGTTGGAAGAAAAGAGCGTAAAAAAACTCCATTCATTTCCTTGACAAGCATACCCTAGCATAGCTATTTCCCAGGCCAGTCTTCCTAGTCCAGCACCAGGTACCAGAATATTTACTTTAGAAGGCAGTCTTCACACATGGCAACAGCGTGCTCCATACACAAGTCTCCCTCACACTGACAGCACATGTGCTTAGCTTTCCTTTCCTGTTTGGCAGGCCATACTTCTCACCTCTCTTGTCTTCCTCTTTTGTCAGGAGCTTCCGATTATATTATATTATACAGTGTGCACTTAGCAGGAAAATGAAATACCAATAAAATGAAATATCAAATATATACTGAGTGTTTAGAATACACATCAACATTTTCTACATCACCTGTTTGTTTGCTTACTAAATCTAAAAAATAGCAACAGAACCAAATGTGTATGTGAACTACAATGAGAATGCAAATTAAGCTCTCCCATAAAAATAATCTTTACTTCAATTATCACACCTAAGGCAGTTTTCACACCTGAGAACAGCATGCTCCATACACAGGTATTGCTTGCACCGATGGCACAGGTGTGTTGTTTTCCTGTCTTCTTTGTCAGGACACACTTGACATCTTGCTGGTCTTCCTCTTTCCTTAGGAGGCTCTTGGGATGTCTCACTCCTCTGTTCACCGGTCTGCTCCAGAATTCTTTTGTGGAGTCCTTTGGGCGGATACACAGTGTTCTTCCTTTGTTGTAATTGATCATTTATCAACTACAGTCCCAAAACCTCTTAAGAAAATTTCTCTGTGATATTTTGTGCTTATCATTTTCTTTGTAAATTACGAAACTATGTATGCCTGACATCTTTAGGATCAAGTAGAACACAGCCATTGGTCAACACTTTGTGTTTCAAGTGACATCACAGTTGCTGCATAACTTGTCAATAACATCTACTCTGCCTTTCATTTTGTTGTAAAATGTGACCATTTCTGGCTTCATTTGTGTTATGGTTTGGGTCTGGATGACCCCCCAAAGCCTCATTTGGTCAGACGTAGCTGAATCTGGAATGTGTGTGGCTAGGATTAAGGCCATGTGATTATTAAACCACTACAAGTGAGTGAGTGGTTTAGCACCGCCCTAATTCCTGTAGTCTGGATGGGATAAAAGGCAGAAAGACCGGTGAATCTCTCTCTCCCTTGTTGCCTTTGCTACCTTGTGCGCGCCGTGTGTGTTTCTCCTCTGTGGTGTCTGTTTGCTATCCCTGTCTTGGAGCCAGCTGACTATGGACTGAATGAAACCTCCACAAATTGCCAGCCAAATAAACCCCTTCCTGTCTAACTTTGGGTGTCAGGTATTTTGTCTCAGCAACGAGACAAAAGTCACTAACACAATTTGTGTTGAGGATTCACTATCAATCTTTTTGTTTGTCTGTCTGTCTGTCTGTCTGTTTTGAGACAGGTCTCACTACCTACTCCAGGATAGCCTTGAACTCACTATGTAGCAAAGGCTGACCTTAAACTCACAGTATCCTCCTGCCTCAGCCTCCTGAGTGCTGGGATTACAGGTGTACACCACCGCCCCCCCTCCGCCCCCCCTTCGCTATCAATCTTATCATCATGGTGTAAGGTTGACACTATCAATATTACTTTCTTTTGCTTTGCCCTAATGTAGTCCAGGCTATCCTGGAACTCACTATGTAGCACAGGCTGACCTTGAACTCACAGGATCCTCCTGCCTCAGCCTCCAGAGTGCTGGGATTACAGGCGTGCACCACCACCCTTGGCTTCAATATCAATCTTAACATCATGGTGTGATGTTGATAGTATCAATACTACTTTGTTCTTCTTCACCATATGGGAGGCCAACGTTATGTTTTTCTGAAATCCAAAGATTGTACTATACATTTCTCTATTGTGAACTTGCGACATTTTTCTTTTTCAGGAATCTCCTCTTTGCTTTTGTGAATAGTTCCTGTGCTGGTCAACTGGTGTTTTTCTAAGCAAAGGTAACATCAATGAGTAACTAGTGAACCAATTGTCCAATGTGACATTTCGGTTACTTTTTGAAATACGTGCAACAAGTCTGTTCACAAAGTCATACGGTTTATTGCTGCATGAATAAAGATCTGGTGGTTGTGTTCCGGGATGAATTTCTAAACTCAGGGTGTAAAATGTCTTTGCATCTACCAGGGCATATATTTTTATACCATATTTGGAAGGTTTATTTGGCATACATGGCCAAACAACCACAAAATGCTGCAAGTTGTTTGTCAGTTGTCATGTATTTGGACAGTGTATAAACTGATCGACAGTTTGAAACAAAGCTTTCAAAAAATGGGAGAATAGCAGCCAAATTGTCGGATGTTTTTCTTTCTTGGCCGGTCTTTTTGTTGTCAAAACGTAGGCAATTTTGAAGGAAACCAAGTCTCTCGAGTGCCATTATTGTTGTAAAAATCTCGATGCCCCATCTGTCACTTCTCCATTAGCCCTTCAGATTCTCATAATTAGAATGATGAGGTCCTGCTATGAAGGCTTATAGTTCAGATAGTGAGGTGTCATGATAAATATATTTTTGAGTATTATTATTGATGTATATAGAATGTTTTACTTGTATTTCATCATTAGTGTATTTTCGAACATCTTGCAGCATATCGTCCGTTACAAACAATTTGCAACAAACACTGAATTGCAGTGTTAGCATTCCACTCACTAGGTTTCACCCCTGGGAAGGACCTGATAACGTTTTCCAACTTAGTTCTAACTTTGGCTCGTTCAGGTATACATGACCATTTTGTAGCATTTTGACTGGTCAAATATTTATTTTCATTACTGTTCTCTTCCTCATTTGACTCAGGGTCTTCATTCTGTATTTCTCCATCTGTCATACCTTGCGAACTTCTTTGGCTTACATGATCCGAGTCATCATCGATACCGAGTCACCTGATGACTCACTTTCAGCCTCCTCCCAAAGTCCTAAAAGTGGATTTTCATGCAATATTGCACTGAATTGGGCTGATTCTACAAGAAAAATAAAAAGGAAACATTTAATTAAAAAGGTATAAATGCACCAAAATGTAACCCGGTGCATAACATGAGTAAAACTCACCTGTTTACACTTTGGCACACATTCACACACCTTGTCATTTATCATAACAAGAGGGTGAACACAAAGATGGCTTCCCGTTTTATGCCAGCAGAGCTACTGATATGCACAGCCAGCTACCCTTATGCTAAAGTACATGTTTTCATTGGAAAAGTATGGTAGGGGCTTATTTTATCCACCCGTGATGCCTCTAGGGTTACTCTTGGGTGTGCTCAGAGACTGGTCCAGAATTTCTGAGGTCAGCGCGATGCTTAAGGTGGTGACATCTATAGGCAGGGGCTCTGGGCAGGGGGATTCACTTCCCTCACTCCATTTAGTAACACTGGGATGAGGTGGTTGGCTACATTAAGAAGGATGAGGGGCCAGGCAAATCTGTCAGTATCTCCATGTAGTGGCATCTCTAATTGGAACAGTAGGACAGCAGGGGTACCGGAAAGTCCAGGTCAGCAACAGAAGTCATCTTCCCCACTGCCGATGGGATGGACTGAATTGTACCCCACCCGCAATTCCTAGTTTGAAGCTGCCACCCGCAGTGTGATTGAACTTGAAGATAGAGCCTTTGGGGTAAATTAAGGTTAAATGCAGTCACAAGGGTGGGGCTCTGATTTGATAGGATCATTGCCCTCAGAGAAAGAAACACCAGAGAACTGGCTCATTCATTCTCTCTGTCTCTGTCTCTGTCTCTGTCTCTCTGTCTCTCTGTCTCTCTGTCTCTCTCTCTCTCTCTCTCTCTCTCTCTCTCTCTCCCTCTCTCTCTCTCTCTCTGTCTCTCTCTCTCTCCCCACATGCAAAACCCAGGTGAGTGAATATTGAGAAGGAGGAGGCAAAGCATGAAGCCCTCGTCAGAAATCAAGCCAGAAAACACCTGGGTCTTGGATTTCCCAGCCTGCACTACTGTAAGAAAATAAATGTCTGTTGTTGCAGTCACCCAGTCTGTGGTATTTTGTAGTGGCAGCCCAAGCTGACTGATACACCAACCTTGGGATTTCTCTAAGGTATGAGTCTGAGGCTAGTGTAGGTAGCCAGGATGCTCACTCCCTAGAGTCTGTGACAGGGTGAGGGTGACAACCCTGCCCAGCCTGGTTCGATGTTCCTTTCCTTCTGAATCTCTCTGGAGAACATAAGCTGCCTCTGTGCACCTCCCACGCATAGACCCAGAGTTCTCCAGGGAGGTCGGGAGGGCTATGGGCAATGGTAACCAGACTCCCACAGTGCGGATAGGGTGCGCATCAAGAGGAGCTTACCACGCCATCTCACAGCTTCACCAGGCGCCAAGAAGACAAGAGTGCAGGGCTTCGGGACACAGTTGACATTTTCCCTTGGAGTAGATGCCACAGGGAAGAGGAGTCAAATGGGTCCTGTCAGCCCTGAGATTTGACTGGGTACTGAGAAAGATATCCCTGCAACTGTGTATACTTGGAAGCAGTTTCTCAGAAGCCTCTTAAAGAGGGGAAGGGATTCTTATCATTACGCATAATAACCATCTTTTTCATAACACACAAGTCGGCCATCTGTTTTCAGTACTGTCTTACTTACACAGACCATCCCCTTGTGCATTCTCACCAAAACTGCGCAAAATGCAAATAGGGCAACAGCGCCTCCCCCACCTCGTCCACTCCACCCCACCCCACTCCACTCCACTCCACCAGCAGTCCCTTCAGCATTAGTTCAGTGTGTTTCTTCAAGAATTTCTCGGTAATACATTTACGTTCATCTACATGCCCCTGTGGAAGCATAAGGCTCTATTTCACAGGGCCATAAAAAGCACACTGGATCGTGCTGCACACGGTGTGGGTGCGTGGGCCCTGGTTTGTGTTCTTTACAGGAAGTCTGGGTGAACTTTTCCTGTCCGCCCCTGCAGAACTTCGCAATCATTTTGAATTTCTGCATAGTGTTCTCAGTAATGTGCCATAATTGTTTATCTCCACACACAAGGATCTTCATTCAGATTTCTGGGGGTTTTTGTTCCATTTACCACATTTAAAGTTTTCAAATGTTTCTCCAGTATCCTTGTTCCCCGAGGCTCTGTGTTTTTTCTGAAAAAGATACATATGCAAAAATGGAACTTGGGAACAAACTCTAACACACATTCAAATGTTGTGTAACCAATGATGCATGGATCTCCAAGGAGGCAGCATGAGTTCATACTTCTGGGAGCAGCATAGGATACTATTCCTCACCTTGAAACGCTGTTCTTGGTGTTATTGACCCCTTAAATATTTTCCAACTCGCTGGTTGAAATATGAGACTTGTTGAGAAAATGCATCGCTCCGGTCACAGTGAGGACTGGCATCCTTGGGAGCCTGTACAGAGGGCCTGTGCTGGGCAGAGGCCAGGAAAGGCACAAGCACAGGAGAGAGTGATGGAAGTTTAGGGGCCATGTGAGTGCCCAGACAGGTTACTGGGTAGCCTTGGGGGCTTGTGATGGAGTCAGCGAAGTTTTCCAGGGCATCAGGTGCCTGGAATGAGAGAGGGGAAGAAGTCAGCAGGGAGAGTGGGAGAAGGACAGCCCCTTGAAGGGGGCAACTGAGGCCTTAAAGGCTAGGCAACTGAGGTGACTGTGTGAAACTGCAGAGAAGCAGACTTAGGTTTCCGTTCTGTGAATCTGTAAGAGTTGAGCTTGCTTGCCAGGAGGAAGCACAGAGAGAGAGAGTCATGTCCCACAGAGACCCTGATTTCCATTGCCACAGTTCTCTAGAGCAAGGGAGCTCAGTCAGGAGGCAGGCCGTGTCCCAGTGTCTAGCCTCTCTCTCTGCGATCCTCCAGGATGTGTTCAGGGGTGGTCTGTTGTTGGTGCGGTCTGCCCTGGGACAGAAGGTAGCGATACTGTCCACTAAGGACCCGGCCTGGGGAACCCCCTAGCCAGCCCACCCATTTTGCAGCTCTGGGCTGTGAAAGGAGACAACTTTGGGCAAAGTGAGAGGCCAGCGGTGTCAGCGCGTGTCTTAGGAGCTGGAGCAAGCAGGTGCCCATGGGAGATACTGTACTGCCCCCGGGCAGCAGTGCCCTCAGGGGCCTTGCAATGGAGTGGCAGGCTGGCACAGCCTCTAGCTGTGAGTGTACTGGCCCCCGGAGCTGTGGATCACTGAATATGCAGATGAGCAGGAATTCAGAGACTACTCAGCCAAAGATTTCGTTGTAGAGATAGGTAAATGGCAGCGCAGAAAGGTATATGTCCTTGCTCAGTGACACATCACAGAGAGAAAATGTATCATCGTGCTGAGAGTCAAGTGAAGTTCCTGGGACTAGGCCTGAGGCTGAAAGATAAAACTTGTCTCTCTTCCCCCTGGAGGCCAGAGGACACAGAAACCAGGGACCTGTGCAGATGGTTCATCACTGCCGAGCAGGGCTGAAGAGGGTTGTGACAGCCAGTGTCTACACCCAAAGCAGGGCCATTCCCCTAAGCATATGGTGCGGGTGGCTGTGTCCGTGTGTCATTGGCCTCTGGTGGGTGGGGAGTCAGGGGTTCTGAGTCTGGCCTCTGGGAGTGGCTGACTAGGTGCAGGGTGCCTGTGTACTGTAGTGCAGAGTAGTCTCCTTATCACCGGGCCCAGCACCATTAAATCCCTTGGTCGCCACATAGGTTTCTACTGCCGTGTGCCCAGTTGTGCCTCCTGTTTGCTCATCTCATTGGTTGGAGGGTGGCTCCATCCCAGCCAAGGGTCCTCGCTCTAAGCCCTGTCCTGAAGGGAAGAAGGAGGCAAGGTGGCCTCAAACCTCATCTCTTGGGCCAAGGCCCCTTAAGCAGTAGCAGCACTGTCATCTCCCTCAGTGTCCTATGCAGTCACATAGCCCTTGACCTACCTATATTTAGCTAGCCCTGATTCATTTCTGGAAAGCAGGAAAGCCTTTGCGCCCCCCCCCCCCAGGAAGGCTGCTTTCAGCCCAGACCCGGGCTACATCCAGATACTGCTGGGTGAGAATTTGTGGGCTGAAAGCTGAAAGAAACAAAAGGGATACTGCTCACCCTTGTCCCACACCACAGAGTGTAGGCACAACAATGCATGCCTAAACACACGCTCAGGGAATCATTTCTTTAAAATTTTTTTGTTGTTGTTGTTATACGAAGCCCTGTGTCAGGTACTGCTTACTTCAGGACCAACAAGTCAGAGCTCCTGTCCCAGAGATGAGAGTTTGGGTGGGGGTGACCACGCCACCAGAGGTGAGAGAGTTCAGTATGAGAGTTCAGCTTGGAAAGGGCCATGACAGAAGGGTACAGGGTATGTGTGTGTATGTACAGCAGACGAGGAACAAATGTGTCCAAGGACTGGGCTGATCTGGGAGGAAGAAAGGATTCTTTACAGGAGTGGAAACGTCAGAGACCCAAAGGACAAGTGAAAGACTGAGTAAGGAAATGGTGGTTCCCGAGGAGAGTCATAAGTGCAGAGGCCCTTCAGTCTCAACAAAGAACTTTGGGGCATCTGGTTGGGGATGCCAAGGCCCCAAGAGTGTTGCAGAATCAAGATATGCAAATGGAAGGTGTGAGGAATGAGGGACAAAGTCCCAGACAGAAAGGGTCCCTTCCAGGATCATCTCATTTGGATGTGGGTTATTCAGAGAGAAAGAGAAGTCTACAGGGATAGTCAGGAATCCGTCCTAGCTCCTGCTACTGTGCATGCACTGGGCCTTCTACATGCACCCCCTCCAGGAAAGGATGGAGAGGTGGGAGGAAAGCAGACCAAGCTCCTCCCCACAAGGCTGGTGCTCTCTGCTCAGACCTGGGGCAGCTGGAGACTGGTGCATATTCATGACATCCACAGGACTTTACCTCCAATAAAACCAGGGCAACAAAAGGAGAAGCTGGGTTTCTAGCCTGGGTGGAATGAGTGGCAAGAGGGAGAGTTCTGGGGATGGGCTTTTGGAATCTGGCACTGGAGAGAGGAAGTCAAGGAGGTAGGTAGTGTGGAAGGAAGCAGGGAGGGAGGGAGTGGGAAAAGGAAGAAGGGGAAGGAGGAAGGGAGCGAAGAAGGGAGGGATGGAGAGAGGGAGAAAAGAGAGCATTTGTTCCTTCTCACAAGCCATCTGGCCTCATACTATATGCTGATGGGGTTCCCTTCCTCACAGCACAGTTCTCTAGAAGAGTGCTAGCTCTAATATGCCTTCCTTCCCGGGGAAGAAATGCTTTTGTGCCACTTGTAGGAAGGTACCTTGCCTTCAGTTGCTTTTTAAACACTAGAAGCCTCCTGAGTCACTTGGGAGCTCCCGAAGGAGGGTGCGGGGCCCCAGGTCAACTATATGAATAGACATGGCTGCCATTTCTTAAGGGCCTAGTGTGTACCAGACATTCTGACATGTGAGTTATATAAACTAATGCTCATTTCCCAACGGTCTTGCAAGTCGCTCATCAGTCGAAGGTTATGGAAGCACCAACTGAGGCCAGAGGCGTCAAGTGATTTGCTCAAGGTCACACAGATGATTAGCGGACGGAGTGGCAATTGGCCCTGAGTCTCGAGGAAAAGTGGGCACGCCCTGTACTGCCTGGCACCCGAGAGACCCTCTCAGTCTGAGTCAGGCCCTCTGCCTCTTTCACATATTCCAGGACACTCAGACAGTCCTGCTGTCTTAATTACCACCCACTGATGCATAACACATCACCCCAAACATAGCAACGTGTACACCGATAAACAGTCCCTCTCTCAGAGTTTTACAGTTCAGGGACCCAGGCATGGCTTCACTGGATCTTCTACTTTCCATCCTCTCACAAGTCTGCAATCAAGGTGAAAGGCTAGGGTGAGCGGTCTCATCTATAGGATCAACTGAGGAAGGACTCATGTGGTTATTGGTAGGTCCAGTTCCCGATGAGCTGTGGGATGAGGGCCTCAGTTCCTCACTGACCGTTGGACAGACTCCCATCAGCTCCTTACCAGTTGGCCTTCTCCACCAGGCAAGCCGCACAAGGAGATGGAGAGAGAATGAATGCCTGTGAATGGAAGTCACAGTCTTGCTGCAGCCTAACCTCACACAGAAATGGCATGACATCACCTCTGCCAAATGCTCTCTTTGGTTAGAAGCACTCCGCCGGGTTCACCCCATCCCACAGGGTCATGAGGCCAGGAGGCTGGGATCGCTGGCCGCCATTGTGCACAATTGCCTACCGCATCCACTCCTGTACCCACTTGGGTATAGTGAACTCGTCAAGCATCAAGCACTTTGGTGGAGTACACGGGTGCAGTGTGCTCTGTGATCTGGTGCTTCCACTCATCGCAGCCAGCCAGGACGATTGGATGGGTCTCTCCGGAACTCACGTCTGCCTGGTCCTGCCTTCCTCCCCACTCCCACCAGCCATGCCTGGTCATTGAGTCCATGGGATGTGACAGCACCTGAAAAAGGATCAGCCACTCCTCTCCCCTGTGTGAGTGTAAGCCGCCCATCACATGGGTTGGGCAGGGCCCCCAGGCACTGCTCCTGGCCTCTCCTGGTGAAACACCCCACGGAGACAGGACCCACCTCAGGAGGAAAAGATTACAGGTGTGAGAAGGCTAGGCCCTTGCTTCGTTGTACAAGCTGCCGAGGTTCTCTTGCTTTTTCCCTCTGGGCTGGCATTCTGGGAGGAACCGCCCAAGTTCACTGGGAACATTTCTAAGGCAGTGGGGAGCCACCCATGCCCGAGAGATAGGTGCTCTGAAAGTGCACGGAGACCGTGGAGTATTCAGACACCAGGGGTGGGGTACCTCTCAGGAGGAGAGGAGTGAGTACAGATTGGAAATGATTCATAAGGCTCCACGATATTTCACTAAAAAATCATAGGGAGATCAGAAGTACCTATAAAAAACACATTATTAAATTAGGGGGTGGCTGTTATATCATTCTCCTTGTTTTTCTGTGGATTTGAAATATTGTCATAGAATGGTACTCTAAAAGTGAAAAGCAAAAGAGAAGGAAGGGCTCTTGGGGCCTCGGCACCCCACATTTCTCAGGTGTGCCTCAGAGCCAAGTGGATCAAGTCGAGGGCCTGGTGGACTCAGGAGTATCCCAGGAGCCCACCAGACTCATTAGGCATGATGGCCAAGGCTCCGGGGGCTGGAGTCTCCTGGTACCGCCTCAGCCAAGAGTAGACCATTCCCAGGGAAGCCCAGGCTTTCCTCAGTACCAGGAAGAAGCAGACTCAGGTCTTTTTCCTGTGCTGGATTTTTTTTTTTTTTTTTTTTTTTTTTTTTTTTTTTTGCCATATACACCAAGGGCCGCTTTCAAAGGAACACAGTATCATAGTATGAGATAAACAACCTGAGATGATGGAGGAGGCTGTGAGCTGGCAGGGCTCTCTCCCAGGGCAGGATGCAGCTGGTTGTAGCTAGAATGGAACTTGATACCTCCAAAGCCTCAGCTGTGGATTCTGGGACATCTTTGCTCCTTCTGGACCCACCTCTCTGTCCAGTGACCCACAACACTCTCCCTGGGCCCACAGCTATCACCCAGTAGCTGCCCATCAGCCACCTTCGATGAAATGTTTGAGACCAGTAAGTAGGTTTGCCATCCACTGAACACAGGGCTGTGCCCACAGTGACTGAGGAAGAGCAGTACTGTTCCAATGGCCAGGGGTACCAATCCAGATGGCTAAGTACTGTGGCAAAGCTCTGACTCCAAAGTGACCCTCTCTCTCTGACACCTCCACCAGAACATACAAAGCATAAGCCTGGGGAGGTGGGCAGCTTCCTGTAGAAGGGGACAACAAGTATCATGAAATAAAACCAGTGAAGGGCATCAGCGTTATTTCGCACCTGGACGCTGAGCTATCTGGAAAGCAAGAACCAAGGGCACCAGAGGCGGCTTGGCCACCGTTCCTGACTCTGTGTCTGTGGTTCCCGTGGTCTCAACTTCTGCATGTGTGGTATCCACGCCTGGCCCGGACTGGACCAGGAAGGAAAACTGAGCGACAAGTGACCCTTGGGTGACCGGGAGAATTCAGGGCCGAGCTTTTCTTGGTAGGACAGGAAGGGAGGCAGGTGGGCTTGGCTGTGAGCACCGAGAGAGGCAGATGCTGGCTTTGAGTTCTCACCTGAAGGACTTGGTCACACATGCTGGCACTCTCCAGAACCGGCTCCTCCACTCCAAGACCCTCATGGGACAGCCAACTAACTGAGCCAGTCTGGTTCTCTGTGGTGGTGACAAAATAGACAACATGCTTTCAGCAGAGCCAGTCCTCTCCTGGAAAATAGAGAAGACCCACATGGGTATCCCTGACACGGTTCCTGTCATGTCATTCATCCTTGTTTGTCGAGGGACTACTGCATGTGCAGCAGCTGAGATTCAGGCTCCTTGGATAGGACAACGACCTCCAGAGACCTATCCCACCCCTCGAGGAGCTATTCATCTGTCCCTCTCGAGGAAAGGGAAAGAGAGACTCCACAGGCTCTGAAGTTTGCTCTCCCCTGGGAATGATGTAAGACTGAGATGTCCATCCTGCAAAGCTAGGGCACCACCCTGGG
>NW_004624904.1:6409-33188 GCF_000247695.1 Heterocephalus glaber
GGAGGAGAAGCCTGAGCCAGAGGAAGAGCACCGCTGGGAGAACAGCACCGGGAACGCGGACGGCCCGGAGGAAGATTCGGCCAGCAACAAGAGCCTGGACCTGGACTTCACCAGCAGGCTGATGGACTTCAAGCTGGCCGAGAGTGAGGCGGGTGCAGTGGGCGGCCAGAGCACAGCCCCGCAGGAAGCACTCCTGCGACATCTGCGGGAAGAGCTTCAAGTTCCTGGGCACCCTGAGCTGCCACCGGAAGGCGCACGGCCACCAGGAGCCCAGGGGACTGGGCCTTGGGTGCCCGGGAGGCCTTCGTGGAGAAGCAGAATGAGGAGACGAAAGGCTCCTTGGTCGGGGAGAGTGCAGCAGACAAGAAGTCCTGGGAGAAGAATGACGAGGAGAAGAAACCAAAGACAGACTTCCCCAAAAGTGCAAACAGCAAGGCCCACAAGAAGAAGGTGCGCAGAGTGCAACAAGTGCTTCTGGTCCCTGCAGGCCCTCTCCAGGCACATGAGGTCATGCACAGGGGAAAGGACATAAAGTGCCAGAGCTGCGAGCGGACCTTCACCCTGAAGCACAGCCTGGTGCGGCACCAGCGGATACACCAGATCCCGGCCCCGGGAAGCTCCACGGGAAGGACAGGGACAAGGAAAAGCAGGCCGAGGGGGGCAGCGAGACCCAGTCCACGCACAGCACAATAATGGCGCATCTGAGAACGAGACTGAGGTGGTTCCCAGCACCAGTGGCCATGCGGCCGTCACCAGGAACAGGAAGGGCTGCGGAGAAGGAGCAGGGCTCTCCCAGGGAGCCCGGCCCCGAGAGCCCCGCTGCCCTGGTGCAGGACCTGCTGGAGCTGTGTGGCAAGCGGCAGGCGCTCCCAGTCCTGGCCGCCCACAGCACCTCGCAGTTCCTGGGGCTGGAGTGAAGGCCACCCCCGGGTCCGCCCAGTGCTCCCTCGGTGTCCAAGGGGGGCAGGAGAGAGACTGCAGCGTGCGGCCCACAGCTGTGCCACAGCCTTCCTGCGGCCAGCGCCCCAGTGCCAGTGCCTTAAGGACTTAGGATCTCCATCACCTCGGGTGTGGGCTTCTCCCACAATGACTTTAGCAGAACTCGTTTTAATGAATTGTTCCGGGAGGACTCCCTGCCTAAGCAGCAACGTTACCTTTTGTATTGGTGTGTCTGAGCTTGTTTTTGTGAATCTGTGATCCTACTGTTTGTTCTGTGAGCTGAAAACAGAAGAAAAAACGTGCCGTTGGATACCCAGAGCCAATAATTGGAAGAAAACGAGGTGAATTTCATGTCAGTGACCAGAGCAGAAGTGGGTGCCATGCTGAGTTCTCACACAGACGTTTCTCTTGTTCCCTGTGTGACAGAGTAGCGGTGATCTGGTCCTTGGTGTCACAGGATGCGGCCGATGAAGGTTGCGATGTTCTTCAAGCCAAAACCAGGACAGATTTGTAGCTTCAACCTCATATGCGTTTCCATTCTTCCCGTGTTAGAAGTGGTCACTGTCCAGGTTTCAAGACCTCCGTTCTTAATTTACAGAGAAAAGTCATCTCCTGCCACCTAACCTATGGAAGATAGGCTAGAGTGTTATACAGTTCATCCCTTCCTCATTTGGTATGTTATTATTAATATTACTATTATTAGTTCACCAGTTTGCTGGGCTCTGTGGTCAGCAGAAACAAGTGGACAATATTTGTCCTGGGAGACTTGTGCCACCCCTGCCCCAGTCCCCACCTGCCGTGTGCCTGAAGCTCTCACCAGCACGCTGGAGTGACAGCTCTTCTACTGTATCCAGACAAGCCCTCCCTCCCTGACTGCAGGATCCAGCAGGGCCATGGTCCTCTGGGGCTGGGAGCCACCCAGCCAAGCCCATCCCAGCCCTTCCCCAGCTATGCTACTGTCCTTTGAAAAGCAAGGAAATACCACTACTGGTAATAAAACTATGAGCAAGGTGTAGGACAGAGGTTTGTGTCCCCTTCCTGCAACTTGGGGCGGAGTTGGAAGATGATGTGCTGTCAATGGTCCTCAAAAGAAAGGGGGAATCACTTTCGCTGCCGAGCATCCCACTCGGGGATGGATGGAGCCCCGTGCTGTCACCAGCCTAGTGACAAAAGAGAGGCCGGGCTGTGGCTGACATGTTCCCGGCGCCCCTGGCCGCCTCGCCCTGCACCTTCCTCCTCTCCAGTCTGAGGCGGCTGAAGCGCGACCACCCCACGGACCTCACAGGAAGCTGTCCTGGACACTGCGCAATGTGTCTCTCTGCAGATGAAAAAGGTCGAGGTATATATGTTTAACTGTATCCGGGATGTGTGAACCAGTTTAAAAGTGAGGTTTTCTTTACTGTAGAGGGGAGTGTAGATCAGAACCAATGATCCCTTGGTGTCTTCTAAGTAAAACCAGTTCATACATCCCTTAGTTGTTTTGTGTTATTATTACAATTGTTGTTGTTATTATTTTGGGTTTCTTGTGTTTTGTTTTTCTTCAAAACTCTCCACACTAAACTCGCAATACTGTGGGGAGAAGCCAGGACTAACCTCTCTGGGGCGGTGAGATGTAGCAGGGCTCGGTCCGGCGATCGCGTGCCAGGGCTGCCACGCAGTGATCACTATTGACTTAAAGTTTATTTACCCTCTTAGTCAATAAGGTCTTGACACGTTTTATTAGTGAGGTTCAGAAATGTATTATTTGTATATTAAATAATAAATGTATTATTTGTTTGTTGTTCCACCCGTTTCCCCCATATATTAAACTGTGAAATTTGTGATTTGTTTAAATGCTGGGTGAATCATACCTTAGTTTGCATGTCCAGCTAATTTGTTTCTAAACATTATGTTTGATTCTCTTTCTCCTTCTCTCAGGGCTTTTACAAAAAAATATATATATATGGATCTTCTGAAAAGTTTTTTGAGGTGCAAGTTGTTTTCTCTTTTGTTTTTTCCTCTTTGATTAATGGACACAATGCTGAGATTCAATCACTACATGAAACACCTGGCTGTGAGAACAGAACAAAACACCTCAGAGCTGTTTCCAAACAGCCCCGAAGCCCGGAGACTGTCGGAGGCCAGCCTCAGATTCATCCTCATCATCTCTCTCCTCCTCTCTCTCTCCAAGAAGGAAGTTGATCCTAGTGATTTCAGCCCATACATTAAATAGGAAGCAAGAATAAATATGTAGAATTCATATTTTTCTAAAGGGAACTTAAAAACTACTGCTACATGTTATGTACAAAGTTGGTTTATGCCACATGAACAGAGAATCACAAGTTTGGTTTTGGCACTTTTTGTTCCTCTTTGTACACAGTTATATAGAACTTCCAAATCCAGAATGAAAAGAAAGCTGCTCTGTGTTGAACCATCTAAGCAATAAATGTTATATTTTAAAAATGACAAAAAACATATTTATATATACACCATAACTTGTTCCAAGCACCTAAAGCTCATTTAAGTAGTGTACATTACCATCTCTCTTGCTTTTGAAATGTGTTAGTTTGCATCAACATTCAGATTCAACTCTTTTTGAAATCCATACAGCTATACTTCAAATGCTTTAACTGACCCATAGCATTGCCTGGTAGAGGGATATAATTTACTTTGTAACTTTACTTCGATAAATCTCTGAAAAATTGTTTCTCTACAACATTCAAGAGAGAATTTCTATCCAATGTGTGGAAAAAGAATAGTTGTCTGACCTTCAGAATTGATGCATGTGCCATTTTACTATTAACCACCTACACATTTTGTCTCAGTAAAATATCTGCAATTATATAAATTAGTCATATTCATGTAAATCTACTTTTTAAAAAATATAGATCATCAAAATATCCCAGAGATCCATCTAATAATAATGTTTTCAAGAGAACTAGTAACAAATCTTACATTCCGTTGAGAATAACATTCTAAATTACTCCAGTAAGAAAGACAGTTGGAATCAATAAATATACATGTTAGTGTTGTATATTTTCCTGCTACAGTATTGAGAAGGGGTGTAAATCTCTGCACCTTCTATGTTTATACTACTTAATTTAAAAAGAGAATAACACCACTTTTCTCAACTTGTGTGAAATATAAGATAGAATAAATAAAAGGAAAGAAAAAAGAAAGGAGGAAGGAAGGGAAGGGTAAACAAAGAAATACTCACTAAAGAAATTGTGAGAAACTATAGTATTCTGAAAAAAGGAATTAGAGAAGACATCAGAAAATGGAAAAATATTTCCTGTTCCTGGATAGGAGGAATGAATGAATTGTGTCAAAACTGTCATACTACCAAAACTGGTATGTAGATTTAATGCAGTCCCAATCAAAATAGCAATAGCATTCTTGGGCTGGGGATTTAGTGCAGTGGTTCTGCCACCTGCCTTGCAAGCGCAAGGACCTAAGTTAGATCCCTGGTACCAAACAAAATAAAACAAAATAGTAATAGTATTCTTCACAGAACAACAACAACAACAACAACCTCTCTGAAAATTTATATGGAACTAAGTAAGATCCAGAATAGCAAAAGCCATCTGAAGGGAAAAATCAAACACACAGCAGAAGGCATCTAGATCCCTGACTTCAAGTTAAATTACAAAACTATAATAATAAAAACAAATTGGACTAGATAAAAGAGGATATGCAGATCAATGGAACAGAATAAAAGATAAAGAAAATATCCCAAACACATTAAGTCATCTGAATTTTGATAAAGAAGTCAAGAGCTTACCCAGAAGAGCCAGTTTTGGTACATGCATATAATGCCAGCACTCAGGGGGCTGAGGCAGAAACATCACCATAAGGTTGAGGCTAGCATGGGCTACATAGTGAATTCAAGGCCAGCTTGAACAACACAGTGAGACCCTGAACTACATAGCAAGTCATGATCAGAAAAAAAAAATCATTCCTTGTCTCATAGTATTTAAAATTCCAGAAATCTGACAAAAGAACAGAATCTTAAAAAGCTGTTAGAGAAAAAGAATGAATTGTTTATGAAGTTAACCCCATTAGAATTATAGCAGACTTCTCAGCACAAACCTTAAAGGCAAGAAGAGTTTGGAATAAAGTGTTTCGAGCCCTAAAAGAAAACAACCTCCAACCTAGACTAATAAACCCTGCAAAATTATCTTTTGAAATTGATGGATAAACAAGACATTTCTATGATAAAGAACACCTGGCTAGTGACCCACTAGAAATATTTTTGCTTCCTGTTCCGAAGGCCTTTGCTCTGGGGGCCTAGAAGCCTTTGTGGAGGGGCAGGGAGGCTTTTACCAGAAAGCACAAAAATGATTCATTTAAACTGGAAGCTAAGACTTCTCCCTGGTCATTTTGGGCTCCTCATGCTTCTGAGAAAAGAAGCAGAAAAAATAATTATGGTGTTGGCAGGGCTAATTGATATGGACTATCATGGGCAAAATGGAATATGACTCCACAATGAGGGAAACAAAATGTAAGAGAAACCTAAGGGCACTGCTTAATATTACCATGCCCTGTTTTAAGATCAACAGGAAATAGGATGACAGATGGTCCAGAACCTTCAGGAGTAAAGGTACAGGCCACCACAACAGGAAAAGAAAGAGACCTGCTGAGGTGCTTGTTGAAGGCCAAGGGACTACAGAATGGGTACTAGAAAAAGGTTGTTATAAATACCAGCTATGACCCTGTGACCAATTACAGAAATGAAGATTGTAATTGTAATTGTTCTCTCCTGTTTTATTAATGTAGAATATTTTTAACATGCTGTTTATAGACTTAATATAGGTTCTTACATAGTTTTAAACTTATATTACAATGTTTAAGTTGTGAAATGTAAACAAATGTGCTCCCCAACTGACAGGACAAACTATTAAGTGGTTAAATTATTTCCTTCCTTTTTAAAACAACTTTTCTTTTTCAAAAGGTGTATAAGCAATATAAAGGCACAAAATCTAACACAGGTATCAGAATTCCATCTCATAAGTCTCTCAGATGATTCTGACCTGCAGGCCACTCTCTTTGGACTGTCCCTGTCCATATACCTGGTCACAGTGCTCAGGAACCTGCTCATCATCCTGGCCAGCAGCTCTGACTCCCACCTCTACAGCCCCAGGTACTTCTTCCTCTCCAACCTGTCCTTGGCTGATACCAGTTTCATCTCTACTACTGTCCCAAGATTGTGGACATCCAAACTCACAACAGAGTCATGCAGGCTGCCTGACACAGATATCTTTTTTATACTCTTTGGATGTTTGGATAGGCTGCTTCTATGTGTGAGGGCCTATATGACCTCTTTGTGGCCATCTGTCACCCCTTGCACTACCAGGTCATTATGAACCCTCACTTCTGTGGCTTGTTGCTTTTGATGTCAGTTCTCATCAGCCTTTTGGTATCCCAGGTGGATAATTCAATCGTGTTATAATTTACCTATTTTAAGAATATGGAAATTTCTCATTTCTTTTGTAAACCTTCACAACACAATAACCTTGCCTGTTCTGACACTTTTAACAATAATATAGACATTTACTTTGTGGGTGCCATATCTGTTTTTTCCCCATCTCAGTGATCCATTTCTCTTACTATAAAATTGTTTACTCCCTTCTATGAGTCCCATCATTAGGGAATTTTGAATCCTTGTCCACCTGTGGGTGTCACCTCAGTGGTTTGCTTATTTCATGGGGCAGGACAAGGGGTGTATCCTCAAGACAGAGGACACAATGTGAATATAAGAGAAATTGATTCCAGAGAGAGGAACACCAGGAAATAGGCTAGCCATCAAATATACTAGCACGTTATTGCTGAGGGTATCAGAACAGGTGAGCTTGATGATCTGGGCAAGTTCACAGAAGAAGTGTGGAATTTCCAGGTCTGTGCATAAAGATAGCCCTTCACACACCAGAGTGTGGAGCAGGGTATCCACAGTGCTAATAAAAAGGGAGATAAAAACCAGCAGGACACAGAATTGAGGAGTCATGATGACTGCACTTCAGAGGGCAGCAAATGGTCAAATACCAGTCATAGGCCATCACTGAGAGGAGACAACTTTCTAAAACCACCAAAAACTAAGACAGAGCAGACCTGGGAGGGGCGGCCTGTGTAGCAGATGCTCTGATCCTGTGCTTAGATGTTTACCAGCATCTTTAGAACAGTGCATGTGATTAAACAGATGTCATTAAAGGACAGGTTGGAGAGGAAGAAGTACAGGGGAGTGTGGAGGTGAGAGTCGCAGCTGATGGCCAAGATGATGTGCAGATTTCCCAGCACAGTGACCAGGTATATGGCCAGGAATGCATAGAGGGTGAGTACTAGCAGTTCTGGATCATCTGTCTGTCCCAGGAGAAAAAAATTCTGAAACAGTTGTTTCATTTACATCGTGCATGGTCCTGATGAATCTGATGGAAAACATAAGGTGAAAACAAAACAAAGCAAACTTTCTGTATAAGCAAAATGGACAGTACCTGGAAACATGGTAGATATAAAAAAAGTTTTGGACCTACTCTGAACTTGTTTTTGACAAAATGTGAGAATAAGGCCCAGCAGTCTCTGTTTTACCAAACACTCCAAGGGAATTTGATTCTTCTAAAGTTTGAAAAACAAACTTTTAAGACAAAGAAAATTTTCTCATTATATTGAGCTATACTGATATTCAAATCTTCGCTTATATTCTCCTATTCCTCTTGACTCACACATCATGTAACTTCTAATCTCTTTCTTGAGCACTTGTACTTTTATATACTGAGTTTGATCCTGTGTGCAAAAAAGATAAAGATTTATAAGATAATTAATGCATACTTAGAAAAATCAGGCTTTCAAAGAGTTGTGCCCCTGAAGAAAAATGATCTTCATTTCCTGAGGAAGAGAGAGACAGCTATTATCATTTTGTGTCATATTTATCTGACACACTTAATTCAGGCTCACAAACATGCTTTGTGATGAGGAAAAATATTCAACAGGAAGAGAAGCCTGGGTGTCCTCCTTTGCTTAATGGAAACTGCCTCTTAGATGTTGCACTTACCTATAATGTGATAATCACTTCTTGATTTTTATTTCTCTAATCACCATGTCACATATCTTAAATATAGATATTTTTGTTCATACAATTAGATCTCAATAAAATGGGAAAGAAAAATTCATGGGAACCTTTCAGTGAGGAGAAAGGAACAGAGAAAAAACAGCCACGTGTGGAGAGGTGAGACTTGCATATTGAGCTTGGCAGTGTGTATGACAATCTTGAAATTTTTCACCTCTCAGAAAGAAGTTATGAGGTGAGGCTCTTAAATCAAGCAAAAAAAAAGAATATCACTAGTCTGATGAATGCAAATTACACAGAATGTTTCTTGTGCTGAAACTACCTCTAAGAGTCTTGGTTATGTCGAAAAGGAAGGGAAATAACATCAAAAACACAAATATTCATTTGGCCTGGTTATATAAATCTACTGAAGAAAAATGTATTAAATAATAAATGAATGAAGACCATGAGTCCCAAAAATTATGAATTCCTAAACTAGGAAACAAAAATAGAAAGAAAAATCTACCCTATGAGAAAATGTTAAGCATTTTTGAATATTATCATTGTAGATCATGTATGCATAATGAAAATACAGAAAATGATGCAGGCTAGATACTCAATTTACATTCAATACATACAAACAATTTATCTTCTTTGCCATACTCATTATAGATGTTTTATTGCAAGAAATAACCAAGCCATATTTGAAGGCTCTCATTTAGTGTACTTGTTCAAACTTTAATTTTTTCTACCACAGGTAAATTACTACACTATTGTGATATACATTATTCTCCTGCAAGTTATATTATATTTGGAATTATGTTTCCAAATAATAAAATCTGCATTGTATTCCCTAATAACAATTGTTTGTAAACTGGACTGTACTGAATGTGCCAATTATAATTAACATTTTTGGTAATCCACTTTTTATCAACATTGATGTATTTAGTCCTGCTTCATGAGTCTTAACTACCAGAGTATTCAACTATATTATCACCACAGAATCTATGTTTCCATAGTTAATTAATGGGTGGTATGTTTATTGCATTTGATTTATTACTACATATACAAAATAGGATCACCTGTGGGGTACAAAACAACATTCAAGAAGGTGTCACTTTAGGAAGAGAAGGGGAGAGTCGAGAGGAACATCACGGTGGTAAATATTGTATCCCTGTTATTTTATTATTTCATTTTAAAAGACTTGAAACAAATATAGCCAAAGATCACCATTTCTTAGTTCTGGAAATACAAGAGCTGTTGTCACGTGTGATTGTTTCTGTTGTTCCTTACACTATCTCCACACCTCCTGTTTAAAACATTTGGTAGCTTTAGGAAATGAAGCATGGCAACGAGGAAGCTGCTGGGTGATCCTCTCTACATCTCTACTCCCTCCTCCAGATTCCTCACAACCCACTGCTATGGATATGATAATGATCTCTGTTCAATGATGGATCAAAAACCAGCAAAAGGAAGAAGCGATGAACTGATTGTTGGGGACTAAATTGTGTCTTCTTCAAAATTCATATGTTCAAATTTAATTCCCAATAATGTAGAATGTGAATGTGCATGAAAATGGTTCTTTGAAAAGATAATTAATTTAGAATGTGGGTTCAAGAGTGAGTCCTAATCTGGGAAGTTGTGGGTCCTTACATGAAGAGGAAATTAGGACCCAAAAATTCAGAACAAATAAATTCTCTGTGGGAGGTGATGCAACTGTTCTTCCTGACTTGGCACAACTTTTCAGTGAAATGTTCACTGGTGGAGTCTCTGTCCCTCAGGACTCAATATCCAAAGCTCCTCATTAGATCAAAATAGTCCTATCATCCTGATAGTGCAAGTAATCACCTGAAAGATCAACTCTTCAGAAGTCAGGAACTCAGGATGGCTGATTTTCTGACGCCTTGAAGCCAAGGCTATTCCACCCAGAGATCTCCTTTATTTCTACTCCCTTCCATTTCATGTGCCTTGCACACATAAAACATGGAATTTCTCCAACACATCCCCACTGCTCATTTTAGCTATAGCTGTGTATTTTGTCATAGCATTTTAGTCACAAAAATATAGTTTACCACACATATGTATGTAAGTATAAACATAGGTAATATCAGTGTGCTGAAATTGGAGACACCCAAAAATATTTTTTATATTCTTAAAACATGATTTTTATGCTGTAAATTTAGAAAAGAGATTGTAACCTACTGTATATTGCATGGTCAATAGTCTGAATTTTATTTTTTCCTGTAGCTACATTTTCTTTATCTTTTATCAGAACATGTTGAGATACATCGTAGTTCTATTCTTTTTGGGAAATTGGTACATATACATATCATACCTTCATCACTTTTCCTATCCCTTCCCAAAGCCCTCCTCTGTCACTCCTTTGCCAAGTCCCTGTACCATCGCTGCAGAGTCTACCTTCCTGTTTCTTACAGTGTTCATTTACTTTGCTCTTTATTTGTTTTTAAATTTTTACTATGTTTGAGATGTATAATAAGTACTATCATCATGGGAAATGTGTACACATACATATGTTACATCTTGATTCTTTCTACTTCCTCTTCCCCTTTCCTCCCTCTCATCTTCCCCGTAACAATATCCTCTTAAGTCTTTACAAAGTCGTCCTCCTGGTTTCATGTCATCTATCCTTTATTTTCATCTTTATGTCATTTACACTTTGGAGTTCTCAGAGAAACCATGCAATATTTAACTTTCTGTGTCTGATTTATTTCACTTATCATTATGGACTCACATTCCAACAATTGTTCTGCAAATGAAACAAATTTATTCTTCTTTAGAGCTGAGTAATACTCCACTCTCTATATATAACATTTTCTATATCATTTAATTTGTTGATGGGCATATAGGACATTTGCACGATTGAGCAATTGTGAGGTTTGCTACTGGAAACAAGGGGATGCAGGTGTCACTGTCATGTGATGACTTTAATTCTTTTGAGAAGATACCCAGGAGAGACATAGCTGGTCTAATGGAATTTCTGTTTTTAAATTTTTGAGAAATTTCCACAATGATTTCCATTGTATTTGTACTAGTTTACATTTCCAACAGTGTAGAAGGATTCCTTTTCCCCCATAACATCATCAATATTTGAATCTTTGGTGATAGATATTCTTACTGAAGTTAAGTAAAATTTCAGTGTTGTTTTGACTTGCACTTCTCTAATTCCCAAAGATGCTGAGGATTTATTTATGTATTTAGTGAATATTTGTATTTCTTTTTTTTCATTTTTTATTTTACTGGTACATTTTAGATGTACATAATGATAATGTTCATCACAGGGAATTTGTACCTATATATGATATATCTTGCTTCTTTTTTACTGTTCCTCTTCCCTCCCTTCAACACTTCTCCTTGTTACTTATAAAACTTTGTCTCCATTTTTCCTTCTACTTTTTTCCTCCTTGTTCCCCCTTCTCATTTGAACATTTTCTTCTCATTTCCCAAGAACATTTGTATTTCATCTTCTGAAACAGTGTCTATACATTTTAATTGCCCATTTTTTATTGAGTCTTTTATTTTGAGGGGTCTAAATTTTCTTTTTGGTTTTTCATATGTGCTAAACATTAGTCTGCTGTCTGAGGAGTCACTAGTAATTATTTCTCACATTTGGTTGTCTCCTCTCTCTACTGATTTTTTCCTTTTCCATCAGAAATGTTTAAATTTGATACAGCCCCATGTGTTGATCCTTGGTATTATAGATGTGGAGTTCAGATTCTTTTCAGGAAGGCCATACCTGTACCTATGCCTTCAAGAGTTTTAGTAAATTTTTCTTCCAGGAGATTTAATGTTTCTGAATTTACATCTGTATCTTTGATTCATTTTGAATTGATTATAATACAGGGTAAGGGATATGCATCTAGATATGTGTCTAGATCTGCATGTGTGTAATAAGTTTTCCAGCACCATTTATTTAAAGAACCTATGTCTTCAGCATATGTTTTTAGCCCCTTTGTCAAATGTCATATGGGTGAAGTTTCTTGTCTACTCTACTCTATTCTGCTCTATTTCATTGGTCAACATGTAGTCAACATGTGTGTTTTTGTGCCAGAGCAGCAGTTTTTATTACTGTAGCTTTGAAGCATAACATGAAGTCAAGAAATGTAGTCTCTACTGCTTTGCTCATGTTGTTCAGGATTGCCTTGCCTACACTAGGTTTCCTCTGGTTCCATGTATATTTTAGAATTCTCTTTTTCTAATTCTGTGAAAAATGTTGATGGTATTTTCATTGGAATTGCTTCAAATATATATATCATTTTTAGTAATATGGCCATTTTCATGTTATTGGGTATGGAGATACAAGAACAGCAATGTCTTTCCATTTTCTAATGTCTTCTTTATTTTTTTAGACCAATATAATTATTTTTCTTTTTTGCTTAAATTCTTTTATTGATACATTTTAGGTATACAATACGTTTACATTTATCATTGGGTCCTTGTACCTGTACATGATGTATCTTGGTTCTTATTTTTTCCCCATTACCTGTGCGCCTTTCCCTATTTACATAGAATTTGTTTCCATTATTTCCTTTTCTCATAATTTTTCCTTTCCATTCTTTCCTTTCCCCATCTCCTCCCACCACTCCTACCCCTTTGGACCTTTCTTTATAAAGGTCTTTCACTTCCTTGTTTAAATTAATTCTTAGGTAGTTAATTTTTTGAGCTATTGTGAGTGAGATTAATTTCCTGATTTCTTTCTCATTTGTTTGCATATGAATGTTATTGATTTTTGTGTGCTTATTTTGTATCCTGCATGCTGAATCTCTCAAATAGTTTTAAGAGTCTTTTGGTGGAGTTTTTTTTTGGGGGGGGTTCTATATAAAGAATCATCTCATCTGCAAATAAGAGTAGTTTGACTTTTTCCTTCCCTATTTGAATCTCTTTTATTCCTTTATCTGGCTTAAAGTTTTGAATTTCATACTTAATCAGAGTGGTGAAATGGATACCCTTGTCTTCTTATTCAACTTAGGAGGAATGATTTATTTTCCCCATTTAGTATAGTGTTGGCAGTGGCATGGCATAAATAGTATTTATCAATTTAGAGTAAAGTTCTGTAAATATTTTCATCAGTGTTTTTATCATGAATGGACCTTGAATTACATCAAAAGCTTTTTCTGCATCCAATAAGATGATCATATGATTCTATATTCAGTTTATGTGATCTGTTACATTTATTGATTTAAATATGAAGAAGCATCATTGCACTCCTGGGATGAAGTCAACTTGATCATGATTTATGATCTCATTAATGATTTGTTGCCTTTTCTTTGCAAGTATCTTGTTGAGGATTTTTGCATATGTTTTCATTAAGAAAATTGGCCTGCAGTTTTGTTGTTCTTGTTGTTGTTGGGTCCTCATCTGGTGTTTAATCAGGTTAGTGCTAACTTCAAAGAATTATATTGGCAATATTTCTTTACTTTTGATTTTATGGAAAAATTAGAGGAGTATTAGTGTTACTTCTTCCCAGTTGTTCTGTTAGAATTTAGTTGTGAATCCATTGTGTTGTGGGCTTTTTATCGTATGTGGGAGGGTTTTTCTAATGCCTGTGTTTCATTGGTCTACTCAGGGTTTTTATATCTTCTAGTTCAGTTTTAGTAATCAGTATGTCTGTAGAAATCTATCCTTTATGATTTCTCAATTTATTTAACATAAGTTTTCAAAGTAGTTTCTTATAATACTGTGGATTAAGTGGTGTTCACTGTCATTTCACTTGTTTCATTTATAACTGCATGAATACATGTCTTCTTTTTCCTTCATTTGGTAATTTAGCTAACAGTTTATCAGTTTTGTTATCTTTTCAAAAAACAAACTCTTTGATCCATTGAGTCTGTGTATTGTATTTTTTCTCAATTTCATTAATTTTTGCTCTGATATTTACAGTTTTCTTCCTTGTATGTAACAGCATTGGATTTTACTTACTTCTGTTTTTCTCATACCTTGAAATGCAATATGACATCAACTACTTGTTGCTCTGTTTTTCCAATGTAAGTATTCACAATAATAACCCTTTCTCTTAAAACTTTTCACTGTGTCCCATGGGTTTTATTTTTTTCCTTAAATTCTTTTATTGGCACATTTTAGGTAGATAATACATTTACATTTATCATTGGGAACTTGTACCTTTACACGGTGTATCTTTGATCTTATTTTTTCCCCATTCCCCTGCCCTCCCTTCAAATCCTCCACCCCTCCCTATTTACAAAGAATTTTTTCCATTTTTTATTTTCATATTTTTTCCTTTCCCTTTTTTCCTTTCCCCTACCCCTCCCACTTCCTTTAAAGTATCATATCATCAGCAAATAGTGACAGTTTAACTTCTTCCTTTCCTATCTTTATTCCTTTTATTTATTTCTGTTGTCTAATTGCTGTGGCTAATGTTTCCAGAACTATATTGGATAGGATTGGTGATAGTGGATATTCTTGTCTTGTTCCTGATTTTGATGTGAATGTTTTCAGTTTTTGACCACTTAGTATGATGTTGGCTGTTGGGTTTTCATAGATAGCCTTGATCAGATGTAGATAAAAACGTTCTATTCCAATTTTCTGTAGCGTTTTTATCATGAATGGGTGTTGGATTTTGTTGAATGCTTTTTCTCCATCTATTGAGATGATCAAATGGTTTTTGTCCTTGACTTTGTTAATGTAGTGTATAACATTAATTGATTTACATATTTGAAATATCCTTACATTACTGGGAGAAATCCAACTTGGTCAGGGTGTATGATCTTCTTGATGACACTCTGTATTCTGTTTGCCAGTATCTTGTTGAGGATTTTTGGATCTATGTTCATTAGGGAGATTGGCCTGTAGTTCTCTTTTTTGGGTTAGATCTCTCCCTCGTTTTGGAATCAAAGTAACACTTGTTTCCAGGCATGAATTTGAAAGAATTGCTCCCCTTTCAATTTTCATTGAAGAGTTTAAGGAGGAGTGGCAATAGTTCTCTAAATGTCTTGTAGAATTCAGCAGTGAAGCCATCAGGACCTGGGCTTTTCATTTGTTGGTAAATTTTTAATTTTATTCTCAAATTCACTGATTGAAATTGGGGTGTTTAGAATTTTTATATCTTCTTTGCTCAACTTTGGTAATTCATACTTATCTAGGAATCTGTCCATTTCTTCTGCTTTCCATTTTATTAGAGTACAGGTACTCGAAGTAGGTATTGATGATCCTGTGGATTTCTGCTGGATCTGCTGTGACTTCATCTTTTTCATTCATAATTGCATGGATTTGAGCCTTTTCTTTCCTTTTATTGATAAGTTTGGCTAAGTGTTTTTCAATTTTATTTGTTCTTTTGGAAAACCAACTGTTCAATTCATTGATTTTTTTGTATCATTCTCTTAGTCTCCATTGCATTGATTTCTGCTGTTTTATAATTTCCTCTCTTGTATGAGTTTTGGGTTTGTGGTGCTCTTTTTCTAGGAGCTTGAACTTCAGCATTAGGTTGTTCATTTGATCTCTCTCTGTTTTTCTTGTATGGGCATTCACTGCTATGAATTTTCCTCCTAGAACTGTTTTCATTGTATTCCATAGATTCCTATATGTTGTATTGGGATTATGATTTAATTGTAGAAACCATCTAATTTCTTCTTTAATTTCCTCTGTGACCCATTGGTTGTTCAGGACAGTATCATTCAATTTCCATGTGTATGTGGAGGCTTTGCAGTTTCTTATGCTATTGATCTCTGATTTTATTGCTCTATGGTCTGACAATATAGAGGGGATACCTTCAGTTCTTTTGCATTTACTTAAACATGTCCTATGAGCTAGGATGTGGTCTATTTTGGAGAATGTCCCATGTGCACCAGAAAAGAATGTATATTCTGATTTTATGGGTTGGAGCACTCTGTAGACATCTATTAAGTCCATTTGTTCAAAAGCTTGGTCCAGTTTTACCATTTTATTGTTTATTTTTTGCCTAGAGTATCTGTCTAATTGTGACAGGGTGGTATTGAGGTCTCCGAGTACAATTGTATTAGTGCTTACTTTGTTTTTGATGTTCATTAATATTTGTTTTGTATAGTTGTATGCATTAGAATTTGGTGCATATATATTTATGTTTGTCTTCTCTTCCTCTTGGATTGTTCCTTTTACAAGGATGTAGTGACCTTCTTTGTCTCTCTTAATTAGTTTTGTTTTGAAATCTACTGTCTGCAAATAAGATTGCTACCGCTGCTTTTTTCCAGGTTTCTCTCATATGGAAAACTGTTTTCCATCCTTTTCCTTTCAGTCTATGGGTTTCCTTTTGAGTTAGGTGTGTTTCTTATATACAGCATATTGCTGGATTTTGCTTCTTAATCCATTCTGCCAGTCTATTTGTTTTGATTGGTGAATTGAGGCCATTAACATTGATGGTTATAATTGATAAATATCGACTCATTCTTCTTATAATGTTTTACTGTTGTTGGGTCTGTTAGGTTTTTTTTCTGTTTTCTTTTTCCCCCTTTCCCTTTAGTTTCTTGCCTTGCCTAATGGCTTCACTCTCTTGGGCCTCATGGAGTTGTGACCCTCATTGTCTTTTTCTAGGATATTGTTTAGAATTGTTTGGAGTGACTGATTTGGTATTCATGAAGTTTCTCAGTTGTTCTTTGTTGTGGAAGTATCTAATTTCCTCATCAATTTTGGAAGATAATTTTGTAGGATGTAACATTCTCACTTGGAAGTTATTTTCTTTTAGGCCTTGAAATACTTTACTCCATGTTCTCCTTGACTTGAGGGGTTTTGTTTAGAAGTCTGCCATGATTCTGATGGGCTTTCCTTTGTATGTGATTTGTTATTTTTCTCTAAATGCTTGTAGGATTTTGTTCTTCTGTTGAGTTTCTGGGATCTTGACTGTTATATGTCTAGGTGTAGATTTTTTTGATCATGGCTAGTTGGAGTTCTATATTTCTCAGTTATCTGTATGTCAATTGTTTTCCTCTGTTTGGGAATTTTTCTGCTATTACTTCTGTACAGTTTTTTATGTCATTTGTAAATTCTCCTGCTTTTGCATGGACTCCTGTCAGTGTTATGTTATTCTTCTTTGCATCGTCTAGCAGCTGCTGGATCAGTTTCTCATGATCCGTTACTATTTTTAAGAAATCTCTCTTTTAATGGTAACTAACTGCAATCCTGTCTTCTATATGTGATATTGTTTCTTCTCATTGGCTCAATCTCCTGTGAATACTTTTAATTGAGTTTTTAACCTCCTGGATATCTTTTTTATGGATTCCATTTCTTTCCTATGTTGGGCTTGCATGGTACCCATTTCTTTCCTGTGCTGAGCATTCATGGCTTCCAGCAAGGTCCTGAGCTCATCTATTTTTTTTTTATCTGTTTCTGTTCTAGAGTCTCTAATCATGTCTTTCATTCTGATCACCATCTCTGCAGTTATCTGGGAAATTATTTCTGTTTTGAATTTTTCTAGAGCCTCATTCATCTCTTTTGTTGCTTCCTGTGCTATCAGTTCAGGGTTCCAGGTGGTTGATTATCAGATTTTCTACCTCATTTTCCCCAGAATTTGCCTTTTTTGAGCTGAAAGTCCAGGTTTACAACTTGTTAAGGTGTCTTCTCATTTCTAATTTTGTTGTTGGTGCTGTTTTTGGTTTAATTCCTGGGCTGATACTTCAATATTCCTTTTTGTGTGCATCTTTAGTACTTGTATTTAGAGCCCTTGTTAGATGATTGCTTGTTAGAAATATCTTGCAGGTATAGCTCGTCTTTTTAGGCTTTGAGTCTCTAATGACTCTTAGGGGATCTCATTTTTAGTATACCAGGTAGGACAACTGGTTAGATCAATTGCAACACCTTTGGTCCATTGACACAATCAGTATCAACAGCATCAAACACAGTTTAGAAAATGACAATCTGTGGTAGCAGGTAATCTGTCACCTTTGACCATGTGAGCTAGATCAAAATCTAGGGCCATGACAAAATACTTATTTGTAGTAAATAAACCCTTCACTATAGCAAATTTACCCTTCAGGATAAGGATTTAGAAGGGGTTGGGGAGGGAGAGGTAGAGAGATAGGAGAGGAAAATGTTAGAGGTGAGGCTAGAGGACATGGGAATATCATGCAAATTGTAGGAAACTATTGAAGACAAGAGGAAAAGACAGAGCAAAAGAACAGGGACAAGAACAGAACAAACTGATAACAATGGGGAAGCTAGAAACTGTATTCAGTGATAGTCGATAGGATACACAGAGAGAAACAATTCTAAATGGGACAGGAAGAGGAACAAAGAGAGAGAGAAATGCAGAACAAGAAAGGAGAGAGAGAAAAAAAAGAAAAAATATGTATAAAGGAGCCTCCAGGCCTCCCTAAGGATGTCTCTTCTGTCCTGGTAGACAATGTGGACAGCAGTGTGCAAGTCTAGGATGATTAGTCTCAGCAAGCCAGCTGTAGTGTACTGAAATTCAGGCTGATTTCTGGCTGCAAGGCCAAGTTGAGGTCCCTAACCTCCTACAGGATTGAACTCTGCAAGGTTCTATTGTAGGTTCCAGCTGTCCTCCCCACTAAGTGAGTCTAAGTTTCTCTGGTAGGTGCTGATCCCACCAATTTTCCAATAACAGTGCTCCAGCATGCCTTTATTGGAGAGATTTCCTTCACCTTCCCAATGGGCTTCAATTTTCATTGAGGAACTGCACAAAGGCCTTCTCTGTTGTATACTTCTACTCTATCTTCTGGGGCTTATAACAATGGCATTTATGGCCCCTACACACATCTGGAGTGTGGATTCAGATACCTCTTGGCTCTCACAGAGTGACCCATAGGGGTGTGTCCCACATGGCATGGTCCAGCAGGACCTCTGCTAGTATCTGCACTACCCAGGGTTTCAGTGGGATGACCCATAGGTTTTAGTGTGTTGTGCTATCATTCTCATTAGATTCTGAGAATTTTTAATTTTTTCTATAATTTCTTCTCTGATCTATTGATTACTCCAGAGTGTATTATTTAATCTCCAAGTGTTTCCATAGTTTCTGTGGTTTCTCTTACCACTGATTTCCAAGTTCATGATAGTCTCATTTGATGGTATGCAAGATTATTTCAAATTTTTGTATTTATTTAAGCAATTTTTATGGCCTAAAATGTCATCAATTTTGGAGAAGATTCCCTATGGTGCTGAAAGTAATGTGTATTCTGTTGTTTGGTGGATGAAGCACTTTGAACATACCTGTTAAGTGCATTTGTTTAATGGAATGTTGCAACTCTGATATTTCTTTCTTGGTGCTCTGGTTAACCTATCTATTCATGAGACTGGTGTGTTGAAATCCTCCAGTAACATTTGATAATGATTTTATGACTTATTTTGTCCAAAAGTATTGGTTTTCTAAGACTGGGTGTGCTACCATTTAGTGCATATACATTTAAAGTTATCTCTTCCTATGGAATTGTTTCCTTTACCAGTATTTAGTAAACTATGACTCTTCTGATAAGTTTTGATTTGAGGCTCACTTTGTCTGAAAGTAAGATACATACTCCTGCTTGATTTTGCACTCCTGTTGCATGGAGAATCATTTTCCAATCTTGCACTTTCAGTCTATGTGTTTCCTTATAAATGAGTTCTGTAACTTGAATGGAAAATATGCTTGAGTTTTGTTTTTTATCTAATCTGCCCATTAGGTCTTTTGATTGGGAAGTATAGATCATTTCCACTGAAAATTATTACTGACAGGAATTTACTGAATCATATCACTCCATTATTTTTCTGCTGCTGATTCCTTTGTATTTCCCCTATAACTATCCACCCAATTAAATATATTCTTTCTTTAGGACCTTTCACAATGCTGGTTTCTGCTTGGGATTCTTTTGAGTATTTTCTGCAATGCTGATTTGGTGGTCGTGAATTACTCTAGTCACTCTTTGTCTTGGAATAGCTTTATTTCTCCATCAATTTTGAAAGATAGTGTTGCAGGACATATTAATCTATGTTGAAAGTTGTTTACTTCACTCACTTGAAAAACTTCATTCCAAGCTTTCCTGACCTTTAAGATTTGGGTTGAGAATTTTGCAGTTACTCTGATAGGCTTGCCTGTATTTCTTACTTTATGACTTTCTCTAACAACTTACAGTGGTCTCTCTTTGTGCTGAATTTTTTTGGGGATTTTAGCTATGTCATGGAGTTCTTTTCTAGACGTTGTTGTCATAGTGACTAGCAATCAGAGAGTAAAAATAGGGCATGGGCACACAACTCTGTGACCCACCTCTTCCAACCAGACTCCATTTCCTAACTGGACATTGGGCTCTAAACTCCTCAGTGAATTAATACAGTGATGTGTATAGGGTCCTATGATCCAGTCACCTTTTAAAACCCTAACATATGAACATAACTTTCTTTAGGTTTGGGGAATTCCAGATCAAACCATAGTTATTGCCATGAGAGTACCAAAATGAGGAGGGCAGGCAGGATACCCCACAGACACAAAACTCACCATCAGTTCTGGGAGAATGGGGAAATAACTGCTTTGGTGCTACTCAAGTGTCATTCTTTTTCCCCTGGATCACACCACTCAATCCTACTGCCTGCTCCTTCAACTCCCAGAGCTGGCTTCCCTATAGCTTTGTTCTTTTGGCTCTCAGGGAGTGAAGGGGTTTGGGGCGTCTGTGACTCCACCTCCTTCTCTCTGGAACATCTCTTGTGGCTATCTCCTACTCAATTACTGCAGCCAAAACCATGACGTGTAGTTTTTTTGTGACTTATGGTTCCAAGAGTGGTTCAATATTCATAAACTGCTTTGCAAAATGGCTCTTGAGTATATTTCTTCAACAAAAGGGACACACTTAGGTGGATGTCTTCACAAAGATTAGCTGGCCCTGAAAATGTATTCCCTTTAAGTGTAAAACCTCACAATGTATTTGTGGCTTACAACACCATGGGAATTTTTTGGCCTGATTGTTCTAGTCTTTGTTTATCACTGGGGCTTTTGATCCTCTCTGGCTTTACCTTATGTTTGTAGAAACAAGTCCCCCTTCCTGAAATCTAGGGCTTAGCATTTCAGAGTGCTTCATTTATTTGTCTCCATTGTCTTCAGTTTCTGCAGTTTCTCTGATTTCTAGCTATATTGTCAGCTCTTTCTTGAATTCCAGGGCTCTTTTTCTCTTTCTCTCTGCTAATTGCTTTGCAGGTGTCTTGATTCCAGATCCTGGAGAGGTTATGATTTATTGTCAGGTTTTAATCCACTTTTGAAATCTTCTTTCTCAATATAGTGATTCAGCATCTCCTAGGCTTGTCTGTGCTTTATACTCCCCCTCCCCCACCAAGTGCTTTTAAACATCTTGACATGTGGGGACCTCTATAGTAATTGAATAAAAATTCTCTGGTGGGAGGCATGCTGGTCACAGCCAGAGGCTAGCCCACATACCATTGGCAAATGTGGCCAGACCCCAACCAGAAGCCCACATGGTCATCAGTGACCCAGTTGAACAGCCCCCAAGAAAAAGACCTCACAGTAGACAGCTATGCAAGTAGGCAGGCCCCAGACAGAGGCATGCCCAGATACCATTGCTAAGAGTGTGCAGGCCCCCACCAAAGCCCCACCAGGAAAACAGCACAGTACAGGAATCCAGAAGGCCACCATTCTGAATCCAGGAATGGGTGCAGTGGTCTGCAGCAGAGAGAAGGCCTCTGAGGCTTGCTGACAATGGAAGCCCACTGGGTGAGCAAAGAGTCACCTCAACAAAGGTGCAGCAGACTGCATTGGTTGAAAGGAAAAGACAGGTAAACAAAACTCAAAACCAGATTTCCAGATCAACTAAGTCAACCCCAGGGGGAATGAGATGGAACTATCTGATACTTTACCACCTGGACTCCCTGAACTGGCAATGAAAGAGGATCTGGAAAAAAGCCAAATCAGAAATAATTTCTAAGATAACAACAGAGATTGTGTCCATAGTGAACTACATGATTAATAACTCTAGAGCTGACACAGATAAAAAAATAGAGTAGCTGAGGAACAGGATTGAATCCCAGCATAGGAAACAAATGGAATCCATAAAACAGATACAAAGAGATACCCAAGAGTTTATAAAACTCATTGAAAGTTTACACAGCAGAATTAGCCCATGTGAGTACAGAATTTCAGATATAGAAGACAGTATTGCAATTAGTGACCAGGAAGAGAAAAATTTCTTGAAAATAGGGACCATTAGAAATCAATCCAGCAGGTGATACGTGATGCAAAGAATAACATAAGAGTGATCAGAGTCAATGAAAAAACAGGAGATAGTGCAAATGCATTAAAAAATATCTTCACAAAAGGAATGGCAGAAAACTTCACAAGCAGTGGAAAATAATTTGACATACAGATAAGTGAGGGATATAGGATTCCAACTAGCCATGATAAAAAAAAACCCTATACCTAGGCATATAATAGTCAAGATTCCAGAAACTCAATAGAAGAACAAAATCCCACAAGCAGTTAGAGAAAAGATACAAGTCACATACAAAGGAAGGCCCATGAGAAACACAGCAGACTTCTCAATACAAACCCACAAGGCAAGAAAAGCCTAGAGTGAAGTATTTCAATCCCTAAAACAAAACAACCTCCAAACCAGATTGTTGTACCCTGCAAAATTATCTTTAAAATCAATTGATAAATAAGATACTTTTATAAAAATGAACACATGAGGAACTTAATGAATACCAAACTACCACTACAAAAAGTTTTTCAAAATAGCCTAGGAAAATACAATGAGCATCACAACCTCAGGAAGTCCAGCAGAATGAATCCATCTGGCAAGACAAGTAATTAAATGCAAAGGGGGAGAATCCAACAACAGGTAAATGTCATGAGAAGGATATATATCAGTTATAACCATTAATGTTAATGGTCTCAATTCATTAATCAAAAGAAATAGACTGGCAAAATGGATCAAGAAGAAAGATTCAATAATATGCTGCATATAAGAAGCACACTTAATTCAAGAAACTTATAGTGGTCAGGGATTTAACTCAATGGTTTCATCACCCTCCTAGATAGCACAAGGTCCTGAGTTCGAGCTCCAGTACAAAAAAACCCCACAGAAACCATAGACTGAAAGTTAAAGGGTGGAAAACAATACTCCATGCAAGAGGAACCTAAAAAAAAGTAGGAGTAGATATCCTATTTGCTAATAAATTGGATTTCAAACAAACACTAAGTGAGACAAACAAGGCCACTACATCCTTGTAAGGAAAGAATCCAAGAGGAAGAGATGACAATCATAAACATATATGCAACAAATACTAGTGCACCCAGATATATAAAATTAATACTAATGGACATGAAAAATCAAACACTAATACAATAATAGTGGGGGACCTCAATACCTCACTGCCACAAATAGAGATAGATCAACTAGACAAAAGTAAACAACAAAATACTAGAACTGAACCAAATTCTTGAAAAAATGGATTTAAGAGATGTTTACAGAGTGTTCCACTCTACAAAATGAGAATACACATTCTTTTCAGCTGCACATGGGTCATTGTCTAAGTAGACCACATAATTGCTAATAGAGCATGTTTAAGAAAATGAAAAGAAATTGCAGTCATTTCCTGTATATTATCAGATCATAGTGCAATGAAATTAGATTTCCCTAGAAAAGAAACCACAAGAATTTCCTAAACACATGGAAATTGAACAACACACTTCTGAATAACCAATGGGTCACAGAGAAAATTTAAAAAGAAATCAGACTGTTTCTAAAATTAAATGGCAATGCCAATAAAACATTTTGGAATCTATGGGACACAATGAAAGCAGTCTTAGAAGGGGAATTCATGGTACTGAATATTCATATTAGGAAAACTGAGTGAGCTCAAATAAAAAATCTAATGCGGAACCTTAAACTTCTAGAGAGAGAAGCCAAGGCAAACCAAAAGCTCATATAAGGGTGGAAATTTTAAAGATCAGAGCAGAAATCAATACAATTAAGACTAAGAGAATGATACCTAAAAATCAATGAAGCCAAGAGTTGGTTCTTCGAAAGAATAAACAAAATTGACAAACCCTTAGCCAACCTTATCAGAAAAATGAAAGAAAAGACCCAAATCCATCCAATTAGGAATGAAAATGGTGAAATTACAGCAGACCTAGTAGAAATAAAGAGGCTCATCAATACTTTCTCTGAGAACCTATATGCCAATAAGATGGAAAACATAGGAGAATTGGGCAGATTTCTACCCTATTCTCAGTGAGGTAATATGATATCTTCTTGTGATCGTTTTTTTAAATAACTTTTTCTAGCGCCGGGAATCAGTCCAAGGGCCTCCATATATGCTAGACAAATGCACTATCACTGAGCTAAGTCCCCAGGAACGCATTTTTTTCTTTACTTCAATCAATATCTAAATATGTTAGGTAATTTGACCTCAACCTCAGCAGTTTAAGCAATCTCCTTGCCTCAGACTCCCAAAAAGCTTGATCTATAGAAATATACCACTATGCCTAGATCTTAATTGTGGCTTTGTTTTGCATTTAAAGATATTGAGTATTTTAAATATATCTGTTGTTCACCTGTCTCTTCCTTCGAGAAATGTTTATGCATATCTTTAGCCCATTTAAATTTTTTTTTACTATTTAACTGTTTGTATTCTTTATATATCCTGGATGTTAACCTTCTGTCAGTTGCCACTCCAAGCTCTCCTTGACTTGAGTGCTTGTGTTGAGAAGTCTACTGTGATTCTAATGGGATTTCCTTTGAATGTGACTTGTTTCTTCTTTCTACCTGCTGTTAATATTTTTTCTTTGGATTTCTGGAATCTTGACTATTATATGCCAAGGTGTAGATATTTTTGATCACAGTTAGAGTTCTATATGCTTCACTTATCTTCATGTCAAATTCTTTTCCCCTGCTTGGGAAGTTTTCTGCAACTACTTCTATGGAAAATTTATTTATTTCTTCTGTGGTATCTCCTACTCCTTCATTGACTCTCATCAGTGTTAAGGTATTCTTTTTTGCAACTTCTAGTAGTTTTGGATTGATTTCTCATTTTACCTGGCTATTTTTATGAAATTATTTTTTTCATTTTTGATCACCACCATTCTGTCTCCTATGTCTGAATTTCTGTCCTCACATTCATTTATGCTGCTGTGAAAATTTTCAGTCAAATTTTTAATGTCTTGGATATCTGCTTTAATGTGTTTTATGTTTTCCAATTCTTTCCTATGTTGGGTATTCAAGGATTGCATCATTTTCCTCAGCCCCTCAATTTTCTTTAACTCATGTGTTCTAGATTGTCAATCATTTCTTTCATTTTGGTCACCACCTCTCTTGTTATCTCAGAAATTCTCATTTTTCCCTGAGCCTTTTCACTACCTTTCATCTAACTAGTTCAGGTAGTTGACTTCTGGACTGTTCCATCTTTTTGCTCCTGGATTTGATTTTGGTGATATAGAAGTCTGGGTTTGCATGTTGTTTTTGTGTCTTCTCATTTTTATTTGTTGTTGTTATTTATGTTTTTGGTGTAATTCCTGGCTTCATACTTGTATATTGTTTATTGGGAATATCTACACTGCCAGGATTTAGTACCCATAAAAAATGACTACTTCTCAAAGGAGGCTTCCAGGTATAGCTGGTCTTTGGATTTTAAGTCTGAAATGTCCTATAGGGAATCCCAATCTCAGTATACCAGGAAAAACAACAGACTAGAGCAATCATGTCACCTTGGCCAAAGTAATACAATCAGCATCAACAATAGCATCAAGGCTTCCAGGCCGCTGTCCTCACCACTTCTGACCCAGAGGAAGGGGCTTCTGAGCCTTCTTCCATCCCACTGCTCCTGGCCCAGAAGTAGGGGCTTCTGGGCTACCCTACTTCCCGCCACACAGACCGAGAGTAAGGAGCTTCTGAGCCATCATACCACTGCTCCCAGCTCAGAGCAAGGGGCTTCCAGGCTGCTGTCAGTCCTGCAGCTCCCAGCCCAGAGGTGGGGGCTTCTGGGCCAAGCTCCTTCCCGTCCCCCCAGCAGACAGGAAGAGGCTTCTGGGCTGCCATCCATCCTGTTGCTCCCAGCCCAGAGGAACGGGCTTCTGAGCCACTGTGCCACCACTCACAGCTCAGAGGAGGTGAGCTGGATGGGCAACAGCAGAATCCCTTGGGTCAAAATGAGAAGACACATACACAAGTCTCAGCACCAGACTTCCAGATCATCTACAACAACCCCAAAAGGAAATAACATGGAATAATCTGATACTCAACAACCTGGAATCTCTGAACTGGCAACAAAAGAGGATCTGAAAAAAATGAAATCAGAAATAATTTCTCAGATTATAGCAGAGGCTGAGCTATAGTGCAAGACAAAATTAATAAACCTAGAGAGGAGCTGAGGAACATGATGGAATCCCAACATAGGAAAGAAATGGAATCCATAAAACAGATGCAAACAGATGTATAGGAGATCAAAAACTCCATTAAAAGTCTACACAGCAGAACGTGCCAATGTGAGGACAGAAGTTCAGATACAGAAGATAAGACTGCAATTAGTGACCAGGAAAAAAAATTGCTTCAAAATTGTAAGGGACCAGGAGAAATCAATTCAGTACCTGCTAAACAATGCAAAGAATAATAACATCAGAATGAATGGAGTCATAGAAGAAACAGGGAGAATGCACATGACATAAAATATTTGTTCACAGAGGTAATGGCAGAAATCTTCCCAAACAGGGGAAAAGAACTTAACATACAGATAAGTGAGGCATATAGGACCCCAAATAGCCTTGATCAAAAAAAATTTACACATAGGCATATATTTGTTAAGATTCCAGAAATTCAAAAGAAGAACAAAGTTCTACAAGCAGTTAGAGAAAAGAAACAAATCACATACAAAGGAAAGCCCATCAGAATCACA
>NW_004624904.1:54497-75510 GCF_000247695.1 Heterocephalus glaber
TCTTCTGTTGAGTTTCTGGAATCTTAACAAATATATGTCTTTGTGTAGATTTTTTTTGATCAAGGCTATTTGGAGTCCTATATGCCTTACTTATCTGTATGTCAAGTTCTTTTCCCCTGCTTGGGAAGTTTTCTGCCATTACTTCTGTGAAATATTTTTTTAATGTCATCTGCACTCTCTCCTGTTTCTTTTTTGCCTCCAGTCAGTCTGATGTTATTCTTCTTTGCATCGTCTAGCAGCTGCTGGATTGATTTCTCCTGGTCCCTTACAATTTTGAAGCAATTTTTCTTTTCCTGATCACTAACTGCAATCTTATCTTCTATATCTGAAATTCTGTCCTCAATTCTGCTGTGTAGATTTTCAATGGAGTTTTTCATCTCCTGGAAATCTATTTGCATCTCTTTTATGGGTTCCATTTGTTTCCTATGTTGCGATACCATCATGTTCCTCAGCTCCTCTCTTGATTTATTAATCATGTCTTGCACTAGGAGCACAATCTCTGTTGTTATCTGAGAAATTATTTCTGATTTCATTTTTCCCAAATCCTCTTTTGTTGCCTGTTCAGGAGGTCTAGGTCATTGAGTATCAGAGTGTTCCATCTCATTTCCCTTTGGTGTTGCTGTAGGTGATCTGGAAGTCTAGTTTTGAGAATTATTTATGTGTCTTCTTATTTTGACCTGTGGGGGTGCTGTTGGTGCCTGCATGGCTCACCTCCTCTGAGCTGAGGGAAGTGGGACAGTGTCTCAGAAGCCCCTTCCTCTAAGCCGGAAGCAGTGGAACAGTGGCTCAGTAGCCCCTACCTCTGGGCCATGAGTGCAGGACAGACGGTGGCCCAAAGCCCCTTCCTCTGGACTGGGAGTAGCAGGACCAAGGTATAATTTTCATATAACTGTAATTTATTTTATTCAAGGTTGTACATGTCCCTGTGCAATTTATTAAATAAATTTTTCTCTGTTTGATCCTGTTAAATTTCAAAGTAAGTTCAGGGATTCCATATATTTTTATTACTTGTAATATTGTGTTCAGAATCAACTCTGTCGTTGTGTTCAGAAGTTGTTAATTTATTTCCAAAACTCTATATGTTTATATTATGTATGACATTAAAAATAAAGAGCATGTCTAATATTGGTGGAACTATGTTAGTTATTTTTTCTGTTATTGCAAATAAATAAACATAGTTTGAATATCCTCCACATTTTCTGAAGGAAATAAAACTTTATTTCATAGTTGGGGTGAAACTGTTGGCTATACCAGTGTAACTTTTAACTTTGGAGCAGTTCCAAAGACATTTCCTAATTGGGTGAACTAATTTACACTTCTATTAGGTATTCCTGGTTTTCCACATCATCCTGAATCATTTTCTATTGCTCTAACATTTGTTGTAAGATAACATTTCCTTAAATCTCTGTTATTGAGATAGTTGAGTCTTTTTACTTGTGATGGGCCATTGATTTTCTTCTTTTATCAGTAGGAGAATAAATGGCCCATCATATGGTATTTCAATTCAACAGCTTATCTATTTCAAAAAAATGAATTGAATTCAGTGTGGTGGTTCATGCCTGAGATCCCAGCACTCTGGGAGGCTCAGAAAGGAGGTTCAAATGTTATATCCCAACCTGGGCAAATTAACAAATTAGAGAGAACGTGTCTCAAGATAAAAAATAAAAAAGAACCAAGAATGTAACTCAGTACACAATTTCTGGATTCAATCCCCAATATTGCAAAAAAAATTAGTTCATATTAGTTATTTATGTAATTGAAATAGAAATTTCTTTGTATTTTCTATGTATTGCTAAATTAGTAAGGATCACGTCTCATTTTAATGTGCTTTACAATAATCAAAAGACACACCTACATGGTTAGTTTTAATATGGTTTAATTTGTCAATATTTCCTCTCATAGTCTGTATTTAATAAGTCTTGATATTGAAGGAGATACTTGTGTTAATAAAAGAGCTTTAGTCTTGCTTTTTTGTGATTGATGGTGAAACCAACTGAACTTTATATTTTCTTTTGATATGAAAATCTAAGTTCATTTTTATTTCTTTGCATCTTTTTTAATTGGTCTATTCATTCAGTGTAAAATCCACTCAACAGTTAATATAAAACATTCGTGTGTGCAAATGGTGTCTTTTCTGGACCTCTAAACAATATGGTCATTGTGTCTATTCTTGTCTATTCTTCTGCCACATCTCTTAATCAGTGAAGCATAGCAACTGGCTGAAATTAAGATTTCTTTAATAAAAAACTCACATTTAAAAAAATTCACAATCACCAAATTATATTTTACAACAGGTTAACTGTTTTCCTGTTATTTTATAATTTTCCCAAAATGTGATGGTGTTTGTAGGTGGGAATTACTGAGGAAATTATACTTTTATGAAGTCACCCATGTGAAAACTGTTATGAAAGTATTGGCCTTTTAAGGAAAGAAAGAGAAACCAAAGTCTCCTCTCTCTGTTATGGAAAGATAGAACAAAGTGGAATGGCATGTGCACACCAAAAAAGATGGACATCACATGGGTCTCAATCTCTGGCATCTCAATCTTGGGCTTGGCAACATCTACAGCTTTGAGAAATAAACACTTGTTTTTCAGCCTATTCAGCCTATGATATTTTTATTAGTAGCTGCTGTTGACTGAGATTTGCATTCATCCATGTGTAGAAGTAGGAGCAATCAACAGGAGAGATATGTATGAAAGGTAATGTGATATTGTATTTTCAGCAGCGACAGAAAGAATTGTTGTTCCAGCAGGTATTTATTAATTTATTTATTTGGTCATTCACTCATTACACAGTAACTAAATGAAAGCACAATGGATCTGTGCATATTCCAGATACTGAAAAGAGAAAAATATACATATCGTTAAAAATCCTTATATTCAAGAAGAACTCCTTCAGAAAAGAGAAATGACATTCCTTATTTAATGGCCTATCTATTTAATGCTATTCCAACCATGGCACATCTTTTTTTTACAGTTTTGCACATCTTGGGCAAAGAACCTCAATAATGTTTTATGGAAAGATACTTTGTTTCTACAATACTGTAATTTTTCCTGATTGTAGTACATAGTAAGGTACTGTAGTTTTATGTTCTGTGATGCATTTCAGTACTACATATAAGAGTTATGCAAATAAAAGCAAAGTCATCAAGTTGGAGTTTCCTTTGGCCATTTTTTTTCCTGAATCTTGTAATATACATGATGTATACAATTCCTCATTTAATGTAGTAACAGGGACAAAACTTGGTCTTTAAATGGAGAATATCTCTAATAAGATGAATGACTGTGATGGTCACCTGAGTGTCCCATCAGGGAGGATGAAATTATCACTCCAACTGTTGAGAATGCATCTGTCAGACAGACCTTTGCTATTACCCTCTTTCTGGGACTGACCCAGCCAGAGACAGGTGCCGTACTCAAGGTCATATACTCTTCCCAAAGTCACAACCAAACTTAGATTAATTCAGAGATTGAAAGATGTTGTCCACTTGTCACAACTTGGACTATTATGAAGGTGCATGTTTTCCATAATTCCTTGGCAGGTCAATCATAATGACATTTGGAGAAGGAAATTGGTCTGTCTTTCTTTCTTGTCGAGTTATTGACAACTTTTGGTAACAGGATAATGCTACTTCGAGGAATGATTTTGATAGTTTTCTACTTTCAATTTCATGAAATAATGTGAGGAGAACTGGCCTTTGTCTTACTGAAGATTTGGTAAAGTTCAGTGTGTAGCCAATGGGTTCAGGGTTCTGAGAGTTGGTATACTTTTTGATATTGCCTTTATTTCAGGTTTTTATTAGCCTAATCAGTGTTTTTATATCTTCATGCTTCAGTTCATGTAATTTATATGTGTCATAATTATTAATTTCCTCACATTATAGATCATCAGTTGAAATTATGGAACCTGCTTAACAATATTTTTACAGTATTGCATGCTGTTACAAAGAGTCTATGATAAAATGTACATTTGATACATAACCAAGTAAGCTTTGGGTCTTGTTTTGTTATGGCAACAAACTTTGTTTTGACTTTTATGTCACAATAATGAAGATGGAATAAATAGCATGGATATCAACACATGGGACCTCTTTTAAAAAGTGAGAAACCATGTGAAGATTAACAGATAAATGAACAGTTTATTCATTGGAAGAGTGAAATTACACTGAACAAATTTATTATTTTATAAAAAGTACAGAAATATATAATATATTTGGCTTGTCATATATCAAAGCAAAAATTAAGTTCAGATGAGTTTATGCCACAAAGACAAAAGATACAACTATAAGCCCTTTATTTTGAGGTAAGGAGACCTATCTGGGCTAAAAATAATCAATAAAATATTGACAAATTCAAATATGTTAATATTAAACAATGGTATTCAGCAAAACACAAAGCAAATGAAAAGTAACAAAAGCCAAACACCTAATGAACAGGTACTTAATGAATAAAACTGAAAATTTATTCCTGTTAAATAAAAACATAAAAATTCAATAGTTACATCACAAGGTATTTCACAAAAGATGAAACTTATATTGTCCATTATATGTGAAAAGACACTCAAAATCAAGTTAGAGAAATGTAAATATAATTCAGTAACATTTTATACACACTTATTTTTACAGTAAGTGAAAAATGTATGCTGGTAATTATTTTGATCACCAGAACATTCTGTAAGTGTAAATCATTTAAGTCCTTAGGAAAACTCTTTGAAACTACCCAAAGGAGTATAGGTGCCCCCTGTATACCCAATAACTCCACTTCAAGTGTATAACTCCTGCTGGTTTCCACCAGGAGACACATAAGGCATTATTGAAATACTTTTATTCATAACACAAGAAAGCACAAACTGCAAATGTAGCTCAGTGGCAGAGTGTTTGCCTAACAGTGAGGCCTTAGGTTCTAAACATAGCATCATAAAACAAAAACAAACCTCCAAATACCAACTAATTACTGAACATCATGCCAATGGCAGAAAAAACAACTATATTGTGATTTTACCATATGGAGTATAAAAATGTATGGCTATAAAATTGAATGAATCGCTATCTCCTCTAAAATTACGTTTGTCTTTCAAAAGGACAATGATGCAAGTAACAATTGTAAACAGAAATCATGAATTACAATTAAATTTTAAAAAGATGAAAAGAATAATCAGCTTAATACATGTCTAGCAAATTTTGTATAGATACATGCAAGGCTGATAAAAATATCCAATGGAATTCTGTAAAAATAGTGGTGGTATTACACAAATATAACCAACTACAGTAAATTTCATAAGATTCAACATATTTGAATAAGATTACTAATATAATAAAAATGGAATGCAACAAATCTAATTACAGAGGCAAGAGAGAAGTAGATGTGAGTGGGAGATTCTTAGTCAAGTGGTGAGTATGTATCTATATATGTTTTCATTATATATTACTACAATTTAAACATTAATATTTTACTACAATTTTAATCGTATAGGTACATTTCATAATAACTTAATGCATAGTATCTATACAAAACAATTTGACACAAGGACTTTAACATTCCAGATTTCAAATATTTTCTTTGAATATTGTCATGCTTTTCAGACTTTGGATGGCAGCAGAATCACAAGTGAGTTACCCTGTAGCTATTATATCAAAAATTGCTAAACCAAAGATCTCTGGTGAGATCAGTGACTCTGCAGTGGGAACAGAGGTCTCTGGAGCCCTCTCTCCTCAGGAGTTCTGGGAACATTAGTTCCAGAAGTTCTGTTCTAGGAAAATACCCGGGGTGAAAAGGAGAGATGTCCTGCATTATGGTGCTGAACGCTTTTCCTTGGACCAGACTATGTCTGCTTGGCCCAATAATGGATGGTCTTCCTGGACACTCTTAATTCTGTTGTGAGACATCCATTGTTCTCACTTCCACAGCTGCAGAGATGATTCTGCCTTAAAAGTGGCCCTTACCTGCTTGTGGGAAACTGATGATCTTTAAATGCAACACATTTCCTATACTCCTATGCTGTTTTCATTTTCTTACACTTATCACCACCTTAAAAAAGCAAAGACTTTTACCAAAGAAAATGGGTCTCCTGATAAAGATACAATAAAATTTTTTGTTTGTTTGATTGTCTTTTTGATGCTGGGGATCGAACTTGGGTCCTAGCGCTTGTGCAGCAGGCGACGAAACCACTGAACTAAATGCCCAGCCCAATACATTAAAATTTTTAAAGTGAGATTCCTAGTCATTTGGATGCATTCTAGAAAACTGGTTTAAATTGATGTTGATCACCCAAAAATGCCATCCTCCCCATTATTTTTCTCACAGCTTTCTTCATATCCTTGTTCCTCAGGCAGTAGATAAATGGATTCATCACTTGAGGTACAACAGAGTACATCAATGAAGCCACTGCAGATACCCTGGACGAGTCAGTAACAGCAGAGCCAAGGTACCTCCCCCAAACCTGCCCCATAAAATAAGAAAACTATAACAGATGATACCCAGAAGTGGAAAAAGCTTTGTATTTTCTGCCAGATGATGACATTCTCAAAAGAGAAGGGGCAATCTGAGTATAAGAAAAAATAATTCCAAAGAAGGAACCACCACACAAAATAACAAATGACAAATAATCCAAAATGTTATTAATCAAGGTATCAGCACAAGCAGGCTAAATGACCTGAGGAAGTTCACAGAAAAAGTGGGGGACCTTCAGTTCTGTGCAGAAGGACAGCTGCAGCAGCAACAGTGTGTGAAACAGGAAATCCAAAATGCTAATGGATAAAGAGACTAGGGACAGACAGACACAGAGGCAGGGGTTCATGATGACTGTATCCATTAGCGGGTGACAAATGGCCATGTAGCTGTCATAGGCCATTACTACAAGGAGACACATTTCCAAGACAAGAAATGCCATGACCAAGAAGACCTGGGAGAGACAGACTGTGTAAGTGATGCACTGACTCTGGGATTGAATGTTCACCAGAATCTTTGGGAGTATACTTGTGCTTAAACAAATGTCAGTAAGTGACAGATTGGAGAGGAAGTAGTACATGGGTGAGTGAAGGTGGGAGTCAGAGCTGATGGATAGGATGATGAGCAGGTTTCCATGGACAGTGACCAGATACATGGAGAGGAAGAGGTTGAAGATGAGGGCCTGAAGCTCTGGATCACTTGTCAGTCTCAGGGGAAGGAATTCTAAAGCAGCTGTTTAGTTTATGGGTTCTATGCAAGTGAGGAATCTGATGGAAAACAAGACAATGAGATCTAAGATACTTGGGCTGTAGCAGTATCATTTGGGAAGTTGCTAGAAGTGCTGAGACTTGGACCCCAGTCCAATCCAACTGACAATGTATTCAAGGGATGAGGATCAATAACCTATGACTTAAAAAAATCTCTCACATGGGATAACCTTGGAGAATTATGGGGTGGAAAAATCTCTGTTCTACATTGTGAGGCCCAGATAAAAGTGAAGTCTTTCCCTCTGCTTCTCTTTCCCCATTTTCTCTCCTCTCCTTTCTTTCCTGTACTCAGTCTGAATGACTTTTTCTTTAGCAGAAATTCACTCACACATGGTGCCAAGTGATTATCATAAAACAAATAAATGAGATTTTATTCTTTAAGAAATATGTTTTACCTCCAAATAAACAGAAATGCAAAAAATAAAATCACAAGACATGTCTCATTCTTAGAGAATTTATTATCTTAATTTGTAGGTGGGATATGAGTAAAAGAAAAATAATAAAGGTAAAGGAAAAAATAAAATGCATAGGCTCATAAAATTCATATGAAAATAGAAAGAATGTGCTGGTCCTCAGAGAACAGATAAACACAAGATAACACTGACATAAGGTGAACTAACAGGAATGTCTCTGCTCTATCTCCATTGTCTAGGAGACACTGAAATATAATCACTCAACGAAATCCAGGTTTCAGTACTTGCTTTGTACAAACACAAAATCTTCAACTGTGTTTTAGACACAGTGTCCTTGTTTTTATAACTAGGATTATCGTAGATTTTTATTTGGCTCTTGCAATGATGAGACTGAACAGGCCTCAAGCAGCCTATACAATACTCTGTGTATAGAATCCTCATGGTGACATTGCCTTGTGGGAATTCAGTTTTGCCATGATTAATATACTCTATCATTTCCAGTCTAGGACAGAAAAAATGCATAAGGCAAAATGAGAAAAGAAAGACAAATTTGTAAGTGCAAATTTTAGTTGTGGTGAATTTCTTGTACTCATGGGAACATTGATCATGTTTCATGAGATGAATGGAAAGAAATTTCAATGACATCAACATTCACTGGGATGGACATACTCAAAATGGTTTAAATAAGTAATTAAATTAGGTATAGGATTCATTCAAAGGAATCTTATGAGAGAATAAAATGTACAATACAAAGTCACTTTTTGAAATTTTAAAAAATATTATAAACCCTATACATAGAGGCTCACATGCAAAAAAAAAAAGCAGCAAGGCACAAATTCCCTCCTGAAAGTTCATTTTCTGCATTATTCAAGCATAATAAATGCTATTGGAAAAAAGAACAAGGGCTGAGTACCATCAGTGAACATTACCAAGTTCATATGCTTCACCAACCTCACTTTGGGCATTACTTTTGCAATACATTTTAAATGTATGTGAAACCATGTATTTGTACAAGCTTGCTTCTTTTCATTCTCTTGAGGAATCAGTAAACTTATTTGATATCCACTTTCCATGCAGTTTTACTGTAGCTTATATTATTTTTCAGGAAGAAATTTCATTTAAAATTTTTTTTAGCCCATCAACTGGAGACTGGATAATGAAGATGTGGTTTTTTTAATAAAATGGAGCACTACTCAGCCATAAAGAATGAGAAACTGGAGATATTTGTAGCTAAGTGGATGCACATTGAGGCTATACTCTTAAGTGAAATAAATAGGACACAAATGTGAAAATACTGAATAGTTTCCCTGGTATGAAAAACTAAAAGTGTAAATAAGAGTCAAAATGTATAATTGATATTGTGAAATAAGAAGAAAATGTCTAAAGGAGTAGGGGAAGTGGGGGGGGTAGGGGAAAGGAAAGAAGGGAAAAGAAAACTATGAGAAAAGGAAAAACATGGAAACAAAGTCTTTTTAAATAGGGAAGAGTGAAAGGGGTGAAGGGAGGGCAGGGGAATGGGGAAAAATTAAGAACCAAGATACATCACATAAAGGTACAAGATCCCAATGATGAATTTAACTGTATTATATACCTAAATTGTACCAATAAACTAAATGGAAAAAATGTTTTATATTTAGAGAAACTTGCTATGGATGTAATTTTGGTATCAGCATTCTTAATTTTTAAAATAAATTTTTAAAAAATAACTTTATTATCAAACACACACATACAAAAATTAAAACCAAAGAAGAACAATGCAAGGAGAAAAAAACTACAATAATATTCAAATACAGTAGAACTCAACCAAAACAAAACTGAAAAACACTTAAACATTTTTACATATAATTTAAGAAAGCATCTCAAGCGCCTACAAGACACCAGAGGATGTGATTTGTTTCAGTCCTGCCATAACTTTAGCCAGCAAAGTGTTTTACTATATCATTGTATCACAATTTCTTTCTCCATTTTCTATATGATTGATTTGATAGCATTTTTTAAATACTTCATAGAGTGATGAATACATGTAAAAATATGAAACCATTGAGAGCTTATACAAGGACATTACATATTTCTGAGAAAGGAAGGAGTGGAGAAAAGTATGTTTTTCATTTACTGTAGAAAATACACAAATGGGATATGGTAGAACATGAATATTTGTTATTTCTTCATAGGGTGAATAATGGTACTTTGAAATCATCATTACATTGTTTGCGCTGTTGTTACAACTTAAAATTTTTTGTGGTTTTCCCAAGAAAACAGACAGATGAGGCACATTGTCTACTCTCACTGTCTGGGTCTACGCTTCCTTCCCCAGCATCCTCACTACCAGCAAACAGATGAAAACAAAGATCTTCAGTCTGAAGATTAATGGGTAGTTGATAGAAAGATAAGTTAACACTGAGCAGCACCCCTCAAATATTTCCTCCACTACCAGAAAGGTTCAAGAAAATCCCTTAGAATTATAGTCATCTAATTCAAGAAAAGAAGGATGTATGCTCAAGAGGAAAATGGTTACAGCCATTATCTAGACAGAGAGGACTAGTAGAGGGAGCAGTAGACTGGGTAATTTGAAAAATATAGAAAAAGATATGTAGCAATGAGGACAGGCAAGAGACATATGAGTGACTGGTTATTGATCACCTACTGGATGTATTTTCTGCATGTTTACTTAGATGAAACTGGAGTAAACACCTGTCTCATTTCCAGAACATTGAACAAGATACTGGGTTCCTGGCTGGCCTCATTGTCATTTCCACCCGGGTGAAGGGTGGAGGTAGAAGATCTGCCCTCAGGAAGGCAGAGGCACTGAGTGAGGCACCACACTCTGCATCAGAGAGCTGAGCTTAGAGGATCCTCTGCTGTTACTTCCTGACTGAGAGGCACTGCTGAAAATGTGCCCCCAGACAGAGTATTTGTGGTTCCTGTATCCCTAGGGGTTCGTCATCCAATGTTCCATGGTAGGTGTACATTGTTCCTGTCTTTGAGAACCCAGGGCATTATAAATCCTTGTAGACCAAGACTCTATAAGGCCAGACTTCAGGATATTAGGGTCCAATTCTCTGAAAAGATATGCTGTTCACTCTCTTCTTACCACTTATTTCTACTTACATGCATTTGACATATGTTTCACAAATGTGTCTACCATCCTTCTGTAACTGAATTCTAGTTTTCTCTCTTTCAGATACATGAAATGGTATCTCTGAAGACTGATTCTAGTTTTAAGTGTAGAAGCACAAATTTTATGTTTTGATAAACAAAATATAATCATAAATACAAGTGAGATATTATAAAACTCCAGAGAGCATAGCAGTTTGATTCTAAGTGTGACAGAATGCTTCCTGAGTCTTATTTTTCATGCTGTATACTTAATTCAATGGATTCTAATATATAATCTGTATCAATTCCTACTGTGCTTTATAGTGAGATAATATTCAGAGTTTCAAAACTACCTTCCCAAATTATATTATCAATGGTCCAAGATAGGTTTTTCTTCACGAAAGGGGACCACAAGCTGCAATTATTGCTTGGAGATTTTTAAAAAGTTGTAAGAAATTGCAATGTAACTAGCAAAGCAGTAATACTCAGGTTTATTCATACTCTCAGTAGACATAGTGAGATGTCAAACATCAGTAGGTGAAGAGAGTATCCATGACTAAAGTATTTAATTACAAAAAGTTTATCTTTAAAGAATCTGATATTATCATGTGATTTTCAATCTCTGTAGCCCAATTTATCAGGAACTTGTTTTGAATCAGCAGTGTTTTCAGTATAATATATGATACGATATGAGAAAAAAAGACATTGCAACTTATTTTTTAAGTTAATATCATTGGTACTTTTTAAGTATACAATATAATGACATTCATCTTTGGAAATTTGCACCTTTACATAATCTCTCTAGTTTCTTATTCTTTCTCCATTCCCCTGCCCTCCCTTCAACCCCACTATCCCTCCCTGTTTACAAAGACTTTTTTTCCGTTTTTTCATTTTCTCATATATATTCTGTTCCCTTCTTTCTTTCCCCTACCCCTCCCACTTCCACTTCCCCTTTGTCCCTTTTCTTACCATTTCACATTATCTACTATATCTTTTACTCCTTATTTGCACTTTCAGTTACTCACATTGGAGAAAATACTCAGTAATTACACGTGTGTCCCATTTATTTCACTTAAGAATATCACCTCAATGTGCATCTATTTAGCTATAACTATGCCTAATTTCTCACTTTTTATGTCTGAGTAGTACTCTGCTTTTTTAAAAAAACCCACATTTTATTTATCCCATCTAAAACTGATGGGCATTTAGGCTCTTTCCAAGTTTTAGCTATTAAAAACTGTGCTGTTATGAACATGGGTGCACATGCATTTTTGTAATATGCTTCTTTTAATTCTTTGGGGAAGATTCCCAGCAGGGGAATAGGTGGGTCAAATGGGACTTCCAGTTCTTTGAGGTAATACCATGCAGATTTCCACAGTTGTTGCACCAGTCTACACTCCTGTGAGCAGTGGAGCAGTGTTCCTCTTTCCCCACAGGCCCACCAGCATTTTTGATTGTTTGATTTCATGATAGCAGCAGGGTGAAGTGGAATCTCAGCATTGTTTTCATTTGCATCTCTCCAACGACCAGTGAAGTTGAACATTTTTTCCTATGCTTATTTGGTATTTTTACTTCTTTGTGTGAGAAATGTCTGTTCATTTCAGATGCCCATTTTTGGATCGGGTCTTTAAATTGGGGGGGGATCTGATTTTTTTAAGTTCTTTATAGATTCTCGATAATAGACATTTGTCTGAGGAACAGCAGGTGAAAATTTTTTTCTCACATTTTGGGTTGTCTTTTCATTTTATTGGTGGTTCTTTTGCTGTGACAAACCTTTTTAGTAAGAAGAGATCTCACTTGTTGATTGTTTCTGCTAGTTCATGGGAAATTGAGGTTTTGTTCATAAAATCTTTTACAACACCAGTGTCTTCATTACCTAACCTCTCTTTAACTACCTAACCTCTCTTTAATCTCTCATTAAGTACCTAAACTCTCTTCCAGCTCGTTCAGCATTTCTGTTTGAATATGTAGATCTTAGACCATTTTGACTTTAGTGAATGGTGAGAGATATAGGTCTAATTTTAATTTTTGGCAGATTTAAATCGAATTTTTCCAGCACCATTTATTAACAAGGCTATCTTTACTCCAGTGAGGGTGTTTGGCTCCTTTGTCGAAGATGAGATGGCCGAGTTTGTCTGAATTTGTTTCTGCATCTTCTAATCTGTTCCACTTGTCTTCAGGTCTGTTTCTTTGCCAAAACCACAGTGTTTTGATCACAGTAGCTTTCAAGGTGAGGGATGTGATACCTGCTGCTATGTCTCTGTTGCTTAGAATTGCTTTTGCTATTCTAGGTCTCCTCTTGTTACAAAGGAATTTTTGGATTGTTTTTGCAAGGTCCATGAAGTAGGTTGCTGAAATTTCAATTGGGATTGCATTGAAATTATATAGCAGTTTTGGAAGTATGGCTGTTTTCACTATGTTGATCCTTTTTACCCAGGAGCAACAATGTCTTTCTGTTTTCTAATATCATCTTCAATCTCTCTTTTCAGAGTGCTGTAGTTTTCAGGGAGGGGGTCTTTGATTTCTTTTGTTAGGTTGACTCCTATGTATTTGTGACAGTGGGGTGTTGAGGACCCCCACTATGATTACATTAGTGCTTATATGATTTTTCATGTCTGTTATTTGTTTTATATAGTTGGGTGCACTAGTGTTTGGTGCATAGATATTTATGATTGTCATCTCTTCCTCTTGGATTCTTCCATTTACAAGGATGTAGTGTCCTTCTTTATCTTTCTTAATCAGTGTTGGTTTGAAATCCACTTGATCTACAAAGTGGATAGCTACTCCTGTTGTTTTTCAGTTTCCTGTTTAATGGAGTACTGTTTTCCACCTTTTCACTTTCAGTCTATGAGTTTCTTTTTGAATTAATGTGTTTCTTTTATGCAGCATATTGTTGGATCTTGTTTCTTGACCCATTCTGCCAATCTATTTCATTTGATTGGTGAACAGAAACCATTAACATTGATGGTGATTAATGATATGTATTGATTCATCATTGTCATAACGTTTTCTTTTTTCTTTTTTTTGGTACTGGGGATCAACATTTTATTTTGTTGCATTCTCCTTTGTGTTTAATTTTTTGTCATGCCTATTGGATTCGTTCTGCTCGGCTTCCTGTGGTTGTCCTCCTCATTGTCTTTTCCTAGGATATTGTCTAAAATATTTGGAGTGCTGTTTTCGTATTCATGAAGTTTCTAATGTGCTCTTTGTCAGGAAAGTATTTCATTTCTCTGTCAATTGTGAAAGATAATTTTGCAGGGTATATCAGTCCGGGCTTGAGGCTTTTCCTTTTGTGCTTGGAATACATGACTCTGAGCTCTTCTTGCCTTGAGGGTTTGTGTTAAGAATTCTGCCATGATTCTGGTGGGCTTTCCTTTGTAGTGAATAGTTTCTTTTCTCTAACTGCTTGTAGAATTTTGTTCTTCTGTTGGGTTTCTGGAAACTTAACTATTATATCCCTATTGTAGATTTTTTTTTTTGATCAAGGCTAGATGGAATCCTATATGCCTCACTTATCTGTATGTCAAGTTCTGTTCCTCTGCTTGGAAAGTTTTCTGCCATCACTTCTGTGAACAGTTCTTTTTTTTCATGTCATCTGCACTCTCTCCTGCTTCTTCATTGACTCCAATCAGTCTTATGTTATTCTTCTTTGCATCGACTAGCAGCTCCTGGATTGATGTCTAATGGTCCATTACAATTTTAAAGAAATTTTTCTTTTCCCAGTCACTAATTGAAATCTTATCTTCTAAATCTGAAATTCTGTGCTCACATTTGGGCATTCTGCTACATAAACTTTCAATGGAGTTTTTAATCTCCTAGAAATCTGTTTGCACCTGTTTTATGGCGATCATTTGATTCCTTTGTTGGGATTCCATCATGTTCCTCAGCTCCTCTCTAGATTTATTAATCATGTCTTGCACTATGGCTACAATCTCTGCTCTTATCTTAGAAATAATTTCTGATTTCATTTTTTCCAAATCCTCTTTTGTTGCCAGTTCAGGGAGTCCAGGTGGTTGAGTATCAGATTTTTCCATCTCTGTTCCCTTTGGGATTAGAGTAGGTGATTTGGAAGTCTGGTTTTGAGGCTTGTCTGTATGTCTTCTCATTTTGACAAAGTGGGTGGTGCTGCTGGTACCCACGCAGCTCACCTCCTCTGTGCTGGGAGTGATGCTACAGTTACCTGGAAGCCTCCTCCTCTGCTCTGGGAGCCCGAAAAAAAGACATTGATATGCCTGCATACACTACCTTACCATTATTAATTTCAAGCACATAACATAAGAGAGAAAATAAGAAAAGCCAATGTGGTCTTATAAAACAATATAGTATCTTCCAAATGTCAAAAAATGAACTCAAATATAAAAGAAAATTGAGAGAAAGTCAAGACTCTTTATGGATTTAGGTTGATAATGAAAAAGTTACTCTCTCCAAGTAATAAGGTTTATTTCTTAGAAAAGATTAGGTGCTTGAAGTAAAAAAACAAAATTATATATTCCAATACTTGAAAAATGTAACTGAACAGAAATTGTACATATTTCTTGGTCCTATTAATGTGGACATAGAACAGCTGAAGATTTCAGAAAAGCCACTGAGAAGCAAACGACACAAGCTTCCTGATGGCTTCTTGGTGGCAATTGTGATGTTATGAAAATTATAAGCATAGAATTCAGGAAAATGAACTCAGGACTGAGAACAAAGTAGTGATTGGTGAACATACCTCGGAATTTTCTAGGTGAGAAATAGAGAGCTTATAGATGAAAAGAAAACAGGAAATCTCATTCCAATTCAAATAACATCTGTAAATCAAAATTGTAACACCCAGGAATAAAAATAATTCTGAAACAGTGTCTTTAACTATTCTGTATATTTATAACAGAATTGCTCATTTACAAAGAAATAAATTCATCAGTTCACAGTACTGGAAAATGGGAAGTCCACTGTCAAGGCAATAGCTGGTTTACTGTCTAATAAGTTGTCTAGTCACCTCTTCCAAAATGGCATTCCATCCTGAGTGCTTATTCTCTCCAGAAGGGAGCAATGCCCTTTCTCACATGCAAAAAATATAAAAAATGTGCACCTTTGAATAATCTATCTTATAGTTATGTAAAGGTAATAATTTCCAATGATGAATTCCTGTATATTGTCTACCTAAAATGTCCTAATAAAAGATTAATTTTTAAAAGGAGGAAAGTTAGAGTCCAAGCCCCCAGAAATAGAAAAAAATGAATACAAAATAAGAGCAGAAAGGAGCAAATTCCCTCGTGAAAGGTCTTTTGCTGTCACTATCTATCCAATCCTGATGGCAGAGACCTTATTGTTGAATCACCTTTAAAGGCCCCATCTCTTAATACTGTTAAAATGACAATAACATTTCAACAGAAGGTTTGGAAAGGACAAACATTCAAACCACAATGCATAGATTGACCAAAATGAGTTATCAGAACATAAGGAGCCCAGTAGACTTGTGATGGAACGGGCAGCATGGATAATATTAATGGAGAGATCAGAGATGGTGGGACAGGAAAGGTACAAAAGACCACTGATGACAGCTACAGGACAGTCCAGTTATGGTGCTATTTCAAGAAAACTGAGTGGGTGAAGGAATGTATTGTTGTGGTAAAGGTGGAGATGATGGTACTTAACTAAATTCTCAATATAAGTGTTGGTATAGATAATCACCTTCTCTGAATGGCACCAGTATAAGAGAAAGACAGAATTTAGAGATGATGAACAATGAGAGAAACTGCTCAGCACCTCAAATAATGGAGTTACAGTACCAATAACTGTGACAGAAATGATTGTGTGCATTAGAGCATTTGGGGATTGATAGAACTTTTAAAACAGAAAAATTGTATTTGAGATGTCTATCAGACACCATGTTTATTGTGGTATTATTGATAAGAGTTAAGATTTTAAATCAATCTAGATACCCACTAATGGATGAAAGAATAAAAATGTGTTAGGTACACACAGTGGTATGTTATTCCAGAGGTTATGTGTGCAGTTGGAAATCAACATTGGGAATTCAAGGGGGAGTTTCTCTTTGGAAAAAATCTTAATGAGTTCTTAGAATGTGAGTGGCCACTAAAGATAGGTTTCCAAGTGCTGTCATAAAGGAATGAGGAAAGGCAGAGAAGAGGAGGACCGAGGATAAAGCCTGGAAGTCACCATCATGCTTGCAGGGTGAGAAGATGGTGCAGACATAGTAAATGATACTGGCACATAATAGGCATCAATTTAGAGTGAAATATAAGTATTGAAAGGTAAGGGGAGATAGAGTTTTGAAAGTAAGGAAATGAGTCAATGTTGAGGATATGTAGGTAAGAGGAGGATGGAGAGTTAATCCCTGGACTAAATGTGGTAGAGGAGCTTGACAACTCTTCAGGAGCACTTCATGGCTGTTCTGGAGTAAGTGCTTGCTAGATTGACCCCAGACAAGGAAATCAGAAGAAGCCAATTGTGCACTTTCTTTTGTATAATCTCGTTGTAAAAGGACCACAAATGTAAGATTGTACCCGTAATGATATGTGAAGATCAGAGGGTTGATTTATTTTATTTATAACTGATGTATATCAGTGGCACATATTAATGGGACTGGTATGATATTTTCCCACATGCACACAGCATGCATTGAGCAAATTTAGACTCCTTTTATCTATCCTCTCCTCCCCAATCTCCAGTAATCACTTTTCTACATTCAGGTACAGTTTTTAACTTCCATATATGAGAAAAACCATATATTACTTATATTTTTTCATCTCACATGTTATGCTTAATCCAATGTTCTCCAGTTCCATCCACTTTTCTGCAGATAACAGAACTTTGTTCTTCTTTCTCCATTTTTCATCCTTTTTAAATTTGCATTTCTCAAATGGCCAGCAATGTTGAACATTTTTTCATGTATTTATTGGATATTTGTACTTCTTCATCAGAGGAGCATTTATTTATTTCAGATACTCATTTTGTGATTGGTTCTTTGTATTTGGGAGTGTCTGATTTTTTGAGTTCTTTATATATTCTAGATATTAGTTTTCTATCAGAGTAATAGCTGGCAAATGTTTTCCCATTCTTTAAATTATCACTTCACAAGGTCCATATGCCCATCCACAGATGAATATATAAAAAGATGGTATTTAGCTAGAATGGAGTACTTATCTGCCATAAAGAAGGATAAACTTGAGGCATTTTTAGGGAAGTGAATGAACCTTGAAGTGATAATTTCAAGTAAAATCAGACAACATTATTTCCCTTGTGTGAGAAACTCAAAGCATAAATATGGAACAAATTAAAGGATAGACATTAGGAAGTAGGAAGAACTTTTTCAATAGTAAAGAGAACAAGAGATAGGGGAGGTGAAAGAAGGAAGAGAAGGAAAGGGGATTTTAAAAAAGGTTAGAAGCAAAAATGAAAACAGAGCTCTGCAAATGGAGAAGGGAAGAAGGGTTGGAAGCAAAGAGAACAAGAAAACAAACAAACAGGAAGAATTAAGATGGTATGTACATGTACAAATTCCCTATGATGAATGTGATCACTATGTACTGTAAAAATGTATTAATTTTGAAAAAGAAGACACGTGGTATTTACACACTAAGGAATGCTAAAATAAGCAAAAATAAACCTGAGTTATTTATAGGGAAATAGATGCACTTTGAGATTATATATTAAGTGAAGCAAATCAAACACTCAAATTACATATTGCATGGTTTCTCTTATATGATAAAATCAGAGTATAAATAAAGAGCAAAATAAATGATAGATGATAGGAAATAAGGAGATAGATATTTCTCAAAGGGGAAAGAGATCAAGAGATGGAGGAAGGGAGCAGAGAGGGTTATGGTAAGGGAATTTGAAAAGAAATTAGATGTGTTCTATACATGTACAAATGCTTCACAGAAAACTAAACACATACAACACATATGTACTAAAAAAGTTTCAGAAAATACATCAGAATAATTTTTCACAATAGGGGAAATATTAGTGGTCTAATATGTGTAAAAAATTCTCTCAACTTCCTGTCACATATATGAAGCAATTAAAATATTTCCCCCCTTTAGATTGTTATAGCAAATAAGTATGCTTTGTGGTAATATGGACAGCAGATCCATTTAGAGAAAGTAAATTCATTCGATCACTTAAAAAACTCTTTGGAATTACCAAAGGAGGAAACTTACAGCCCAAGTGCCAATCATTCCGCTCTAATGAGATACTGTATTATGTTTCCAGGGGGAGAAAAGAGAATATTGAAACAATTTTACTAATATAGCAAATATTAGCTATGACAATTTTAATCAACATTAGAAAGGACTTTTCTTTCACCATGCAATATAAAGAGAGAACACTGAAGATAAATGAATTCTTGAAAAACCCAAAATGATGATTGAATTTGTGAAGTATGACAGAGTTATTGAGCCAGAAACAAAGCACAGATTTCTCAAATTTAAATTTTAACAAATACATGAACTTAGTAAACTATCTCAGGGTTATAAAAATGCACAGGTTCAAAGTTTAGCTCTCTGTGCACTGTGTGGCTGCACTAGAGTATAAATGACATGGCCCCTATCATGCAGTGAGGTAGGATATCATCCTGGTATAACAGTGGCATCACTTAACTTTTCTTACCTGTTCATCTTCCACTGCTTTCCTTTTGCTGAAGCTGAGCCATACAAATGGCACTAAGATTGCATAGAATTTATAAGTAACTAAACTCAGTGCAAAAAAAAACCCCAAAACAAGCAACAACCAAAAAAATAAAGCCAAGTACTATAATTTTAAAATGAGCATACAAGTGTGATAGCAAAGCCTGAAATCCCTCCTACTTGGAAGTTGATGCAGGAGGTTAAGAAGGTCAAGGACAGATTGGGTGGCTCAGCAAAATCTTGTCTAAAACATAAATTTTAGAAAAGAATGAGGATGGATTTTAGTGGGATAGAACTCCCAGATTCATTAAAATTGCAAGCCTAGCATCTGATTCTATACCAGAACAAAGAAATTGGTTTTAGAGAATGGAAGCCATTTGTCAAATATCACAGACCAAAACAAAAAAGTTACAAACCAAGATAAACTGTACTTTTCTCCTTAAGCATCTGATAATTTTAGATCTTGATGATGGAAGAGACATTGTGACACATCAGAAATTCTATCAATGTTACCTAATGTATGAGTTACTTTCTTATTGCTAGGACAAAATACCAACTCCTGGAATTGAAGAAGGAAAAGTTTACTTATTTTTTTTGACTCATGGCTTCAGTGGGTTTTGTCCATCTTTTGGCTCAGAGGCAGAAACAGCACAGAAAGGGTGGGGTAGGAGAAAGGTCTTCATGTCATGGTGGTCACAAACCAGAGCAGAAGGGAGTAAACAGGTACAAGAATGCACCCTTCCTTGTCATACCCCAGTAACTCTCTTACAAGCAGATCCCACCTTCTAACAGCACAGTTAGCTACTAAAGAGATCAATGGATAAATCCAATGAAGAGTATGATCCCTTCACCATCCAAACATGTGAGACTTTTGTGGGACACTTTATATCTAAACTGTAAAACTTACTCTAGACACCCAAGTCAAAAGTGAATGAAACCACATGAAAGAGAAGTTGTTCCATGGATGAGTTTCCTCAAGGCTCCCTTCATGTCCCTATTTCTCAAACTGTAAATAAAGGGATTCAACATTTGAGGGACTACAGAATACATCACTGAAGCCACTGTGATATTTTTAGATGAGTCAGTTATCACAGTGCTAATGTAAACCCCAAAACCTGTCCCATAGAACAAGGAGATAATAGACACATGAGAGTCACATGTGGAAAAGGCTTTATACTTTCCTCCAGGGGATGGGATCCTCAACACAGAAGACACAATGCAAAATAAGAGAAAATGATTCCACAAAGTGGAACACCAGCAAATATGAAAGCTGAGACATAGATCAGGATGGTATCAAGGAATGTATCAGAACAGGCGAGCTTGATGATCTGAGCAAGTTCACAGAAAAAGTGTGGGATTTCCAGGATTCTGGTGAAGAACAACTGGAGCACCATCAGACTGTAGAACAGTGCATCTAGCATGCTAACAGAGAGAACACAACAAGGAAGATACAGAGGTGGGGACTCGTGATGATTGTGTACCTCAATGGGTGGCAAATGGCCACATAGCAGTCATAGGCCATCATTGCAAGGAGAAAATTTTCCAGAAAGGCCAAAGCTAAGACAAAACTGACCTGGATGAGGCACCCTTTGTAAGTGATGGCCTGACTCTGTGTTTTGATGTTCATGAGCATCTTTGGAATTATAGTTGTGCTTA
>NW_004624904.1:107328-123009 GCF_000247695.1 Heterocephalus glaber
TGGAAAAAATGGAAATAAAGTCTTTGTAAATAGGGAAGGGTGGAGGGCGTGAAGGGAGGGCTAGGAATGGGGAAAAAATAAGAACTGAGATACATTATGTAAAGGTACAATTCCCAATGAGAAATGTAATTGTGTTGTATACCTACAATGTACCAATAAAAGAATTTAATAAAAAACCCCTAATAATTCAACTAGACAAAAAATGAACAACAAAATATGAAAAACAATCAAACTCTTGAACAAATGAATTAACAGTTGTTTACAGAGTGTTCCACTCCACAAAATCAGAATACACATTCTTTTCAGCTGCACATGGGTTGTTCTCCAAAATAGACCACATACTCACACATAGAACATGTTTAAGTAAGTTCAAAGGAATTAGAGTTATCTCCTGTATATTATCAGAGCATAGTGTGATGAAATTGGAGATCAATACCAAAAAAAAACTGCAAGAATTTCATAAAAATTTGGAAATTGAACAACAAACTACTGAATAACCCATGGGTCACAGAGAAAATTGAAGAAAATATCAGACAGTTTATACAATTAAAAGACAATGTCAATGCAATGTATCAGAATCTATGGGAGACAATGAAGGCAGCCTAACAAGGGAAATTCATAGCAGTGAATATTCATATTAGGAAAACAAAGTGAGCTCAAATAAACAACGTGCTGCTGAACTTCAAGCTTCTAGAAAAAAGAAGTGCAGGATAAACCTTATTATAAAGATTACAGCAGAAATCAATGCAATGGAGACTAAGAGAATGATACAAAAAATCAATGAAGCTGAGTTTTTTCTTGAAAAAAATAAACAAAATTGGCAAACACTTAGCCAGCCTTATGAAAAAAATGGAAAGAAAAGACTAGAATCCATACAATTAGGAATGAAAGGTTGACACTAGATTGGAAGCAGCAGAAATACAGAGGATCCTAATTACTCCTTCAAGAACTTATACACCAGTAAGATGGAAAACAGAGAAGAAATGGACAGAGTCCTAGATATGTTAAAGGGCCAATGTTGAATGAAGAAGACCTAAAAATTCCAAACAACCCAATGTCAATGAGCAAAATTGAAAACATAATTAAAAACTTACCAAGTAAGTAAATCCCTGGCCCTGATGGCTTCACTGCAGAATTCTGGAAGGTATTTAAAGAACTATTGCCTCTACTGTTTAAACTTTTCAGTGAAATTGAAAGGGAAGAAATACTCCCAAATTCATTCCTGGAAGCAAGCATCACCTTGATCCCAAAAGCAGAGAAAAACCCAACTGAAAAAGAGAACTATAGGCCTATCTCACTAATGAACATAGGTGCAAAAATCCTTAACAAGATACTGGAAAATAGAATGGAGAAGATCAAGAAGATATACACCCTGACTAAGTGGGATTCATCCCAGTGATGCAGGGATGGTTAAACCTATACAAATCAATATACGTAATACACTATATCAATAGAGCCAAGGGCAGAATCCATTTGATCATCTCAATAGATGCAGAAAAAGCATTCAACAAAATCCAACATGCATTCATGATAAAAAATAAAAACCCTACAAAAAGTTAGAATAGACAGTCTCTACCTCAATCTGACAAAAGCCATCTATAAAAACCAATAGCCAATATCATGCTAAATGGCCAAAAATTGAAATCCTTCACACTAAATTCATGAACAAGACAAGGATGTCCGCTATTACCACTCCTATTCATAATTGTTTTGGAAACATTACCCATAGCAATTAGACAAAAGAAAGAAATCAAAGAGTAAAGATAAGAAACAAGTAATTAAATTGTCATTACTTGCAGAGGACATGATCCTCTATATAGAAGACCCTAGAAACTCCACCAAAATTCTTTTAGACTTTATAATGAAATTCAGTACAGTAGCTGGATAGAAGGTTAACACACAAAAATCAATAGCTTTCAGGTACACCAACAACAGACTCACTGAAAGAGGAACTGGAAAAATAACTTCCTTCACAATAGCATCCAAAAAATTAAAATACCTATGAATCAACCTAACAAAAGAAATAAAAGACCTCTACTATGAAAATTATAGCACTCCAAAAAAAAGAGATCAAAGAGGATTTCAGAAAATGGAAGGACATCCCTTGCTCCTGGGTAGGAAGAACAAATTTATTGAAAATGGCCATAATTCTAAAACTGTTATATAGATTCAATGCCATCCCAATTGAAAATCCAACCACATACTTCACAGAACTTGAGAAAACACTTCAAAAATTCAGTTGGAACAAGAAGAAACCTAGAAAAACAAAAGCAATTCTAGGCAACAAAGAAAAGGAAGTAGGTATCACAATCCCCAACTTGAAACTATACTACAAAGCTACTGTGAGAAAACAGCATGGTACTGACAAAGAAACAGACCCAAGGACCAGTGGAACAGTCTAGAAGATGAAGTAACAACTCCAGACACACTCAGCCACCTAATCTTTGACAAAGGATCCAAACAGCCTCACTGGAGGAAAGATAGCCTCTTTAATAAATGGTACTGGAAAAAGTGGGTTTCAACTTGCCAAAGATTAAAACTAGATATATATCTCTCACCATCCACTAAACTAAAATTTAAATGGATTAAAGATCTAAATATTAAAAAAGAAACACTAAACCAGCTGGAAGAGAGGTTAGTTAGAACCTTTGAAGACACTGGCATAGGAAAAGACTTCATGAACAAAACCTCAGTTGCCTGTGATCTAGCACAATCAATAAACAAGTGGGATGTCTTCTTATTAAAAAGTTTATACACAGCAAGAGAAACCACCAACAGTGTTAAGAGACAATCCACAATGTGGGAAAAAATTTTCACCTGATGTTCCTCAGACAAAGGTCTACTATCTAGAATTTATAAAGAACTTTAAAAAAATCAGACCTCCCAAATTTAAAGACTCAATCCAAAAATTGGCAACTGAAATGAACAGACATTTCTCAAAGAAGTACAAATAGCAAATAAACATGAAAAAACATTCAACATAACTGGTCATCTGAGAAATGCAAATGAAAACAACGCTGAGATTCCACCTCACCCCAGCAAAAGTGGCTGCTATCATGAAATCAACCAATAACAAATTCTGGTGGGGCTGTGGGGAAAGAGGAACACTGCTCCACTGCTGATGGAAGTGTAGACTGGTCCAATGACTGAGGAAATCAGTATGGAGATACCTCAAAAAACTAGGATTACAGGTCCCATGTGACTCAGCTATTCCCCTGCTGGGTATCTTCCCAAAAGAATTAAAAGTATCATACCACAGGGATTTATGTGCACCCATGTTTATACTGGCAGAGTTTGTAATGTTGAAAACTTGGAAACAGCCCATTTTCCCATCAACTGAGGACTAGATAAAGAAAATGTGCTTTTTAAAAAAATAAAATGGAGTTCTATTCAGCCATAAAAATGTAGAAATTAGAGTCATTTATAGCTAAATGTATGCCCACTGGGGCAATATTCTTAAGTGAAATAAATAGGGAACATGTGTAAACACCAAATAATTTCTTTGGTATGAGAAATTGAACTTGTAAAACAGGATCAAAAGGTATTTCCATGTCTTTTCAATTTTTGTCTGGCTTTTAAAGAAACGTGTAGTTACAGATAACAGCCTTTGAAATCAGTAAAAGAGTTTCCTCCCTGTCAAATCCCCTTTTCTAAAGCAAGTAACATTCACACATTTTTATACAAGTTAACCACAATTTAATGGGACAGCATGTGGACATATTTGGAAGGTCAACATTCAATCCATTAGAGAGATTCAGTTTGGCTGATCCATGAAAGTTACTTATCATTTGACCCAAAGCAGGGCCGTCATTTTCTGTCCAAGGCATCATGTTCAGATACAGCACCTGATTTTGCTGCTATTACCAAGTGCAGTGGGTGGAAAATGGTCCTAGGAGGAGGTCACTTCATGGAGGACTGACTGATGGGAAACCTAATTAGTTCTGATACTTTTTCCTCAGACGTTCTTTTAAAAAGGTAAGTTTTTTGTCGTTAGAATGTAAAAATGTTAGTTTTCTTCTGTTCTAGGGCTGAAAAAAACTTAATTAATGCATTTTCAACTACCATCTCAAATCATCTCCAGTCATCTCAAGTCACTGAAACCATCTATTTTTTGCCAATTTTATAGATGAGGACCCTGAATATGGTTGATGCTACTATTCCCACAGAAATACAGAGTCAGCCACTAACAACCCTAAGTGCTTCACAAGCTATAAATGTCTCACCACTTGTCTCACAGTAGGACTAACAGTGGGCTATAATTAACAGGTTGGAGCTATAATCAGGTGGAAGCTATACTCTAGATATCATCACAGATTTGCTTCAGCATTTTCCTGGCCCTGCATACTATTTCCAATTTTCTTTTTTCTAAGAGTTTTCCACAACAAAATTTGCTAAAACTAGAACCCCATTTTCAGGTTCTACTTCTGTGATTGTATTTGGAGAATTGAAATAATTTTTTATACAGACAGACATAAAACATGGTGAGGTTTCAAAAAAGCCATATGTGAAGCATTCTGGGTCACCAGAAATCTTGTCCTTGTGAATTACTCTAGAAACCCAAGTCCAAGGCAAATGAATATCATAGAAGAGAAGCTATCCTAGTGATGAGTCTCCTCGAGCCTTCATGTCTTTGTTCCTCAAGCTATAGATAAAGGGGCTCAGCATTTGAGGAAACACAGAATATATCACTGAAGCCACTGCAGTCTTCCTGGGTGAGTCAGTCACTGTAGAGGTAATGTACAGCCCCCAAACTGTCCCATAAAACAAAGAGACACCAGACAGGTAAGAGCCACAGGTCCTGATGATGACCTCCTCAAAACAGAGATCACTATTTGAATATAAGAATATATACTTCCAGAGAGTAGAATACCAGCACATATGCAACATGAAATGTACAACAAAATGTTATCAATGACAGTATGAGAACAGGCCAGCGTGATGACCTGAGCAAGTTCACAAAAAACGTGTGGGATCTCCAATTCTGTGAAGAAAGAGAGATTCAGCACCAGCAGAGTGTGCAGCACAGAGTCTGCCATGCTAATTAACAAGGAGACCAGAACAAGCAAAACACAGTAGTGGGGGTTCATGATGACTGTTTACCTTAGCAGATGGCAAATGGCTGCATAGTGGTCATAGGCCATTACTGCAAGGAGAATGCTTTCTAAGAATGCAAAAACTGGGACAAAATCAGCCTGAGTGAAGCAGCCTGTGTAAGTGATGCTCTGCTTCTGTGTTTGAGTGTTCACCAGCATCTTTGGGATCCTGCTTGTGCTGGAACAGATGTCATTAAAAGACAGAACAGAGAGGAAAAAGTCTATGCAGGTGTGTGGGTGGGACTCAGAGCTGACAAACAAGATGACGAGCAGGTTCCCCAAAATGGTGACCAAGTATATGGCTAGGAAGAGGCTTAAAATGAGGGGCTGCAGTTTGGGATCATCTGTCAGCTCCAGGAAATTGAATTCTGAGAGAGCTGTTTGATTTGCAGCTTCCATGTTGGTGATGAATCTGCTGGAAATTACAGGTAAATGGAGAGTATATGCATGGCCAGCAGCAGCCACATTTGGAAAGTCATTATAAAATCAGTCTGTGCTAACCATGATCTTTGGAATTGTAGCTTTCAGAACTGTGAAATAGTGAATTTCTGTTGTCAAGCTACCCTAACTATACTCCTTTTTTATATCAGGCCTAGGCACTTACACCCTAAACAAACATAGTCAACAACACCAAAACAAAAATTAAATTAAATGTAAGAAAGTTTTAGTAGTGCCATCATATTGGAAATTGTGCACGTTTCTGCTCAGAAGGAAATAGGCCCTTTTACTGTAGGGTGTATGAGATCACAAGTGTGAGAACATTTGTGGATGTGTCAAAAAGATGTTAAAGTTGACAGTAGAGCCACAAGTGAATTTTCTCTCATCTTATGCATGTCTTCTCCTGGCTGTTTTCTGGGATGAAATTCTATTAACACCATTACCCTCATTTTTAAATCATTAGCTATGCAAACTGTGTTACCTTCTTGAATTCAAGAAAAATAATGTTCACAACTCACCTGGATATTGAAGATGAAGATCTGTCCTCAGATAGTGCATACAGACTAAATATATCAAGAGTCTCCTGTTCAGGAAGAATCATCTCTGAGCAAAGGCACACCTGATTTTTTTTCACTTGACAGGGCAGGGGTATTGAGACAGGTTGTTATATACAGAATTCTATAGTCTTTAAATCTCTTCAGTCTCAGTATCCATAGATACTCATTAGGCCACCAATTTTTCTATCATTCTGGTCTTAAGAGTGCATACCCTTAGACACCAAGAAGATACAAGTCAGGAATTCATGGTGGCCCATTTTCTGACTCCCAAGTCCAGGTGTATAACATTTATTTCTCTCCAATATTTCAGTTTACCTTTATTTCACCATCCTTGCATACCCAAAACATGACAATTTTCTAACAAATTCAAGCTTTACAGTTTACCCATAAATAAAAGTATACCTATTTCATAGCTTCAGTAAGATTGATTAAATTTTAGGTATGAAAATGTATCCCACTTACATGAGTATAAACACTATAAACACTGTTTTCTCATGTTTCATGTGAGTGTGTTTGTGCATAAGCACTGAGGGTTGAAAAATCAAATAATGTGGAATAATTATATCACTAGTATTGTAGGAAACAGGGGAAAGGGACATTACTAGAACCTCTGCAGTAAGTTCTAGTCTCCTGTGCCCCACAGCAGCACAAGGTGAATTCAATTATTACACAGGAAAGGTAGAAAAAATGAGACTTGGAGAAGAAGCTGAGCTTTGGGCCTGATCAGTGCTGCTCTGAGCAGCAAAGACAAAAGCTCCGAGCTTGCCGCACCACACCTTTTATTCAGTACATAGGGAGAAACAAATGTAACAGGTAACTGGGGAGTGGTGGAATTCCTAGATCAATGAGGAACTATGCAGGTGAAGATTTGGTTCCTCCCAGGATGTCTCCAGCATGTGTGATCTTGCTCTGGAGCATCACAGCATTATGGGGTCATTGAGGTCTCAGTTGTGATGGAGGCCAAAATGGAATCATGGTTTGAAATGCCATAGCTGGCCTGTAGGCAGGAGAACTAGGCCTAATCAAATGATTTTTCCCTAAAATTATGTAGCATTGCTCCCAACATAGTATGGAGGGGTTTTTTGATAGTGTATATTTCTCAATGATATTATCTTGCATTTGATTGTAATTTTGTATTTATACTCCTCTTTAACCTACTCAGCACAATAAGATCAAACCCAGTCTCTGTGTTGCAAAAAAAAGAACATCTATCATTTTTATTAGCATCTTCAGAGCCAATCATATTAATAATATAAAATAAAATTTGTTTTAATAATTTAATCTTTTCTCAGAATCCCATAAAGCCTGTGAATCCTTGCAGCCCTGAGGTCTTTTTCTATAGAGCTGTACCTGAGTGCACACTGTCTTGTTCTCTGGCTAAGTCACAACTCCCTATCTCAGCCTGAGTCTCCTCCACCATGCCCAATGTTGTTGCTTTCCTACTCATGAGCTCTGTGGTGGGGTGTCAGGAAGTTCCCTTACTGCCACAAAAAGGTAGGCACTTGGTAGGGGATTACAGGCAAACAAAACTTCCTGGATTTTAGGATAGTAGGGGAGTCCCTGCTCAGGCCCTGCACTATGGTACTCCTTTCTCCCCCATGTTTAGCCAGTTACACCACAGCCCCCCACCCACCAGCTTTGTGATACTGAGGCCTCTTGGTGCTTAGCAACTCTTGGTCAGGCATGGAGGAATCTTTCATGCCTGCTCTGAATAATGGAGAGTGAGTAGGATATAACACAGACACAGAACTCCCAAGTGTTTGAGGAGTAGAGGGGGTTGCCTGTGCTGGAATTCCCTTTCTAACCTGTGCTTCACCGGTGTAATCTGCAGCTCCCAGAGGCACAGTTCTCCAAGCTGCCAGCTCTGGGTCCCCAGTTAATTCTGTGCACTTGTTCTACATTTCTCCAGGAGCCTGAGGATGTCATTGAGTCTCTGCCCTCTGAGTGATACTCTAGTTTTAGTTTCTTTGATGCCCTAATCTGTGAGACTCTCCCTTGCTGTGTTATGCTCAAGGTGGCATGGTAACCAGACCTGGGGTGTTTGGGGCACTGTGTCTCAGAGCTTTCAGAACTGTGAAATAGTGAATTTCTGTTGTTAAGCTACCCTAACTATACTCCTTTTTTATATCAAGCCTAGGCCCTGCTTCCCTTTCTAACCCACTCAATGTTGGATTTGATCAAGTGGATTTGTCTTTCATGTTAATTCCTCATGTTTGGGTATATTTAACTCCCCCACTTTTGAGTACTTGAATTTTCTAGTGGGTCTTCTCTGAGACTCCCTCATGGACCTCTGCCACTAGTTGGCCATGCTGGATCCCTTCTCATTTGTAGGACTTGGGGGAAGTGTCTTTTAAATCTGTATTATTTGTTTTCTAGTTTTTGAGTGTTTTACATTTTATAGATATTAATTCTTTATCAGAAATATAGCGAGCAAAGGTTGTTCTTCCATTCATTGTCCTGTCTCTTCACTCTGTTAACTGTTTCCTTTGCTGCACACAACCTTTTTAATTTGATGGCATCCTGGTTATTGATTCTTGTTATTACTTATTATATTTTTGGAGTCCTATTCAGGAATTCTTTGCTTGTGACTCTGGCCTCAAGTGTGTTTTCATTACCTTTAATGTTAATGAAGATTAAAAAAATTTAATGTAAAAAATTATATGGACACATATAATGGGGATGAGGATGTATTACAGTCTAACAAAATAAGTTTTTAGAAGAACATATAATATTACAATCAAAATTTGTTGGGTCAATCCAATTTTCGTCTCTACTTTTGTTTATCTTGCAATAATATATGAAATTACATTTAGTACTGACACAAGTAATTTACCATAAGAAGACCATTCCTGGGCTGGGGATTTAGCTCAGTGGTGCCATGACTGCCTCATAAGCACAAGGTCTTGAGTTCAATCCCTGGTACTGGGCAAAAAAAGAAAAACAAAAAGATAAAAGAAGACCATTCACTGCAAAAACAATCCTTTGTTGATGTAAGCAGCATGTATCCTGTTACGAAGATGCATAATAACAAGTGAGAGGCATAAGGATAGGGAAGTATCATTTTCAGGCCCAGTATTCTACTGAAGACAGAGGTGTCTTCTAGGTTATCCATAGAGAGATCTCCTATTAGTGGACCAAGAAGAGGGCATGCAGCTTTCTGTTTAGGGGAAACAACCACCAGGTGTGGTAGTCATCTTTGTACTACTTTAAAAAGCACTTTAGCTAATCAACCGAAAGTAAGATGACTTTACTTTGGCTTGGAATCTTCATGGGAGGCTGGTCTCACTGCATTTGAGGCAGTGATATGGAGAGTATTTTGATGAGGAGCAATTGATGATGGACCAGTGCTGTTCTGTTCATGGCAGCTGAGAAGAGAGGAGGGACAGTTTTGCTTCCCACCATCTCCTTCTGGTGCACAGTCACAGGACCCAACTTCTTCCTAGTTCACTCAACTTGTGACAGGTGCCAGACTCACTCAAGCATCAGAAACTAGGGAACAAGTTTTTAGCACATGGGCTTTTGGGACATTTCAGATCCAAACTACCGTACAGGAACTGGTGGCTGTGAGGAAAATAGTGCTAAGAAGAGTCCACGTCATGCTCGATGAACCCCTTCCCTGGACACCCTTGTGAATTCATAGCATTGTACAGTAACTCTCTTTATAATCCAAGCACATTAGTATAAAGATTTCTTTTTCTTATCAGAACTGAAGGCATCTCTCTGATGAAGTTCAAAATCTCCAATATCTCAAAAACACTACAAAGAATTCAAATAATATAAACGTGGGAATTAAATGAACAATGAAGCTGAACAGGGGAGATGTAATACAACCTCAGAAGCTTCCAGTTACTGAGAAAATTTCAGTAATTACTTAAATATGTATGAAAGTTCAGATCACTAGCTTCACAAACTATGACTCTAACTATAGAATCATGCAGAATCATGCAGAAGCTCATCCCAGGATGTCAACACTGGGTCTCTCATACTTATCCCTGTTCCAACTACTACTCCAGCATTGCATTTTCTGAAATGAATCTGAAAATAATTGCTGAAATTTAAAAGTTAGTTCATGTTTTTTTTCCAAGCAGTTAGAGCAACCCAATAGAATTTAGATATGGAAATCATTTGCCAAATATCACAGAATTGGATGAATCTAAAAGAATTTTAAAGTGCAAGTTGAAATGTGTTTAGCCATCATATTATTCAGTCATGTTGAAAGACCTTGGGGGACTAAACAGTCAGGTTTTCTGTCTCACCTGCATTCTCATCACTTTATCACATTCTAAAAGCCCAAACTCAAAGCTAATGACACAAGAATATAAAAGGCTTCCCTGTAATGAGATGCTTCAGAGACATCTTTATTTCTCTGTTCCTCAAACTGTAGATAAAGGGATTCATCATTTGAGGGATCACAATGTACATCACTGAAGCCACTGCATTCTTAGTGGAAGAGTCAGTAATGGCAGAACTCAAGTACACAACAAAACCTGGTCCATAGAATAAGGAAACAACAGAGAGGTGAGACCCACAGGTGGAAAAAGCCTTATACATTCCCCCCACTGAGGGCATTCTGAAAACAGAGAAGACAATTTTAGTATAAGAGAAAATAATTCCAGCAATAGGAACACCAAAGAATATATTTGCTGCTGAATATATCAGAAGGGTATTTATAAAGGTATCAGAGCAGGACAGCTTGAAGAGCTGAGCAAGTTCACAGAAGAAGTGAGGAATTTCCACATTTGTGCAGAAGGACAGCTGCAGCGCCAACAGACTGTGGAGCAGAGCATGCCCAGTGCTAAGGAGCAGGGAGAGTAGAACCAGCAGGATACAGAGGTCAGGCGTCAGGATGACCTGGTACCTTAGGGGATGACAAATGGCCACATAGCGGTCATAGGCCATCACTGCAAGAAGACAACTTTCAAAACCACCAAAAGTGAAGACACAGGTGCTCTGAGTGAAGCAGCCTGTGTAGGTGATGCTCTGATCCTGTGCTTGAATGTTCAGTAGCATTTTGGGGATGGTGGTTGTGCTCATACAGATGTCAGTGAAGGACAAACTAGAGAGAAAGAAGTACATGGGGGTGTGGAGGTGGGAGTCAATCCTTACAGCCAGGATGATGAGCAGGTTTCCCAGGATGGTGACCAGGTAGATAACCAGGAACAGGCAGAAGATTAAGGGCTGAAGCTCTGGGTCATCTGTCAGTCCCAGGAGAAGAAATTCTGAGACTACTGTTTTGTTTTTCAATTTCATACTTTTAGTGAAACTGTGGAAGAGATGAGGTGAAAATAAAATGAAACAAGTATTTTATGGATAAGATCCAGTATCTTTTGTGGGTGATATAATAAAAAATTCATAGTATTACCCTGAATGTGTGTTATACATGATCTGGGAATGAGGACCTGGATCCTATGTTGAGCATGTACTATGAGGGAATTGAATGTTTCTATAGCTTTTTAAGCGGTGTCTTAAAACAACATAGTTTTGAGCCACGTTGTAAAATTATGTGAATTTTCAGCTCATCCTCTGATCCCTTTCTCCTTTCACTTCTCCCTCTTCTAATTTCTACTTCCTTTACTAAACATCCATGCATTTTCAGAATTTTGGCAAGTACTGGGATTGTGATAAAGTATAATACCTGGATTGTTCTTTGCAAGTAGATCCCTCCTTAAAGCAAAAAGAAACATGACAATAAACTTAGCAAATCTGTCTTCCAGAGCAGCACTTTTCAATCTTTTTTTGACACTAAGGACATTTCATGGAAGACAATTTGTCCTCAGACTGGCAGGAGGGTAGCTTGGGATGATACAACCCATTACCTTTACTGTGTAAATTTTTCTATTATTATTACATTGTAATATATAATCATATAATTTTATAACTAACCATAATTCAGAGTAAGAAAAATAAAATCATGGGCAGGCCACATGCTGACTAAACTAAGGACTGAATTCTGACATAAAATCTGCCACCACATGCAGCTTAACTGTCACCTGGTGCTCACTTATAGGGTTTTCATATGACCCTGCAAGCAATTGATTTATTATGTTGTGTGTGAAGTCAAACATCTCTGCTAATTTTAATCCCTATTTGCATCTATTTTCCAGCATTAGCAGCATCACCATCTAAGCTCTACCTCAGATCATGAGGCATTAGACTCTCTTAAGGAGCACACACCTAGATCCTTACACCCACATACCTAGATCTGACATGTACACATGTAAATCCTCACACATACACCTAGGTCCTCATGCACACACACCTAGGTCCTTGCATGGAGAGTTCACAGTGTGAATTTTTGCTTCTATGAGAATTTAAAGCCACTGCTGATCTCCCAGGAGGCAGAGCTCAGGTTGTATTGTAAGCAATGGTGCTTGCCTGTAAATAGAGCAGATGATTTGATCATTTGCTGTGTGAGTTGATTTCTAACAGGGCATGGATCAGCCCATGACCCAGGGTTGAGGCTGTTCTTAATCAATAGTCTTTAATTTGGGCTAAACTCACTGTCACCTGAGTGACTTGTCAATGTACAGATGAGACAGTTCATGCTTTAGCCTCATAGACCCATGAGGACATGTCATACAAAATGTGCACACAGTTTGGCAAATACTTGGGGAAAGCACTGTCAGAGTGCCGAGGTGAGTCTTTCGACTAATTGATACTGGTAGAGAACTAGCATCCATATGTTCATGTAGTGCTTGTTAATTTCCTGTATAGTTGAAATAGTTTCTTTATGAAATAAGTTCCCAAATTTTCCCTTGCTTTCAAGGTGTTTCATCAACTATACATTAAGTGAATGGCAGCATGTGGAAGACAGCCATACAGGTGGAATGAGAAATGATTAGGAAGCTTCAGTTTTAGCATCTCATAGAACCTCTTTTGGAAACACAAGTGATCTGCATTAGATATTAATTCTAGGAGAATCTGTATAGCCATTTTGATAATATTGTGCCCCCATTCTATGGGAACTTATTCCCATAATGAGTCTGGAAATATATAATTGAATAAAAAAGCAAACAAAGTAATAGCTAAATGAGAGAAAGAGTGAAATTCAAAGGCTTTATGAAAAAAGATAAAAATAGAAACAGTTTCTTGCTTTCTAGAAGACAGAGACTTAGTAAATAACACAGAGTCAGATATTCCGGAACCCTAATAGGAGTGTCTCTTGTGAGCATTACTTTGTATCTCCTGGGGAAGAAAGAAGCAGCTACATCAGCAATGATCATTTGATGTGAAATGAGGCTAACAGGCTCTGAATTTAATTCATCCTCTAGCAGATACTTTTAGGCTGTGTAAAAATCTTCCACTGCATGTTTTACATTTGTATAATGGAAACTGATTAATGGGTGTGCTCTTTGGTACAGCATGGTGATATTTTACTAGTGTGTATTTCTTGAGTGTACACTGTATATATGTTTAATACATACATTTTAGTCTGTAATTATACCTCTAAATCTCAGGGTTAAAATTCTCATGGAGGCATTTCAAGGATATGAGAAATTAAGGAAAAGCAGCCTATATAGTTCTAGGTAGGACCATCCCTCAAATGACTTTTCCAATGTTTTGTGTATGTGTGGACATGTGGACATGTGTATGTCATAAGGAATAGAAGATGGCACTTCTCACCCATCAAAAAACAAATGATCAGCTAGCATAGCAAGGAAAGAGAAAAGGAATACAGGAAATCTCACACATGAGCAATGATAATGTCAGTGAAGGATGTATATGCTCAAACTACCTTTGGGATTCTTGACTAAAGAACAGTAAGGAAACTAACATCAATGATTCCAATATTCATAGAGCTCCTACATATGCTAAAACATATAGAAATTTAAATTAATTAAATAATAAAAGAATGAGACATAATTCACAGAGGTAATGAATGACTTAGGAAATATTATTGGAAAATTCTACATGACAAAAAATTAAATTTAATCAAAGCTGTTCATGCATGTAAATTTTTCATGTGGATTATTCATGCAAGGCAGAAATTGCAGACATTCTTTTATGGCTGCCACCTTTTAGCAAACAACAAATATATCATATACTTCACCATGGTTTTTAAAGGTATTTTATTGTAAGAAATAATAACAGAATATTTGAAGCCACTTAGTAAATGTTCCTTTACAAATTTAATTTCTGTTTATTTCCACAGTGCATGTATCACAATAAATTAATAGCTACCTTTCTCTCTGCATTTTCATTTTTCTAGTACTATTCTTCCAAACAACACCTTCATGGTATTGTATTTTTAAATGTTCACATAACAGAATCATAGTGTATATATGTACCATTTACAATTGATGTGGTTAGCTGATTTTCTTTTCCTATTAAATGTTGTCATATGTAGTCCTGTTATTTGATGTTAATTATCAGATCATTCCCTTACATTTTATAGCCCAATTTACTTGTACCTTCCTTAACTATAAGGGAAAATGGGTACTGCCTCTTCCTGCTGACTAAGTGTAACATTAGGAGCCATGGATGAGGGACATCACCACATTCAAGGTGTCCTACCTATGGGAAAGAATGAAAGGGTTCACTGAGGTGTAAATTGTGCAAGTGTCTCATTTTATCACTTCATACAAAAAGGCCTGAATAAATTCAACACAGTAATGACATTGGTTAACTGTGGAGGGAGATGGACAGTCATATTGTGGGTGTTGTTATTTAGGCAATTTCTGCTGTTTCTATTAGCATGAAACATGTGGACTACAGGGCTGCTTGTTGAGCTTCTGTCTCAGCTTCCTTAACCAGAGTTCTCACAGCCCTCTACACAAAAGTACAGAAGATCTCTGTATGGTGATGAAATTGCTCTAAAATATCTTCACTCACATTCTAATAAGAAGGGAAGAGACTTTGGCTTACCTGGAAGGTTTCAGTGACAAAGGAGCTCAGCAACTCACCTGCATGTGGAAAACTAATGATCTGTCCTCAGGAAGGGCCAACACATGGACTGACTCACTGGGATCTGCACTAGGAGAGTCCATCTCTGGCAGAGGGCACAGCTGTTGCTGCTTCTCTGGGCTGGCCTTTTGAGTGGGGTTTTAACAGCCTGATTCTCATAGGTTCTATATCCCCCAGGGGCCAATATCCAGAGCTCCTTATTAAGCAGAAAGTAACCAGAAACACTACTGTCATATTGATCCCATGAGCATATACCCTTAAACAACAACCCAATAGAGGAGAGTAATTCAAGGTAACTAATTTCAACTCCTAAGGCCAGATGTACATCATCTAGGTCTCTACCATTTCTTTTTTGTTTCATTAAGTTTGTTGGTACATTTTAGGTATACAATACAGTTACATTCATCATTGGGATATTGTACCTTTACATGATGCATCTTGGTTCTTATTTTTTCCCTATTGCCCTGCCCTCCCTTCACCCCCTCCACCTTTCCCTATTTACAAAGACTTTTTTTTCCATTTTTTTCATTTTCTCATATTTTTTTCTTTTCTTTTGCCTACCCCTCCCACTTCCCCTACACCTTTAGACCTTTTCTTCCTATTTCACAATATCAGTTATACATTTTGATCCTTATTTACACTTTTAGTTTTTCATACCAGAGAAACTATTCAGTATCTACATGTGTGTC
>NW_004624904.1:123109-156834 GCF_000247695.1 Heterocephalus glaber
TATCCAATCTACAGTTGATGGGCATTTGAGCTGTTTCCAAGTTTCAGCTATTGCAAACTGTGCCACTATAAACATGGGTGAGTACATATCACTGTCGTATGATTCTTTTAACTTTTGGGGGAAGATACACAGCAGAGGAATAGCTGGGTCAAATGGGACTTCTAATCCTAATTGTTTGAGGTATCTCCATATTAATTTCCACAGTGGTTGCACTAGTCTGCACTCCACCAACAATGAAGAAGGTCTCCTTTCTCCTCACAACCCCATCAGCATTTGTTATATGTTTTCTTGATAGCATCCATTCTTACTGGGTCTCTACCATTTCTGCTCCACTGTCTAACACCAACTTTGCCCCCATAATCTAATGAAATTCTCTAATAAACTCATACCTTCCATTTTACTAGCTGAGCAAAAATACCTGGCACCCAACAAGGAAGAAAGGTTTACTTAACACAGTTAGTAGATGTTTCAGTTCATAGTTGGCTGGTTGCAAAGCAGGGTGGCATGGCCGAATAGCATCACAGAGGAGAAAGAGTTCATAGGGAGCAGCAAAGGAGCAAAGTAGTGAAGAAACAGTGCTTACACTATATTGCTTGTATCTTATAAAGTTGTCCTCTCTTGGGGTGGGGGGTAGCTCTCACACCCAGGTTGGGGCAGCCTTTATCTTAGCATTGTACCATGAATCAATCCCAGCATCACATCCTTTATCCCAACACTACACAACCTAGATCCAGCCACCTCTGAAAAGCCCCACTATGACTTTATGTGTCTTTGGAGGCACACACACATACAAGCTATAATAGATTCCATCTTACTCCAGAAAGAATGGCCATCAGAAGGAAAATTTAAAATATCAAATGGTGACATGGCTGTAGTGAAAAAGGTGCCATTCTACTTTGTTATTGGGTAAAACCCTTATGAATATCAGTATAATGATTTCTCAAAGAACTAATATTAGAAATTCCATATGACCCAGCTATACACCTTGTAGTTATCTTCTCTAAAAAGTTTAACACATCATACTATAGCAGTACATGCATACCAGTGTTTATAGTACCACAATTCATAATAGTTAAATCCTGGAGGCAGCCTGTATAGCCAGCAAGAGATGATTGGATGAAGAAAATGTGACATCTATATACAATGGAATACTACTTGGCTATAGAGAAGGACAAATTTGAGAGTTTTGAAAGAAAATTGCTCAGCCATAATAAAAGTAACTAAGACAGAATATGGTACCAGAGAAGTGTGGTCATTGCTATACCTGACCATATGGTTCAGGAGCCTTTGGAACTGGCTAGTGGGATGAGTTTGGAAATATATGAAGATGCCAACTGAAGAAGCAGCCTTGAAATGCCTCAAACTGTACTTGATGGGAGATTCTGGTCAGATCTCAGAAGATCAGAAGGCTGATAGAAATTCTGCCAGTAAAGATCAGGCTTGGGAAATTTCTGCTGGGAAGGATTTATGTGCTGCTGGATTCCAGATGATGTGTGCTATATTTTGGCATAAAGTTTGTCTGTATTTTGCTCTTTTTCAGAGACTTTGCCCAAGACTCAGATTAAGGGCAGTAGACTACACAATGTTGCAGAAGAAATTTCAGGGCAGTATAATGTTGAGACCATGGCATGGCTACTACTGGAGGCTTTTAGCCAAATCTGTCTTGAGAATCAAGAGCAAAGAGCCCAGCAGAATGATTTAAAGCATTTTGAGTTTGGCCATAAAAGAAGCTCCAGAAAAGCTGTGGCCTATAAAGATGGAACGGGGGTGAGATTCCCTGCTGACAAGAAACAATGTCTTGTAGTCTGAGTAACTACTTTGAACATAATGATATACAGTATACTAACTATTGTTATTCTTTATTTTGTTATGAGATTTTATTTTTGCATAAAATAAAAATAACTATCTTTGTGGCCAAACCATACTAGTATAAAGATTTATTATTCATATAAGAACTGACAGTATGTTGCAGTTCATAACCTAAAATGTCTCAGAAACACCTCAAATATTTATATAATCTAATTAGGTGAACTAAATAAATAATGAAGCAGGGTAAAAGAAGTGTTTATATGAGTTCAGAAGGATATAAATGTCTGGGGAAACTCTCAGTTTCAATAGCTTCATATGGGATGAAATACACATGGCTCTATCTGTGGAATCATGCAGAAGCTCCTCTCCAGATATTAACACATGCTTCCTTGCTCCCAAGCCTGCTCTCGCCAAGCACTCCAACATTCCTTTCCCTGAAGCTGATCCTAAATATTTGCTAAAAATGAGGTACCAATTCATATGTTTCTTCTAAGCCATCAGAGCAATAAAGTAGTTTAGTGATTGAATTCATCTGTCAAACATCACAGAATTGGATGAATCAGAAAGAAATTTGCCTAGATGTATTTTTATGCTGTCTACTTGATGTGTCTATTTGTGACAGTGGCATATTGAGGTCCCCCACTACTTTTTTTTTTGGTACCAGAGATCAAACTCATGTCCTTGAGCTTGTGCAGCAGGCTGCAAAACCACTGAGCTAAATCCCTGGCCCCCTCACTACTACTGTATTAATACTTATTTGATTTTGCATGCCCATTAATATTTCTTTTGTATAGTTGGGTGCACTAGTATTTGATGCATATATATTTATGATTGTCATCTCTTCCTCTTGGATTGTTCCCTTCACAATGATGTAGTGACCATCTTTGTTTCTCTTAATTAGTTTTGGCTTGAAATCTACTTTATCTGCAAATGAGATTGCTACCCCTGCTTTTTTCTGGGTTCCTATTGCATGGAGAATTGTTTTCCATCCTTTTACTTTCAGTCTATGAATTTCCTTTTGAGTTAGGTGTGTTTCTTGTATACAGCATATTGCTGAGTTTTGCTTCTTAATCCATTCTGTCAGTCTATTTCTTTTGATTGGTGAATTGAGGCCATTAACATTAATAGTTTTATTGACAGATATTGACTTATCCTTCCCATGATGTTTTATTGTTGTTGACTCTTTTATTTCTTATTTTTCCCCCTTTCCCTTTAATGTCTTACCTTGCATTGTGTCTTCTCTCTGTTGGCCGTCATGGAGTTGTGACCTTCATTGTCTTTTTCTAGGATATTGCATAAAATTTTTTGGAGTGCTGGTTTGGTGTTCATGAAATTTGTCAGGTGTTCTTTGTCGTGAAAGTATCTAATTTCCCCATTGATTTTGAAAGATAATTTTGCAGGATGCAACAGTCTAGGTTGGATGTTATTTTCTTTTAGGGCTTGAAATACTTCACTCCAGGCTCTTCTTGATTTGCAGATTTGTGTTGAGAAATCTGCTGTAACTCTGATGTGCTTTCCTTTGTAGGTGATTTGTTTCTTTTCTCTAACTGCCTGTAGAATTCTGTTCTTCTGTTGGGTTTCTGGGATCTTGGCTATTATATGTCTAGGTGTAGATATTTTTGGTCATGTCTAGCTGGAGTTCTATATGCCTCATTTATCTGTATGTCCAATTCTTTACCTCTGTCTGGGAAGTTTTCTACTGTTACTTTTGTGAACAGGTTTTTTTTATGTCAATTGTGCTTTCTCCTGTTTTTTCATGGACTCCTATCAGTGTTATGTTATTTTTCTTTGCATCATCTAGCAGTTGTTTTATTGATTTCTGGTGGTCCTTTACTATTTTTAAGAAATCTCTATTTTCATGGTCTCTAACCACGATCCTGTCTTCTATATCTGCTATTCTGTCTTTAGAGTCTCTTAGTCTGCTCTGCATGCTTTCAATGGAATTTTTAATCTGCTGAATATCTGTTTGAATCTGTTTCATGGATTCCATTTTTTTCTTATGTTGGGCGATCATGGTTTCCATTTCTTTCTTATACTGGGCATTCATGGCTTCCAGCATGTTTCTGATCTCATCTATTTACTTACCTGTTTCTGCTTTAGAGCCTCTAATCATGTCTTTCACTCTGCTCACCATCTCTGTATTTATCTGGGAGATTATTTCTGTTTTGAATTTTTCTAGAGCCTCATGGATCTGCTTTTTTACTTCCTGTGCTATCAGTTCAGGGTGTCCAGGTGGTTGATTATCAGACTTTTCTACCTCATTTCCCCCAGAATTTCCTTTTTGTGGTGTGGAAGCCTTCATTTGTGCCTTGCTTATATGTCTTCTCCTTTTTGTTTTTGATACTGTCCTTAGTTTAATTCCTGGGTTGATATTTCAAAATTGCTTAATGCAGGTATCTTTGTTGTTTGCATTTAAAAACCTTGTGGAATTATTGATTTTCAGAGGTGTCTTCCAGATATTGCTTGTGTTTAGGTTTTGAGGCTCTAATGACTCTGAGGCTATTTTATTTTCCTTATACCATGAAGGAAAACTGATTAGATCACTCACAACATGTTAGGCCAAATGATACAATCAGCAATACCATAACATCAAGCACAGCTTAGAAAATGACAATTTGTGGTAGTTATTAATCTATCACATTTAACTATGTGAAGTATAATTCCCTGTGCCTCTGTAGTGTGGGGCCAGGTAGCAGAAGACCCACAGGGCGGTAGTGGTGGTGGTGGAACTGGGCCTTGCAGGTGCCCAGGTGGCTAAGTGGAGCACAGAATGGAGGCGGGGCTTCAAGCCATGCCTGGTACCTTCCCGTGGTGTGGGCAGGAAGAATACCCAATTATATTAAAGAAACATCTTTTTTATCCATTTATCAGTTGATGAACATTTAGGTTGTTTTCAAGATTTAGCTATTACAAACTCTGCTGCTATAAACATGGGTGTGCATGTATCACTGTGGTTTGATGCTTTTAATTCTTTTGGGAAAATATCCAGAGGGGGAATAACAGGGTTGAATGGGACTGCTAATCCTAGATTTTTGAGGAATTTCCACAATGATTTCAACAGTGTTTGCACCAGTCCACACTCCCCCAAACAATGGAGAAGGATTCCTTTTTCTCCACAGCCCACCAGGATTTGTTGTTGGTTGATTTCTTGATAGCAGCTGTTCTTCTGGATTGAGATGAAATCTCAGTACTGTTTTAAGTTGCATCTCTCAAATGACAAGTGGTTTTGAATATATTTTCAGGTATTTATTTGCCATTTATACTTCATCTCAGAAGTGTTTATTCATTTAAGATGCCCATTTTTTATTAGGTCTTTAAATTTGGGGGAGTGATTTGTTTGAGTGTTTTATATATTCTACATATAGAATATATTTCTAATTAACAATGGGAAAATTTTTTCTCTCACTTTTGGTTGTATCTTCAGTCTTGGTGATGTCTTTTGTTGTGAAAAAGCTTTTTAATAAGATGAGATCCCAGTTATTGATTCTTTGTGATATTTCCTGTGCAATTAGAGTTTCATTCATAAAGTGTTTGCCTACACTATGTCTGCAAGAATTCTACGTATTCTCCCTTCCAGCAAATTTAATATTTCTAGTTAAATATTTAGATCTTTGATCCATTTATATTTTAATTTAGTTCCTGATCAGAGGCATGAGACTAGTTTTAGTCCTCAGCATGTGGAAAGCCAGTTTTTCTAGCACACTTATTAAAGAGGCTGTTTTTCTTTCAGTGAAGGTTTTTGGCTCCTTTGTCAAATATTTGGTGACTGGGTATGTTTGAAGTTGTTTCTGCATCTTCTAATATGTTCTATTGATCCTAAGGCCTATTTTTTTATCTTTCTTGTTTGTTTGTTTTTGCCAGTATCATGCTGTTTTTATCACAGTAGCTCTGTAATATAATTTCAAGTCAAGGATTGTGCTGATCCCTTCCTTACCTTTGTTGCCCAGAATGGCTTTTGCTATTTTAGGTCTCTTCTGGTTCCAAATGGATTTTAATCATGTTTTCTCTAGCTCTGTGAGGTATGCTATTGGGTTTTTTTATTGGAATTTCATTAAATCTGTATAAGAATTTTTAGGACTATGGCAGTTTTCTCTGTATTGTTTCCTTCTACCCATGAGCAAGGGTTTCTTTCCATTTTCTAAAATCTTTGATTTCCTTTTTCAGCATATTGCAGTTTTCAATGGGAAGTTCTTTTAAATCCTTTGTTAGATTGATTCCTAAGCATTTCACTTTTTTCAATTCTGTTATGAAAGATGTGGTTTCTCTAATTTCTCTCTCAGTGAGTTTGTTATCTGTGGACAAGAATATTTGTATTCAGCCATGAAACTAAATTATGTTATTAAATCTAGGTGTTTCTTGGTGGAGTTTTGGGGGTATTCTATGTAGAACATTGTGTTATCTACTAATAATAATTTAACTTCTTCCTTTCCTATCTTTATTCTTTTTATTTCCTTCTCTTGCCTAATTGCTCTGGCTAATGTTTCCAGAACTATATGGAATAGGGGTGCTGATAGTGAACATGCTTGTCTTGTTCCTGACTTTAGAATGAGAACTTTCAGTTTTTTAACATTTGGATGATGTTGGCTGTTGGTTAGTCATAGATGGCTTTAAAGCAAATTGAAACAAAGACTGTCTTTTTATTATGATTGTTTGTTGGACTTTGTCAAGTGCTTTTTCAGCATCTATTGAGATAATCATATGATTTTTGTCTTTGAGTCTATTGATATGGTGTATTATATTTATTAATTTTCCTATGCTGTACCATCTCTGAATCCCAGAGATGAATCCTGGTAATGGTGTATAATCTTCTTGATGATTTGCTGCATTCTGTTTGCCAGTGCTTTATTGAGGATTATTGAATCTATGTTTATTAGGGAGATTGGCCTGTGCTTCTCTTCTTTGGTTTGATCCTTCTCTGGTTGTGGTACCAGGGTAATGCTTCCATCCAAGAATGATTCTGAGAGTATTGCTTCCCTTTTAATTTCTTTAGAGTTTGAGGAGTGTGCCATTAGATCTTCTCTACATTTCTCATATAGTTCAGCAGTGAATCCATCAATACCTGGGCTTTTCTTTGTTAATAAGTTTTTAATTACAGCTTCAGTTTATTGACTGATATTGGGTTATTTAGAATTTTTATGTCTTCTTATTCAGCTTTGTTAATTCATATGTATCTAAGAATCTGTCCATTTCTTCTGTGTTTTCTATCTTCTTACAATAAAGTTTCTCAAAGTAGGTGTTGATGATCTGTATTTCCAGAGGATCTCTTTGAATTTAACCTTTTAACTCTTAACGGTATGCATTTGAGTATTTTCTTTCCTTTTTTAATAGTTGGCTAAGAGTTTGTCATTTGTATTTAATCTTTGAAAGAAAAATCTTCCATTCATTTTTTTCTTTGTATTGTTTTCTTAGTCTCAACCACATTGATTTCTGCTCTAATCTTTATAATTTCCTCCCTTATGTGAGTTTTTGGCTTGATTTATTCTTCTTTTTCTAGATAGTTGAGTTTTTGTGTTTGGTTTCACTTGTTCTTCTTTTTCTAGATATTTGAATTTCAACATTAGGTTGTTTATTTCAGCTTGATCTGTTTTGCTGATGTAGCAGTTCATCACTGTAAATTTCCCTCATAGTACAGCATTCATTATGTGCCATAAGTTCCAATATGCTGTATTGGCATTATCTTTTAATCTTATATACTGCCTAATTTCTTCTTTAATTTCATTTTTGACCAATTGATTTTTCAGGAGGGTGTTAGGTAAATTCCATGTGTTTATGTAGTTTTTGAGGTTTCTTTTGCCACTGATTTCCAATTTGATTACACTATAGCCATGGTGACATGGGACAATTTCAATTCCTTTGCATATACTTAAGCATGTTCTATGAGCTAGTATGTGCCCTATTTTGGAGAAAATCCAATGTTCGGCTAAGAGGAACATGTATTCTGATGTTGTTGGGTGGAACGCTCTGTAGACATCTACTAAATCCATTTGTTCTAGGGTTGGTGTAGTTTTAATATTTCTTTGTTGATTTTTTTTTCTCTAGTTTACCTATTTTTGATGGAGGGGGATTGAAGACTCCCATTACAGTTGTGTTAGTGTTTATTTAGTTTTTCATATCCATTAATGTTTGTTTTGTATAGTTGAATGTGTTAGTATTTGGAGCATATATATTTATGATTGTTATCTCTTCTTGGAGTTTTCCCTTAACAAGTATGTCAGAATCTTCTTTGTCTCTTGATCAACCTTGTCTTGAAGTTCACTTTATCTGCAAATTGAATACCTATCCCTCATTTTTTCTGATTTTGTCATATGGACTATTATTTTCCATCCTTTGGCTTTCAGTCTATGAATTTCTTTTTTAATTATATGTGTTTCTTGTATGCAGGATATTTCTGAACCTTGTTTCTTGATTTATTCTGCCAGTCTATTACTTTTGATTGAATTGAGACCATTTACATTGATGGTTATAACTGATATGTATTGACTTATCCTTGTCATGTTATTTTCCTGTTCTTGGTTCCCTGTCTTTCCCCTTTGTTTAATTGCTTGCCTTTTCTGATGGATTCTTTATATTGATGTTCATGGAAATGTAGTCTTCCTTACCACTTTTTAGAATGTCTTTCAGAATATTTTGTAATGCTTGTTTGGCCAAAAAGATATATTATAAGTTAATCTATAATATATTGTTTACTGATATCTGCTGGTTAATCACATGTAAATGTCCATCCTCTGAGACACAGTTACCTCGGTCAAGTTATTTCTTATTGTGTTTTCTCAAAATTTCTGGTATTTGAAATCCATATTTATCAAAGCAGGACATTCTCTTTTGATTTCAACAATATTTCTCCAATTAAAAAGCTCTGTCTTTGCCCTGGCAATAAATTTCCTCCCAAGACACTGAGTCCTCCTTAGTTCAAAAGAGGAACTATTTTCTTGCTTATGAATCACAAGGCCTCTTGAATTCTGCTCATTCAGAATGTTATGTTTGAATTCCTTCTTTGCTACCTGGACATTTATCTTTTTATTTTGTTATAATTTCTTTTCATTACATGAAAAAATTTTACCTTGTATTATGTATGTACTGATACTCTGTACTCTGCATCTATTATTTTTAATGTTAAACTGAATTGGATTAAGATGGTAAAGAAAGACAGCCATCAAAAAAGATGAATGAGTCATTTGTAGGAAAGTGGATGCATCTTGAGACCATCACGTTAAGTGAAATAAATCAGACACACAAGCTTAAATATCCCGTGGTTTCTCTTATACAAAAAACTGAAATTATAAATAAAGAGCAAAATAAAAGATAACAGGATGTAGGGAGGCAGACCTTTTTCAAATTAAAAAGGTTGAGAGAAAGAAGAAAGGGGGATGCAAAAGGAATCAAGATGAGTTATTTACACATACCAACTCCACACAAGGAATGTAAACATTATGTACTGCAAATAGGTACTAATAAAATTTTTTAAAAGGTATCAGAGGCCATCTTGTCATAAACTTCAAATAATACATTATAAAGTCATGTAGAAACAAGACATGTCATTAATTGAGATGATAAATGTATGCAATCTTTGAAGTTCTTAAATGTAAGAGGTGGTAAAAGAAACACTAATATGGAAGAGCATCTCCACTGATAAATGAATGGTTAAAATCTGACCACATGTGCTGAGCCTTAGGCACATCTGCACTCTGCTGCCTTGTAGGGATGTGGTAATGGAATTAATACTTCAATTAAAAGTGACGAAACATTCAGTTCAAAGTTCCTTCATGTGAAGATCACTATTGTGACAAAATATTAAGTGTTTATCAAATTCATAGCAGAATTTTTGACCACAGGGATCATAAAAAGCAGATTAGAATTTTCCGTGCTAAGTATAAAGATAAAAATTAAATTTCTGTGAATTTAATGTTGTATAAGAAAATGTTGCATTTTTCTAATATTTAGCTCACATATACAATTACATTGTTGATACCCATATGTTTAAACTATATTTTCATATTTAATATATAGACCAGGGTTCTAGATACCATGAAGTAGATGATGAATTATTACTTTTAATTTGTAAATAAAAAGTAATGCTGCATCCTATTAGGGAAGTGTTTTGTGTTTTTTTCAGTCAAAGTCCCTGAATGGAGATAAGCAAGAACAATGGAGATAAATGATGGAGTTCATTGGGACTCAAGTTTCAGAAAACCACCGATCCTGACCCTCCACCTCCATAACCTTGGGCTTTAAGGGGATGTCCTTCTGGGATTATAATAATAGCAAAAAATAGTATAATGAGAACCTTTGGATATTGAGCACCCAAGGGATATAAAGTCTGCAAGGGTCAGCCAGTGAAAACATCACAATACATTCCTGCTCTGATGAGAAAGCCACCCCTGAACCTCCTCCCATAGATGACACTTCCTGTCAAGTATCTCACTCACACATTTAGTCTGTCTGCTTTTCCTGAGGACACATAATCCATCTTCAATATTCAGGTATGATGTTGAGCATCATTCATCTTGAAACCAAACCGGGAACATGAAATCCCTTCATTGATAATTTAGAAATGAGGCTAGATGTTTTAAGTAGGTTCATTCTGGGGAAGAAAGCAAAAAGGACACACTTGGGTTAATGAGAAAATGTCCCCATGACTCTGCTGTCAACTCCTTCCAAGTTGATACAATGTCATATATGATTTGTGATAAAAATATATGGTGACTGTTTTCATTTTAAAAATTCATTACAGTAAAAAACATATTGCCATCAATCCCCTTTGAATTACTCACACTGGCTTCAAATACACTTAAACCACTTTTAAGTTTTTAATTTTTTGAAAATGTTATTAGTACATGTCTGTGATACATAATGATTACATTCCTCGTGTAGAGTGGTTACATTTGCATAACACATATTAATTCTTTTATCATCCCCTCCAATCCTTCCCCGCTTTTACATCTCTTGGTCATATTCTATTTGAAAAATATCTGTCTCCCTGACTGCTATTATCTAATTTTTATTTTTCTTTTTAATTGATTTAAACTTTGGGTTTCTCTTATAAGAGAGTAGCTATGCTGTGTCCTCATCCCCTTACTCACCAGATTAGGCAATGAGGAACTTTTGGTTTTCTTAAAATTTAAAATGAACATGAAAGATGAATGCTTTGAATTAATGCAGGACATTGAGGCAGTTATGGTAGTGGAATTACACACACTTGAGAAATAGAGCACACAGAACAAAAAGTGTATTTGAAATGAGGGGTAGTATTTTGAAGGTGAGTATTGGCAATGTACCTTTCATTGTAATATACTTTTCAAACTTAAAACAGTCACTGAATTTTTTATCATGCTTTATATGTTTGCACTGATGCTCCTTAGCTACTCATTCTGCTGGACTTTCACTTTGCTAAAGATATGTCCTACCTCCTTCAGAGAAAATTTGCCCTTTTTTCAAGCCTAATGACTTTGTAAAAATTAATTTTATTGGTACATTTTAGGTATACAATATAATGACATTTCTCATTGGAAATTTGTACCTTTAAATAATGTATATTGGTTCTTATTTTTTCCCTATTCCCCTGCCCTCCCTTCAACCCCTCCACCCCTCCCTATAAATAAGGATCAAATGGCATAATAAATAATTTTAAATAGGAAGAAAAGGTCCAAAGGGGAAAGGGACATGAGAGGGGCTGGGGAAAGGAAAGAAAAGAACAGAATTAATATGAGAAAAGGAAAAAATGGAAACAGTCTATGACTTTTATAAAATAATTTTCCATTCATTATTTTTCTTTTGCATGTGATAGGAAGAGAGATTTGTGAGTGTAATACTTATTAGAGTGTGTCATAAACAAATTCCTCACAATGGAAGAGTTAGTAACAAAAAATTATTTATTCATAATTGTGAAAGCAAAATCCAAAAGATCAAGAAAGATGTACACGGGATGATATTCTAACACATTACCCTGTTACATGTAGCTTCTGCTGGTCTATACATTTTGTTACCTTTTCATCACTTCTTTCAGATCAGATCATCAACTCATGGAATCTAGAAACCAAACAGCTGTCTCAGAATTCCTTCTCCTGGGACTGACAGATGATCCAGAACTTCAGCCTCTCACCTTCAGCCTGTTTCTTTCCATGTACCTGGTCACCATCTCTGGAAACCTCATGATCATCCTGGCTGTTAGCTCTGACTCCCATCTCCACACTCCCATGTACCTTTTCCTTGTCACTCTGTCCTTTAATGATATCTGTTTAAGCACAACATCAGTCCCACACATGTTGGTGAACATCCAAACACAGGATCAGAGCATCTCTTACTCAGGCTGTCTCACCCAGGTCTCCTTAGTGTTGGTTTTTGGTAATTTTGAAAGTTGTCTACTTTTAATAATGGCCTATGATCGCTATGTGGCCATCTGCCATCCACTTAGGTACACAGTCATCATGAACCTGCACTTATGTGTTTTACTGAGCCTAGCCTCTTTGTCTATTAGCATTATGTATGGACTACTCCATGGTCTACTGTTGCTGAGGCTGTCCTTCACAGACCTAAAAATCCCCCACTTTTTCTGTGAACTTGCACAGATTATCAGACTCACTTGTTCTGATACTCTCATTGATAACATAGTAATATATGTGGCAGCTTGCATCTTTGGTGCTTTTCCTGTGTTTGGAATCATGCTTTCTTATATTTACATTGTGTCATCTATCTTGAGAATGCCATCAGCAGAAGGAAAGTATAAGGGTTTTTCTACCTGTGGTTCTCATCTCTCAGTTGTCACCTTGTTTTATGGGACAGGTTTGGGTGTGTACATTAGTTCTTTAATAGCTAACTCATCCAAAAAGGCTGCAGTGGCTTCAGTGATGTATTCTGTGGTCCCTCAGATGATGAATCCCTTTATCTATAGTCTGAGGAACAGGGATATGAAGGTATCTTTGTGGAAGCTTATTGTTAGAATAGATCCTCTTCTATTGTATCATTTGCTTGGACATGTGTGTAGTTTATTCAAAATAAAAGGTGTAGGGAACAGGAAAAGGGGGCATTTCTAGAACCTCTGCAGTAAGACCTAGTCTCCTGTGAGCCACAAATGCACAAGGTGAATTCACTCATACAGGAAAGGTCGAAAAAATGAGATGTTGAGAAAAAGCTGAGCTTTGGGCCTGATCAATGGTGCTATGGGCAGCAAAGATGAAAGCCCCTGAGCTTGCTGCACTTTTATTCAGTACATGGGGAGAAACAAATGTAACAAATGACTCTGACAGAAAGTTCAGTACATGGGGAGAAACAAATGTAACAGATGATGGGGGCAGAATTCCTAGATGAATGAGGAACTATGCAGATGAAGATTTTGTTCCTCCCAGGATGTCTTCAGCTGGTGTAATCTTGTCCTGGAGCATCACAACATCACTGGACCATTAAAGTCTTAGCTGTGACTGGAGGCCAAAATAGAGTTATGTCTCAAAATACCTTAGCTGGTCTGTAGGCAGGAGAACTAGGCCTAATCAAATGATTTTTCTCCAAAATGATGTAGAATTGCTCCTGACAAAAAGGTACCTGTTGAATAAAATATCATGAACTATAATGACTAGAAATGTAATGATCAAGTACCTTACATCACAGATTCAATCCTGACATTACTTTTTATCCAAGAAAAAAAAACCTTGCCATTAATAAACTCATACAACTAAGAGAATCACCTTTCATTACAAGGACTTCTGAGGCAGGGAATCTACTGGAAAACAGTAGGACTTCATTCAGTCTTCTGTGAAAGTTGTCACCCTGGTCTGCTTGTCATCCATCTGGATGACTAAGTGACCACAGGAAATGCATTTGTCAGGTGTCACACCCACTCTGAATCAGAAACAGAAAGCTGCGTATCTTTCCCCGGGTTCCTTCATCAGCTACTTTTTCATGGGTTAACCAGACTACATCTCTGTGGTGCATTAAATGGTGGTCCTCAGTACACCTTCAGATCCTGTCCCACTGATTTAAGATAATCTTATGTGATAAATGAATGGATGGTTGTGTTTGGAAAAGAGATTTGCAGATAAAGGGTGTGTCCTGCACTGTCTGATGAGACCCTCAGGTTTTTCTAATAAGACAGTAAGAAAGGTAGAAAATACAGAAAAGAAAGAAGCACTGTACCCACCCACACAGGAATGGATTGATGCTGCCAGTATTAGACTGTCAATATTTGATCAATTTTTGCCATATGAAACTGTCATTTTTTTAGAAATCTCATGCATTTTCTCAATCTTCTATATATTTCTATGCAATTTATTTAAACAAAAATGTTTTTATTTGACTGTGTTAAAGTTTAAATTTAACAGATGAATTCCATATCTTGTTATTCCTTTCATTGTGCTAATTGAGTTAACACAGTGGTTGCATTCATTTATTTTTAAAGCTCTAAATGTTTCCATTTTACATAACATTAAAGATGAGGAACATTTCTTATGTTGATGAAATTTTGGTTGCTATTTTTCTGTTATAGTAAATAAACTTGTTGAATATTCTGCATATTTTCTTGAGGAAATAAATGAGTGCTTAATAATTGGAGTTGAATTTTGGGGTATTTTTCAACTTGGGATTGGTACAAAGAGATTTTCTAAGTGGTTCTTTCCCTTTAGAGATTCCTTGGTGGTCTACATCATCCCTCAAACATTTTTCTTTACTCTGACAGTGGTTTCTGTGGTTGTCCTTCCACAGAAATTTAAAAATCCCCCACTTTTGTGAGCTTGCCCAAATTATCAGGCTCCCTTATTCTGAAACATCTATTAGTAATATAGAAATATATGTTACAGCTTGCATCTTTGGTGCTGTTCTTTTGTTTGGAAACAGGTCTTCTTTCACTCACATTGCATCATCCATCCTGAGAGTGCCATCATCAAAAAGAATGTATAAGAGCCTTTCCACCTGTGGGTCTCACTTGTCAGTTGTCAACTAGTTCTGTGGGACAGGTTTGGGGGTGTACATTAGTTCTGCTGTGACTGACTCAGCTTGGAAGATTACAGTGACTTCAGTGATGTATTCTGTGGTTCCTCAAATGCTGAGTCCCTTTGTCTACAGCCTGAGAAACAAGGACATAAAGGAAGCCTTGAGGAGGCTCCTTTATAGAAGAACTTCTCTCCTCTAATGCTCATTTGCTTTCAACTCCAGTTTTCAGAGTAAGTCGTGGCAACAAGATTCTGGTAAGCCAGAATACCAGACACTTGCCTCACTTTATTCTTCTCAAATGAGGAGGTGGTGTAAAAAACATGTATATTTTAGCATGGGTGAAACCCATCTTATCTTTTTAATCTAGCTCTGTGATATTTGACTCATTTGTGCTTGCTTTGGCAGCACATATACTAAAATTGGATATTTGACTCATTATTTCAACTCTGAGCACTGTTTTATTTTTTATCATTAAGTTTATTGGTACATTTTAGGTGTATAACACAGTTACATTCATCTTTGGGATGTTGGACCTTTACATGATGCATCTTGGTTCTTACTTTTTTCGCCATTCCCCTGCCCTATCTTCATCCCTTCAACCCCTCCCAATTTACAAAGACTTCATTTCCATTTTTTCCTTTTCTCATACTAATTTATTTTCCCTTATTTTCTTTCCCCTTACTCCCTTAGCTCTTTTCTTCCTATTTCAATGATCAATTATACATTTTGATCCTTATTTATACTTTTAGTTTTCACTAGAGAAACTATTTGGTATTTACACATGTGTGTCCTATTTATTTCACTTGAGTATCACCTCAATTTAGCTATAATTATCTCTAGTTTCTCATTCTTTATAGCTGAGTAGTATTCTATTTTATACAAAAACCACATCTTCTTTATCCAGCCTCCAGTTCATGGGCAATTAGACTGTTTCCATGAGCAATGTTTTCTTATTAGTATGTGTTTTTAATACATAATAATTATATTTACCTTGAGCAATTGGGATATATAGATAATTTATCACCATCATTTTCGTCTGTTCTACTCTCTGTTGCCCTCCACTCCATTTCTCTAAATTTCATCCCATTACTACAGAGTCTAACTCCCTGATTCCTATCATCTCTCTTTTACTTTGCTTATATTTGAGTTTCACATAATAGGAAAACCATTTGATAGTCATCCTTCTGTTTCTGATTCATTTCACTTGGCATGATGGCCTCAAAATTCATCTATTTTCCAAAAAAATGACTCAAATATATCCTTCCTTATATGTGAATGGCAGAATTTAGTTTTTCTTTTTCCACAGATGCAGAGCTTAAAGCAGGGTTTGTGGTTTCAGCAATTTTCTGTCTTGTGTATGGTCATGAAAGAGTGAATTAGTGAAACAAAAGATGTCAGGGAAGTTATTTAAGAAATTTTGTGATTATAACTAGAAAATAGCTTCTACACATTGAATGTGTTGGGGGCAAACTGCATCATACTGTTAGTCCCACCAAGGAGCAAAAGAGTGGATTTCCATAACCCATGAAGTAATTACTGAGAGCTATTAAGGGTAACTCTATGCTTCTGAGGCAAAAATAGTATCCACCATGTTTAATCCATTGTCTTTAGAATTAGTATAATTAGGTATTGGTTGCAACAGATGATTTTAACAATTTTGAAACTCATCATTCAAGATGGCCTTTTTCCTAAAAAGAAAAACTATACTATTAATATTCTCAAAGAATAAAGAGAACTTCACTTTCTTCCCATTCTTCAGAGGCCAAAGACACACTGGATTAGAGCAGCATTTAATTCACTTCTCCTGAAGTGCCCTCATTCTGGTATTGTTTCTCCTTCACATCCCCAGGTGATGACAGCTAATGTAGTTGTTACCTCTGGACTCAATGAAAGTGACAAGAAACTGAGAGCCTGTTCCAGAGTGACTTGATAAATACATTTTCCAAGGATCAACTGGATTATACCTATGTCAGTCTGAATGGTGACACTTAAAACACTATCTTCATTTGTGATTAAATGATAGATAGGTGAATATTCCTTTCTTTGCAAAGGGAATTTTTTTAGCAAGAGAAAAATATAATGGAATATTCAGATGAGCTTTATATGCAGTCACACATTTTTTATGACACAGAATAGAAAACACACAGTGCAAAGTGGGTGTTGCTATAACCGTGGAGATAGGAATTGTGTAGATGTAGTGAGCTTTTAAATGTCAGAATTGGATCATTTTTCCCCCACAAAACTATTATTTTCACAGGAATCTGAACCATTTTCAACACCTCTGTTGCTATTCCTGTACAATACTTTACATGGAAGTGCTTCTCTTTGACCTCATTAAAGTTCAGACTGAACAAATGAATGCTACATCTTTCTGTTATTCTCATTGTGTTTTTCAAACCATTGTGTTTTTGGTTTTAGCAGATTTTCTTTTATTTGTAAAGCTCTATATATTTATATTTTATATGCTGGTGTTATAAACAAAGAGCATGTTTAGTGGTGATGCAAATTTGGTCCATTTTTTTCTGTCACCGTGAATAGGGCTGTTTGAGTAGTTGACTCCATGTTTTCTAAGGAAGATAGCTTCATGTTTGGGGACAGAGCCAAGTGACAGTACACGTTCATAGCATGGGTGATGCCATGGACTTTATTTGCAGCACCTAAGAAAAGAGGAAAGAGATCGTTTTATACTTGGGGTAGAATTATTGAATATAGAGGTGTGGTCTTTATTTTTGAATAGTTTCAAAGTCGAATGTATTCATATTTTTGTTACTTATTTTTGGAGATCCACATCATTCCCCAAAGTTTATTGGTGCATGTTAGGTATACATTTTCATCACACTCATCATTGGGAATTTGTACCTGTACATGGTATATCTTGATTCTTCTTTTTTAACTTTCCCTTTTCTCTTCCTTCCACTCCTCCACCTCTCCCTATTTACAAAAAGAACTTTTGATTCCATTTTTCCTTCATTTCTCATATTTTTCTTTCCCTTCTTTCTTTTCTTCTACACCCACCGCAATGCCCATTCACCTTGAAATATTTCCTTCCTGTTTCACATTATCTATTACACATTTTGGTTCTCATTTACACTTTCAGTTTCTCACACCACAGAAACTATTCAGTATTTACACATGTGACTCCTATTTATTTCACTTAAGAGTATGGCCTCAATGTGCATCCATTTACATATAAATATCTCTAGTTTCTCATTTTTACAGCTGAGGAGTACTCCATTTTATATATAAGAAAACACATCTTCTTTATGCACTCAACAGTTGATAGGCATTTGGACTGTTTCCAAGATTACCTATTACAAACTGTGCCACTATAAAAATGAGTGTGCATATATTCCTCTGATATGATGTTTTTAATTCTTTGGGGAAGATAAACAGGAGAGAAATAGCTGGATCAAATGGGATCTCTAATACTATATTTTTGATGGATCTCCATGCTGATTGGCATAGTGGTTGCACCATTTTAGACTCCCACCAGGAGTGAAAAAGTGTTCCTTTTCCCCAATAGCCCTGCCAGCAATTGTTATTGGTTGCTTTCTTCATAGCAGCCGTTCTTTCTGGAGAAGGAATCTCAGTGTTTTCATTTGTATCTCTCAAAGGAGCAGTGATGTTGAACATTTTTTCATGTGCTTATTTGCTGTTTTTACTTCTTCATCTGAAAAATGCCTCTTTATTTCAGATGTCCATTTTTGGATTGGGTCTTTAAATTTGAAGGGTCTGAATTATTATTATATTTTATTGGTACATTTTAGGTATATAATATAATGACATTCATCATTGGAAATTTGAGCATTTACATAACCTCTCTTGGTTCTTATTTTCCCCCTTCCCCTGCTATCCCTTCAACCCCTTCATCCCTGTGTATTTACAAAGACTTTGTTTCCACTTTTTCTTTTTCTCATATTAATTCCATTCTCTTCTTTCTATTCCCCTACCCGTCCACTTACACGTCCCCTTTGCCCCTTTTCTCCTATTGCACATTATCTATTATACATTTTAGTCCTTATTTACACTTTCATTTTCTCACACTACAGAAACTATTTGGTATTTACACATGTGTGTCCTATGTATTTCATTTAAGAATATTGCCTCAATGCGCATTCATATAGCTAATGTCTCTAATTTTTCATTTTATATGGCTGACTGGTACTTCATTTTATTAAAAAACCCACATTTTCTTGATCCAGTCTCCAATTGATGGGCATTAGGGCTGTTTCCAAGTTTTAGCTATTACAAATTGTGCTGCTATGAAATGGGTGAACATAGATCACTGTGCTATGATTCTTTTAATTCTTTGGGGAAGATCCCCAGCAGGGGAATAACTGCTTAAAATGGAACTTCCCATCCTAGTTCTTTGAGGTATTGCCATGCTGATTTCCACAGTGGTTCCACCAGCCTACACTCCAAACAAGCAGTAGAGCAGGGTTCCTCTTTCTCCACAGCCCCACCAGAATTTGTTATTGGTTTATTTCATGACAGAAGCCATTCTTTCCTGGGTGAGGTGGAATCTCAGCATTGTTTTTTATTTGTATCTCTCTAATGACCAGTGATATTGAACATTTTTTCATTTCCTTATTTGCTATTTTTATTTCACCTGAGAAATGTCTATTCATTTCAGATGCCCATTTTTGGATTTGGTCTTTAAATTTGGGAGGTCTGATTTTTTAAGTAATTTATAGATTCAAGATAGGAGACCTTTGTGTGACAGACAGCTGGTGAAAATTTTTTTCCCACATTGTGGGTTGTCTCTTAACACTGTTGGTGGTTTCTCTTGCTGTGCAGAAGCTTTTTAATAAGAGATCCCACTTGTTGATTATTTGTATTAGTTCATTTGCAACTATGGTTTTGTTCATAAAATCATTTCCTACACCAATGTCTTCAAGAGTTCTTCCTAAATTCTCTTCCAGCTGGTTGAGTATTTCTGTTTTAATCTTTAGGTCTTTAATCCATTTATATTTTAGTTTAGTGCATGGTCAGAGACATAGGTTTACTTTTAATCTTTGATAAGTTGAAACCCAATTTTTCCAGCACAATTAATTAAAGTAGCTATCTATCCTCCAGTGAAGGTGTTTGGCTCCTTTCTCAAAGATGAGGTGGCTGAGTGTGTCTGGAGTTATTTCTGCATCTTCTAATCTGTTCCACTGGTCCCCAGGTCTGTTTCTTTTCCAGTACCATGCTGTTTTTGTCACAGAATCTTTGTAGTATAGTTTCCAGTTGGGGGTTGTGACACACCCTGCCATGTCTCTGTTGTCTAGAATTGATTTTGCTATTCTAGGTCTCTTCTTGTTCCAGATGATTGTTTGGATTGCTTTCTCAAGGTCTGTGAAGTACATGGCTGGGATTTCAATTGGGATTGCATTGAATCTATATGGCAGTTTGGGAAGTATGGCCATCTTCACTATGTTGATTCTTCCCAACCAGGAGCAAGGGATGTCTTTCCATTTTCTGATATCATCTTAAATCTCTCTTTTCAGAGTGCTACAGTTTTCATAGAAGAGGTTTTTGATTTCTTTTGTTAGGTTGATTCCGAGATATTTCAGTTTTTTTGATGCTATTGTGAAAGGAATTATTTGGCTGATTTCTCTCTCAGTGAGTTTGTTTTTCGTGTACAGAAAAGCCATTGATTGATGTGTATTAATGTTGTATCCAGCTACCTTACTGACTTTGGTTATTAAGTCCAGACAACTTTTGGTGGAGTTCTTGGGGTCCTCTACATAGAGTACCATGTCATCTGCAAATAATGACAATTTGAATTCTTCATTTCCTATCTTTATTCTTTTATTTCTTTCTCTTGTCTAATTGTCATGGCTAATATTTCCAAAACTGTGTTTACCAGGAGTGGTGATAGTGGGCATCCTTGTCTTGTTCCTGATTTTAGTGTGAAAGATTTCAGTTTTTGACCATTTACCATGATATTGGCTCTTGGCTTTTCATAGATGGATTTTATGATTGAGGTAGAGACCATCTATTCCAATGTTTTGTAGGGTTTTTATCATAAATGTGTATTGGATTTTGTCATGTTTTTTCTGCATCTATTGAGATAATCATATGTTTTTTCTCCTTGGCTCTATTGATATGGTGTATTACATTTATAGATTTGCATATGTTGAACCATCCCTGCATCCCTGGGATGAATCCCACTTGGTCAGGGTGTATGATCTAATTGATAATCTTCTATATTCTAAATGCCAATATCTTCTTAAGGATTTTTGCATCTATGTTCATAAGTGAGAGTGCCCTACAGTTCTCTTTTTCAGATGGGTGTTTCTCTGCTTTGGGAATCAATGTGATGCTGGATTCCAGAAATTAATTTCAGTATATTGCATCTGTTTCAATTTCATTGAAGAGTTTAAACAGTAGTGGCAGGGCTTCCTTTCTAAAAGTCTTGTATATTTCAGTGGTGAAGCCATCAGGACCTGGGTTTTTCTTAGTTGGTAAGTTTTTAATTACATTTTCAATTTCATTGATTGATATTGAGTCATTTTGAATTTTTAGGTCTTCTTCATTCAACTTCGGTAATTCAGTATAGTTTCAGGTTGGGGGTTGCAATATCCCCTGCCATGTCTCTGTTACCTAGAATTGCTTTTGCTATTCTGGGGTCTTCTTGTTCCAAATGAATTTTTGGATTGTTTCTCAGGTCCATGAAGTATGCTGCTGGAATTTCAATTGGGAGTGCCTTGAATCTATATAGCAATTTTGGAAGTATGGCCATTTTCACTGTGTTGATCCTTCCTACCCAGGAGCAAGGGATGTCTTCCCATTTTCTGATATCCTCTTCAATCACTTTTCTCAAAGTGCTATAGTTTTCAGAGAAGAGGTCTTTGATTTCTTTTGTTAGCTTGATTCCTAGGTATGTCAGTTTTTTGGATGCTATTGTGAATGGAACTGTTTGCCCTATTTCTCTCTGAGTGAGTCTGTTTTTCGTGTAGAGGAAAGCTATTGATTTTCATGTGTTGACCTTGTATCCAGCTACTTTACTGAATTTGGTTATTAAGTCTAGAAGACTTTTGGTGGAGTTCTTGGCATCTTTGATATGGGGGATCATGTCACTACAAAGTTACTGTGATAAAAACAGCATGGTACTGGCAAAGAAACAGACCTGAGGACCAGTGGAACAGAATGGAAGATGCAAAAACAACTCCAGACACACTCAGCCAGCTCATCTTTGACAAAGGAGCCAAACACCCTCACTAGAGGAAAGATAGCCTCTTTAATAAATGGTCCTGGAGAAATTGGGTTCCAACTTGCCAAAGACTAAAACTAGAACTATATCTCTCACCATGCACTAAACTAAAATTGAAATGCATTAAAGATAGAAATATAAAAACAGAAACACTGAACTGGCTGGAGCAGAGGTTAGGTGGAGCTCTTGAAGATATTGGGGTAGGAAAAAACTTCATGAACAAAACCTCAGTTGCCTATGACCTAACACAAACAATCAACAAGTGGGAGCTCTTCTTACTATAAAGCTTGTGCACAGCAAGGGAAACCACCAGCAGTGTGAAGAGGTAACCCACAAGGTGAGAAAAAGTTTTCACCAGTAGTCCCTCAGAGAAAGGTCTACTATCTTGAATCTATACAGAACTTTAAAAAAATCAGACCGCCCAAATTTAAAGACACAATCCAAAAATGGGCATCTGAAATAAACAGACATTTCTCAGACAAAGAAGTAGACATGACAAATAAACATATGAAAAACTGTTCAACTTCACTGGTCATTTGAGAGATGCAAATGAAAGCAATGCTGAGATTCCACCTCACTCCAGAAAGAATGGTGGCTATCATGAAATCAATCAATAACAAATGCTGGAGTGGCTGTGGGGAAAGAGGAACCCTGCTCCACTGCTGGTGGGAGTGTAGACTGGTGCAAACAATGTGGAAATCAGTATGGAGATACCTCAAAGAACTAGGACTGGAAGTCCCATTTAACCCAGCTATTCTCCTACTGGGTATTGTCCCCAAAGAATTAAAAGTATCATACCACAGTGATATATGTGCACCCATGTTCATAGCAGCACAGTTTGTAATAGCTAAAACTTGGAAACAGCCCAAATGCCCATCAACTGGAGACTGAATAAAGAAAATGTGCTTTTTTTTATATAAAATGGACTACTACTCAGATATCAAAAATGAGAAATTAGAGATATTTATTGGTAAATGGATGTACATTGAGGTGATACTCTTAAGTGAAATAAACAGGACACACATGTGTAAATATTGAATTGTTTCTCTTTTGTGAGAAACTGAAAGTGTAATTAAGGACTAAAAGGTAAAAAGATAATGTGAAATAGGAAGAAAAGGGGCAAAGGGGCAGGGGAAGTGGGAGGGATAGGGGAAAGGAAGGAAGAGAATGGAATATGTGAAAATGAAAAAAAGGAAAGAAAGTCTTTGTAAATAGGGAGGGATGGAGGGGTTGAAGGGAGGGCAGGGGAAGGGGAAAAATAAGAACCAAGAGAGTATTTAAAGGTGCATATCTCCAATGATGAATGTCATTATATTGTACACCTGAAATGTACCAATAAAAGGATAAACAAAAAAAATTTGTAATTCATACATATCTAGGAATCTATCCATTTCTTCTGTGTTTTCCTTCTTATTGATGTATATGTTATGGAAGTTGGTATTGAAGATCATCTGGATTTCTGCTGGATCCATTGTATTTTCATTATTTTCACTCCTAATTTCATGGATTTGGGCCTTTTCTTTCCTTTTTCTGATAAGGTTGGTTTTCTGATATAGTTTTTCAATATTATTTATTGTTTCTAAGAAGCAACTCTTGGCTTCACTGATTTTTGTATCATTCTTTTAGTCTCCATTGTATTGATTTCTGCTTGATCTTTATAATTTCCTCCTTTCTATGAGGTTTGGGTTTCTCCTACTCTTCTTTTTCTGGAAGTGTGAGGTTCAGCATCAAGTTCTTTACTGGTCTCACTCTGCTTTCTTAATATGAGTATACACTGCTATGAACTTCCCTCATAAGAATGCTTTCATTGTGTCCCATACATTCCAATATATTATATTGAAATTGTCATTTAATTTGCGGGAACTGTCTGATTGCCTATTTAATTTTCTCTGGGACCGATTGGCTATTCAGAAGTGTGTTGTTCAATTTACATGTATTTATGAAATTCTTGTGGTTTCTTTTGCTATTGATCTCCAATTTCTTTGCAATATGATCTGATAAAATACAGCAGATAACTTCAAGTCCTTTGCACTTACTTAAACATGTTCTATGAACAAACATGTGGTCTATTTTGGAGAACGACCAGTGTGCAGCTGAAACTATGTGTATTCTGATTTTATGGGGTGGAACACTGTGTAAACATCTGTTAAGCTCTTTTGTTCCCTAGTTTGTTTGAGTTCTAGTATTTCATTGCTTATTTTTTGTCTAGTTGATCTATCTATTTGTGACAGTGGGGTATTGAGGTCCTCCACTACTATTGTATTGCAGCTTATTTGATTTTTCATGTCTGTTAGTATTTGTTTTATATAGTTGGGTGCACTAGTATTTGGTGCATAGATATATATGATTGTCATCTCTTCCACTTGGATTGTTCCTTTTACAAGGATGTAGTGTCCTTTTTTATCTTTGCTAATCAGTGTTGGTTTGAAATCCACTTGATCTTCAAAGATGATAGCTACTCGTGCTTTTTTTCAGTTTCCTGTTTCATGGAGTATTGTTTTCTACCCTTTAACTTTCAGTCTATGTGTTTCTTTTATGCAGCATATTGTTGGATCTTACTTCTTAAAACATTCTGCCAGTCTACATCTTTTGATTGGTGAATGGAGACCCTTAACATTGATGGTTATAATTGATATATATATGGTGGCCTGGAACCTTTACCTCCTCTACACTCAGTGCACCTCTGCTCCTAAGCACTCAGAAAATGGTATGGGAGCCCAGAAATTTCACCTCCTTCCCTGGGGAAGCTCTGTTCCTTGGCCCTTTGGGTGGTGGTTTGGTGTACCTGGGCTTTTCTTTCTTGGTTAATTTTTAATGTTTTCAATTTCACTCATTGTAGTTGAGGTGTTTATCATTTTTATGTCTTCTTCGTTCAACTTTGGCAATATAAAAGTATCTAGAAACCCAGACAATTTCTTCTGTGTTTTACATTTAAATAGAATACAGGTTTTTGAAATTGGTATTGATGATCCTCTAGATTTCTGCTGGATCTGTTGTGGTGTCACCATTTTTCTTCCTAATTACAAGGATTTGAGCCATTTCTTTCCTTTTTTCACAAGGTTGGCTAAGGATTTATCAATTTCATTTATTCTTTCAAAAACTCAACTCTTCGATTCCTTTATATTTTTTTTGTATCATTCTCTTAGTCTCCATTGCATTGATTTCTTCTCTGATCTTTATAATTTCCTCCCTTGTATGAGCTTTGATTTTGTCTTGCTCTTCTTTTTCTAGGAGCTTAAGGTTCAGCATTAGGTTGTTTATATGAGGTCACTCTGCTTCCCTAGTAGGGGTATTCACTGCTATGAATTTCCCACTTAGAACTGCTTTCATTGTGTGCCACAGATTCCTGTGTGTTGTATTGGCATTATCATTTAATTGTATAAACTGTCTAATTTCTTCTTTAATTTACTCTGTGAATCTTTGGTTGTTTAGGAGAGTGTTATTCAATTTCCATGTGTTTGTAAAGTTCTTGCAGTTTCTTATGCTGTTGATCTCCATTTTAATTGCACTATGGTCTGATAATTTACAGGGCTAATTTTAATTGCTTTGCATTTACTTTAACATGTTCTATGAGCTTGCATGTGGTCTATTTTGGAGAATGACTTGTATGCAGCTGAAAAGAATGTATACCCTGATTTTACGGGATGGAACACTTTGTAGACATTATTAAGTCCATTTGTTCAAAGGCTTGGTTCAGTTCTAGTATTTTGTTGTTGATTTTTTTGTCTAGATGATCTGTCTATTTGTGACAGTGTGATATTGATGTCCTCCACTAAAATTGTATTAGTGCTTACTTGGTTTTCCACATCCTTTAATATTTGTTTTGTATATTAGTATTTGGTGTATATATTTATAATTGTATTCTCTTTCTCTTGGATTGTTCACTTTACAGGGATGTAGTGACCTTTTTTGTCTCCCTTAATTAATTTTGGTTTGAAATCTACTCTGTCTGAAAATAAAATAGCTAACCTTGCTTTTTTCCAGGCTCCTGTCACATGGAGAACTGTTTTCCATCCTTTTACTTTCAGTCTGAATTTCTTTTTGAATGAGGTGTGTTTCTTATATACAGCATATTTTTGGATTTTGCTTTTTAATCCATTCTGTCAGTCTATTTCTTTTCATTATGAATTGAGGCCATTAACATTGATAGTTATAACCAATATGTATTAACTTGTCCTTGTCTTAGTATTTTCCTGCTGTTGGCTTTTTTTATTTTTATTTTTCCCCTCTCCCTTTAATTCTGTTTTTTTAATTTTTGTACCAGGGATCAAACTTAGAACCTTGTGCTTGTGAGACAGGTGACAGAACTACTGAGCTAAATCTCCTTGTCCCTTTAATTTCTTGCCTTGACTGATGGATTTGTTCTGTTGGGCTTCATGGAGTTGTGACTTTTATTGTGTTTTTCTAGGATACTTTGAAAAAATTTTTGGAGTGCTGGTTTGGTATTCTTTAAGTTTCTCAGGTGTTTTTTGTGTGAAAGTATCTTGTTTCCCCACTGATTTTGAAAGATAGTTTTGGAGGATACATTAGTCTAGGCTGGAGGTTGTTTTCTCTTAGGGTGTGAAATACCTTACTTCAGGTTCTCCTTGATGGCAGTTTGTGTTGAAAAGTCTGCTGTAACTCTGATGGGTTTTCCTTTGTTGTGATTTGTTTCTTTTCTCTACCTGCTTGTAATATTTTGTTTTTCTGTTTGATTTCCAAGATCTTGATTATTATATATCTTGGTGTAAAATTATTTTTATCATGGCTAGTGTGACTTCTATATCCCTCACTTATCTCAATTTCAAATTCTTTTGCTCTGCTTGGGAAGTTTTCTATCATTAAATCTGTGAACAATTTTTTTCTGTCATTTGTACTTACTCCTGCTTTTTCATGGATTCCTGTCAGTCTTATTGTTCTTTGTGTTATCTAGGAGCTGGTGGACCGATTTCTCATGGTCCTTTACTTATTTAAGGGATCTCTCTTTTCATGGTCACTGATTGCAATCCTGTCTTCTATATCTGAAATTCTGTCTTCACATTGGCTGATTCTGCTGGAAATGCTTTCAATAGAGTTTTTAATCACTTGGATATCTGTTTGAATCTGCTTCATGGATTCTAGTTCTTTCCTATGTTGAACATTCATGGTTTCCATTTCTTTCATATCCTGGGTATTCATGGTTTCAATCATGGTCCTGAGCTAATCTATTTTTTTATGTTTCTGTTCTAGAGTCTCTAATCATGTCTTTCATTCTGCTGTCCATCTCTGTAGCTATCTGGGAAATTATTTCTATTTTAAATTTTTCTAAAGTCTCATTTGTCTGTTTTGTTACTTCCCATGCTGTCAGTTCAGGGTGTCCATGTGGTTGATTATCACATTTTTCCCACCTCATTTTCCCCAGAATTTGACTTTGCCAAGCTAGAAGTCTGGATTTGTGCCTTGCTTAAATGTCTTTTTATTTCTATTTTTGTTGTTGGTCCTGTTTTGGGGTTGATACTGCTCTGGGTTGTACTTCAATATTGGGTAATGTTGGGCCAGAGATTTAGCTCAGTGGTTTTGCCACCTGCTGTGCAAGCACAAGGACCCAAGTTCGATCTCTGGTACCAAAAAAAAAAAAAGAAACAAAAACCAACAATATTGCATATTGTAAGTATCTTTGTTGCTTGTATGTAGAACCCTCTCAGAATGATTGCTTCTCAGAGGTGTCTTCCAGATATAGTTGGTCTTTAGATTTTGAGTCTCTAATGACTTTTATGCAATCTCATTTTCAGTATACCAGGAAGGACAACTGATTAGATCAATCACAACACCTTAGCCCAAGTGATATAATCAGCAGCAAAAATAGCATCAAGCACAGTTTAGAAAAGACAGTTTTTTGTAGTTGTTAATCTATCAACTTTAATCATGTGAATTAAATCAAAATCGAGGACCAGCCCAAAATATGTTTAATGTGAATAAACTCTTCAGTATAGCAACTTTGCCCTTTGGGATGGGGACTCTGTAGGAGTTGGAGAGTGAGGGATAGATAGGTACAAGGATAGGGAAAGGTTAGAAGTGAGGCCAGAGGACACAAGAAAGTAATGCAAATTCAAGGAAACTGTTGAAGACAAGAGGAAAAGACAAAATGTAAGAAAGAGAAGAACAGAACAACCTAACAGCAATAGGGAAAATCGAAACTGTATTCACTTTCCTTTATAACTAATGACAATTGAGAGAAGAAAAAAAAAAAAGAAGAAAAGAAAAAGAAAGAAAAAAGAAATCTGAATTAGGAAAGTAACATGAACAAAAAGGGAGAGAGATGAAGAACAAAGTGGGAGAGAGTGAGAGAGAGAAAGAAAAGAAAAAATAAAAAAAATAAATTTGAAGCAAAGTAAAACTAAAAATAACTTGGAAAATAAAAATAAAAATAAATGGCCTCCTTCAGCATATGTCTTTGCTGTCACAATAGACAACATGGGCAGCAATGTACAGATCTATGTCAATTAGTCTCAGCAAGCTAACAAAAGTCCCCTAAGATTCAGGATGATTTCTGGCTTCAAGGCCCAAACTGAGCTCTCTGAACTCCTACTGGGTTGAACTCCACAAGATTCTAGTGCAAGTTCCAGCTGTCCTTCCCCTGAAGATAGCCCAGGTTCCAATAAGAAGTGGTTATCCCTCCAACTTACCAACTATGGAGGTCTGGTGTGCCTTTATTGCAGAGATTTTCTTCACTTTCTCAGTGGCCTTCAATTTTCACCAAGGAGCCTCAAAGGGGCCCTCTTTCATTTCTGCTCTATCTTCTGGAGCCCAGAAAAATATTCTTTATGACCCCCTGCACCACTGCAGTGTGGATAAAGGTACTGGCTCAGCACAGCCAGAGACTTAGTAAATAACGCAGAGTCAGATAGTCAGGCATCCTAATAGGAGTTTCTCTTGTGAGCTTTACTTTCTATCTCCTGGGGAAGAAAGAAGCAGAGACATCAGGAATGATCATTTGATGTAAAATGAGACACAAAGGTCTGACTTTAATTCAACCTTTAGCTGTTACTTTTAAGATGTATAAAAATGTTCAACTGCATGTTTTACATTTGTGTAATAGAAACTGCTTAATGGGAGTGTTGTTAGCTACAGCATGGTGGTATTTTACCAGTGTGTGCTTCTTCAGTATAGACTGTATATATATATATTAAATACATAATTTATACTCTGTAATTATGCCTCTAAATCTCAGTGTTAAAATCCTCAAGTATACGAGAAATCAATCAAAAGCAGCCTGTATAGTTCTAGGTAGGACTATCCCTGAACTGACTTGTCTAATCTTTTGTGTACATGTGGATTTGTATATCTCATGAGGAATAGAAAATGGCACTTTTCACCCATCAAAAAACAAATGATCAGTTAGAGTAGTGAGAAAAGAGAAAGGAAGACAGAAAATCTCCATCATGAGAAATCCTAATGTCAGTGAAGGATGTACATGCTCAAACTATCTTTGGGATTATTGATTAAGAAGAACAGCAAGAGTAGGGAGCAGGGGAAGGGGACATTACCAGAACCTCTGCAGTAAGTCCTAGTCTCCTGCGAGCCACAGCAGCACATGGCGAATTACAGGAAAGGTAGACAAATGAGACTGAGAAGAAGCTGAGCTTTGGGTCTGATCAGTGCTTCTCTGGGTGGCAAAGATAAAAGCCCCCCTAGCTTGCAGCACCTTTTATTCAGTACATGGGGAAACAGATGTAACAAGTGAAAATGCAGAGTTCAGTACTTTACATTGGGCTAAACAAGGTGTAAAAAGACTGGGGGGACAGTGGAAATCTAAGGACAATGAGGAACTATGCAGATGAAGATTTGGTTCCTCCCTGGTGTCTCCCACAGGTGTGGTCTTGTCCTGGAGCTTTACAGCATCCAGGGATCACTGAGGTCTCAGTTGTGACCCCTGAGGCCAAAATGCAATTATGTCTGGAATGTCGTGGCTGGTCTGTAGGCTGGAGAACTAGGCCTACTCCAATGATTTTTCCCTAGAATTATGTAGCATTGCTCCCAACAACCAAGGAAACTAATATCAACGATTTCAATACTCATGTGGAGCCTACATATGCTAAGATATGTAGAAATTAAAGTGAATTAAATAATAAAAGAGTGAGACATGATTCACAGAGGTAATGAATAACAGGAAATAACATCTGAAAAATTCTACATGAGAAAAAATTAAATTTAATCAAAGCTGTGCATGTGTGTAAATTTTCCATATGGATTATCCATGCATGTTAGAATTTCTTGTATGGCTGGCATCTGTTAGTGTAAGACCGAGGGCCTTACCCAAACGCTCTGAGGAGCTGACTATAGTGAAGCACACCCAGGGATCCCAGCGATGCCTTCAGAACGTAAGACCAAGAGCCTTACCAAATGCTCCAAGGAGCTGGCTACAGCGAAGACCACCCGGGAAGGAACACACCAGCCAAGTTGGGAAACAGACCTTTATTAGTCTGGCCAGATGGCACTCCCAAAGCAAAATAGCTTAGAGAGGCAACTGGCTCAGAGTCCGAGGCTGTTTTATAGGGGGTTGAGGGGGGTTTAACATGTGGATTCACAGAAAAAAAAGAACAAAGGTTAGTGGCTCACTGTCACATGCTGATGGTCAGCAGACATCTTGACTAATAGTTACGACCACCCTGTTTACAGATTGTCCTATAGATACTGGGCCCCGGGACATTTGGATTTAGGGCAAACAGATGGCTGAGTAATCTCGCCCTATTACTGATTGTCCATTGTCCCGAGGCAAACACACTCCAACCATCAAATTTACAACAGAACCTAGGGGAGTAATTAACTTTTGAATCACACAGTCCCACATTAGGAAACAACAAAAATATCACATACTTCACCATGTTTTCTTTAGATATTTTCTCAGGAGAAAAAATAACAATCTATTTGAACTCCCTTACTAAATGTTCTTTTACAAATTTACAAGTCTCTGAATTTTCATTTTTCTAGTATTATTGTTCCAAACAACAACTTCATGGCATTGTATTTTATTTATTTATTTATTTATTTTTGTACGAGATCGAACTTGGGACCTTGTGCTTGTGAGGCAGGCAGCAAAACCACTGAGCTAAATCCTCAGCCCAATGGCATTGTATTTTTAAATGTTCACATAATAGAATCATATTGTATATATGTATCATTTACAATTGGTGTGCTTAACTAATTTAATTTTCCTATTAAATGTTGTCATACAGAGTCCTGCATATATTATTTTATTTATCAGATTGTTCCATTATATTTTACAGCCCAATTTACTTTTACCTTCTTTAACTATTAAGTAAAATGGTTACTGCCTCTTACATATGACTGTGTGCAAAATTAGGAGCCATGCATGGGGGACATAACCACATTCAAGGTGCCCTACCTAGGGGAAAGAAGAATGAAAGGGTTCACTGAGGTGGTAAACTGTGCATGTGTCTCATTTCATACAGAAAGACTTGAATAAATTATGCACAGTAATGACATTGGTTAACTGTGGGAGGAAGATGGCATGTTGTTGGTGTTGTTATTTAGGCGATTTCTGCTGTTCCTATTAGCATGAAACCTGAGAATGTCAGGGCTGCTTGTTGAGCCTCTCTCTGTCTGTCTCTCTCTCTCTGCTTTTTTTTTGACAAAATAATTTTATTATGGGGCTTAGGGAATTTTTTGCATTCTATTAAGAGAAAAAGCATTTTCCACACTTCTTCAACCTAACAGAGTACATACTTCTGGCTTCATTTGCATGGCTGTGAAATTACACTGTGAAGAAAATCTTATTTTCCTATGTACTTTGGTGCTGTTATACAGTAGGCACCTCTTCCTCCAAGAAATAAAAATATTCCCAATCTAAACTCAAGAGAACAAAAACATTAGTACCAAGTTTTTGTGCCACTCAGTAAAAGATTGCAATAGGAATCAAAATAGTATGCTGCTTAACATACAAAGAAGGGACATCTGCCACGGTTTCAGTCAATCCTTTGTAAGAATGCTTTATCATATGGGTTTATTTTTACTGCAGTTTTCACATATGACAGGTGGAACTGTACCACAATGAAGAATAGTCTCATTTACACAAGAAATTCAAATATTGGACTCTAGCACGGGAAATGTTTCTTGGGGTTTACAAACAGAAAAAAAAATCGCCTTAAGAAAAATTTCGCAATTATTTGACTAAACATCTGAGACATTTTTATCACAGCTTTAATATATTAAAAAATTACCTCCAGAGATGAAGTTCCTTTACGAAATAAAACCTAGTCGCTGTCGTCTGACCTGCGATCTGAGCCTCGCTCCGAGCCCTCATTGTTGGATCCCTCTGGTTCTGACTCATTTCCAGAGCCTTGGCCAGAACCCTCACTGTCAGAGCCTCGCTCCGATTCATGATCCGACTTTGCCTGCACGGACTCTGTCAGACTGCTCGGAGCCCGAGGTTCTCCTCTTCTGGGAGAGCTGGTCCTGGTCACTGTCAGAATCCTCCTCGGACTGCTGTTTTCGGGCCCTCGGGGGACTCCCGGCCTCGCTGCCAAGCCTGTTCTGGTTTTCATGAGTCTCCCTCCCACGAGGAGGAGCATCTCTTGAGCCGTTCGTCCTCCTCTGAGTTGCTGTTGCTATTGCTGTGCCTGAGATGTCCTTCATCGGCAATTTTCAGTTTATCATCATCTGAAGAATCATCGCTTTTTGCTTTTGATTTCATTTTTCCCTTCATTGAAGGAAGCAGACTTTCTGGCCTGGGAGCCTTTTTCTCCTCTGTTCTTGGTAGACAGCACTTCTTCAATTGGGGGCCCTTTTCTACATCATCATCATCAGATCCTTCTTCTCCCTTTGGAGGTCTTCTCCTCTTCTTCTTCCTTCTCTCCCCACCCTCCTCATCTTCACCATCTGGCTCACTACCACTGCCTTTTCTCCTCTTCTTCTTTTTAGATATTGGTAGGTCATCATCTGTGTTATCATTGACAAATCCATCAAACTCTTGGTTCTTATTTTTTCCCCATTACCTGTGCACCCTTCACCCCCTCCACCCTTCCCTACATCATGTACAGGCACAAGCACCCAATAATAAATATAAATGTATTGTATACCTAAAATGTACCAATAAAAGAATTTAAAAGAAAAAAAATGCATCAAACTCACCTCTCTTAGAGCATCGCCCAGCCCACCACCTCTTTTCTTCACTTTTGTTGCTTCAGTCTCTCCAGTAAATATAAGAATGTTTTTTGTCTTTTCCACATACTGGGCTCACTGTTCCAAAAGTTTCTTTTGCTCTTCCTTTTCTCTGAGACATTTCTCTTCCTGTTCTTTAAGAAGTTTCCACCTTAATAGCTCCTCTTCTTGCTCTTGTTTGGTCCACACCTCCCATTATTCTTCATCTTGGTTGCACACCCCGGCCAAGTGATGCTGGGCCTGGCTCAGTAAGTCAGAGCATTTTCTGGTTTCTGTAGCAGAAAGGGCCAAATCAAATCTAATTTCACCTCCCACTTTACTCAAGTAACTGAAGGATCTATGTGCAAGCTCCAGTTCTTTTTTTTTTAATCCTTTTATTGGTACATGTTAGGGGTACAATATAATGACATTCATCATTGGAGATATGTACCTTTACATGCTCTCTTGGTTCTTATTTTTCACCCTTACCCAGCCCTCCCTTCAACCTTTCCATCCCTCCCTATTTACAAAGACTTTGCTTCCATTTTTTCATTTTCATACTAATTCCACTCCCCTCTTTCCTTTCACCTATCCCTCCCATTTCCCCCTCCCCTTTGCCCCTTTTCTTCCTATTTCACATTATCTATTATACCTTTTAGTCCTTATTTACACTTTCAGTTTC
>NW_004624904.1:189015-208944 GCF_000247695.1 Heterocephalus glaber
CAGAAATAATTTCTCAGATAACAGCAGAGATTGTGCCCATAGTTCAAGACATGATTAATAAATCTAGAGAGGACACAGATTTAAAAAAATAGAGGAGCTGAGGAACATGATGGAATCCCAACATAGGAAACAAATGGAATTTATAAAACATATACAAACAGATTTCGAGATTAAAAACTCCATTTCAAGCCTACACAGCAGAATGAGCCAATGTTAGGACAGAATTTCAGATATAGAAGATAAAATTGCAATTAGTGACCAGAAAAAGAAAAATTGCTTTAAAATTGTAAGGAACCACAAGAAATCAATCCAGCAGCTGCTAGATGATGTAAAGAGGAATAACATAAAACTGATTGGAGTCAATGAAGAAACAAGAGAGCGTGCAGACAACTTAAAAATCTGTTCACAGAAGTGATGGGAGAAAACTTCCAAAGCAGGGGAAAAGAACTTGACATACAGATAAGTGAGGCATATAGGACTCCAACTAGCCATGATCAAAAAACATCTACAGGCTGGGTGGGATGGGGCAAGTGGGACCCGGGAGCACCCATTGCTGAGCAGCAGAGTGAGCATCCGCATGCCATGGCCATCCTCAACTCGCTGGAGGTGTTGAAGCACAAGATCCAGGCACTGCAGTAGCAGGCAGACGACGCAGAGGACTGCGGGGAAGGCCTGCAGCTTGAGCTGAATGATTAGCACAAGCGCCGTGAGAAAGCTGAAGGAGATGTGGTGGTTCTAGATCAATGCATCTAGCTTGTGGAGAAGGAGTTAGATCAGGCTCAGGAATGACTGGCCACTGCCCTGCAAAACCTGGAGGAAGCAGAAAAGGCTACAGACGAGAGTGAGAGAGGAATGAAGGTGACAGAAAACCGGACATGAAAGATGAGGAGAAGATGGAGATCCAAGAGTTGCAGCTCAAAGAGGCCAAGCATATGGCCGGGGAGGCTGACTGCAAATATGAGGAGGTACCTCATAAGTTGGTCACCCTGGAGGGCGAGTTGGAAAGGACAGAAGAGCGTGTGGAGGTGTCTGAACTAAAATGCGGTGACCTAGAAGAAGTCAAGAATGTCACTAACAAACTGAAATCGCTCGAGGCTGCATCTGAAAAGTATTCTGAAAAGGAGGATAAATATGAAGAAGAAATTAAACTTCTGTCCGACAAACTGAAAGAGGCTGATACCCGTGCCGAATTTCAGAGAGAACAGTTGCAAAACTGAAAAAGACCATTGATGACCTGGAAGAAAAACTTCCAGGCCAAAGAAGAGAACGTGGTCTTACATCAGACACTGGATCAGACGCTAAATGAACTTAACTGTATATAACCAAAAACGGAAGAGTCTTGTTCCAACAGAAACTCCAGTGTCATTCTTTTTGCCTTGTAAGAAGTTTCTTTCGTTACTGCTTCTTCGCTTTGCTGGAAATGTCAGGCCAATTATGAATACATGACCAAATCTTTTGTATCAGAGAAGCTTTGAGCACCAGTTTAATCTAAACTGCCCCTGATTTTTCTGAATGGCACCAGCTTTCTCAGCTCTATTTTTATCCTTAAGTTGCATTTATTTCTAAGATAAGACAGGGTATTACATATTGAGCATTTTCTCATGAGACTGAGGTCTGCTTTCTGGGAGAATAGTCAACACACTTTCAAGAACATAAGATTCTAACATCTATTAATGGATTTAAAATGCTGAAGAATATATATGGTCTGGGTCACCACTGGCCAAACAACAGGAGGCTAGGGACCATCACAGTAAAATGGGTGGGGATTTTCCATCCAGAGCAAAAAATAAAAAAGGGCTATGTTGGGAAGTCATAAACCACAGCTAGATTAAACTGGTCATCCTGGCCCTCCTCCATACTCCACTGCAGAACAAATATCTTCTGAGCCATCAGTATGAAAATGCCTAGAAAATGGTCAAAATATTTACTCAAGTATTTGCTGGACACATCCTGAATGCTGTGCTCTTCCACATAACCCATTCTCTTTAGAGTTCTCTGATGAGTGGTTCTCTTACTTTAACAATGGCCCATGCTTGTCTGTTCTGATGTAAGGCTGTGCACTCGGCAAGGATATACTGTTTAGACCTATCCAGCTCAGCTATATTCAGATGACTGCTGGCCATCAAACTGAATGAAACAACTTTTCTATATAAAAAATACAGGGGAGCAAAGTAGAGATCAAAAATTAATCGGTATAGCTTCATCTCCACACATCAGGGAATGTCAAATTGAAGATTTTCTTATCTAGGACTTGAATTCCTTCTTTGGGACCAAGTTAATAAAAGTTCAAGAAACTCCTTATTAAACTGGAGAATTTTGTAGGCAGGGGCTGCATGTCTTGGTTTTGTTGTAGTTTTGCTTTCTCATTTAACATCTCAGAGCTGAAAAATTCCATATTGCCCAGCAGTGTGGTAAGCAACTCAAGTTTACAATTCTGACTTAAAACCACCCTGCTTCTAGCTTATCTGAATCCCCTGCTCCTCACTCCTATTTGTTAAGCATCACACTAACCAGGAGATGCACTAGCAAATTGTGCAAATGAATTAAATCCACACTCTAGATTCTTGCAATTGTATCATATGTAATAGTATCACTTTTTCTATATTTTGATCAAATAAATTTTTATAGGAACTAAAAAAATTCTACACATAGGCATATAATAGTTAAGATTCCAGAAACACAACAGAAGAACAAAATTGTACAAGCAGTTAAAGAAATAAATCATATACAAAGAAAACCCCATCAGAATCACAGCAGACTTCTCAATGCAAACCTTCAGGCAAGAAGAGCTTGGAGTGATGTATTTCAAGCCCTAAAGGAAAACAGTCTCCAACCCAGATTGATGTTCCCTGTGAAACTATCTTTCAAAATTGGTGGAGACATAAGATACTTTCATGACAAAGAGCACCTTAGGAACTTCAGGAATACCAAACCAGCACTCCAAAAATTTTTAGAAATATCCTTGGAAAAGACAACAAGGATCACAACCCCAGGAAGCCCAGCAGAATGAATCTGTCTGGTGCAACAAGAAATTAAATGCAAAGGGGGAGAATCCAACAAAAAGAAAAAGTCATGACAATGATAAGGATAGGTCAATATGCATCAGTTATAACCATCAATATTAATGGTCTCAATTCACCAATCAAAAGAAATAGATTGGCAGAATGGGTCAAGAAGCAAGATCCAACAATATACTGCATACAAAAAACACACTTAATTCAAAAAGAAACTCATAGACTGAAAGTTAGAGGGTAGAAAACAATACTCCATGTGACAGGAACCCCCCCCCAAAAAAAGCAGGAGTAGCTATCCTCTTTGTAGATCAAGTGGATTTCAAACCAAAATCTGAAACACTTCTGGTCCAAAGAATTTCAAATAACTGATAGTCAATTTGTATGTGCAAATCTACTGTGAACATGTGTTTTCATTCCTCTTAAGTAAAAACTTAAGAACAAAATTTTTGATTCTTAACAGTAATACAAGAAATTTCTATATTGTTTTCCCAAATGATTTCATCATTTTACATTCACATTAGCAGTATTAGAAAGTTCTAACTTGTTCACACTTAACTGACATTTGTTCTCCTAAAACTTTTAACTTCATCTCCCTAATAAGTGTATAATATGATCTTGTTGTTTTACTGATTAGTATTTTTCTGACTCTAGTGTTGCACACCTTTCCTTGTGCTGTACTGGCTATTTATCATCTTCTTGTGTCTACTTCTTAATTGAGTTGTCTATTAATGAGCTGTAAGTTCTTTATATATTCTGGTCTTAGGTTATATGTATTATCAATATGGTCTTAAGGACTACTTTTCATTTTCTTAGTGATGTCATTTAAAGTTCTAAATTTTGATGGAATCTCATTTATCAATTACTTTCTTTTGTACATCATCTTTTTGTATCCTAGGAAATTCTTGCCTACCCTAAATTCATGAACATTTTCCCTTATAATTTATTCTTAAAGTTTTATAGTTTTAGTCTTTCATATTTAGGTTCATAGATCCTTTCAAGTTATTTTAATGCAGGGAAATAAAGGGTTGAGGTTAATTTTGTACATACGAATACCAGGTGTTCTAGAACCATTTGCTGAAAACACTATCTTTTCCTCTGTTCTTGAATGGAGTTTATGTTCTATAAAATGTTAATGTTAAGTAATCTTTCAAAAGTCAGTGGACCATATATGTGGGGTTCTATTTCTAGATTGCCTGTGTTATTCTATTGATCTATATGTCTTTCCTTAAGCCAACACTGCTTTAATTATTGTAGCTTTAGAGTAAGTCTTAAAATTAGGTAATAAATGTCTTCCAGTGCTTTTTTTTTCTTTTTACTTTTCTAGGTCCTTTGTATTCCTAAATAACTTTTAAATTTCAATATCCAATTGTTCATTTGTAGCAAGTATACATAGACCTGAATTTTTATATATACCTTGAGTTTTCTAATCTTGCTACATGCAAATACAAGTTGTAGGGGCTCCTAGAGATTTTGTAATATTTTCTCTGTAGATGATCATTTCATTTAAATATAAAGATTTTACTTCTACCTTGCCAATCCTATGCTATTTGTTTCTTTTTATTGTCAGGCTATTTTGGTTTAGGCCTATGTTTTAAAGTTTAATGGACAGATGAAGAGTAGGCATAACTGCCCTTGTTCCCCACCTTAGGGAGAAAGCATTGTATCTTCTCCATTCATATAAGGCATTTTTGCTGGAAGTATGGAGTACATGCCTTTTATCTGTTGAGAAGGTTCTGTTCTACATCTAGTCTCCTGATAGCTTTTACCATGAACAGCTGTAGAATTTAATCCAATACGTTTTCTGCAACTACTGATAGGGTCATATGGCTGTTTCCTTTCCTTTGTTAAAATGATGACTTATGGGAGTGGCTCTTCCAGTGCTGAACCAACAGTGCCATCCCTATAATAAAACCACTTTCTACATACGGCAAGATTTGACTTCTAATAGTTTGTTTTGTTAAACAAATTTTTATTTATGTCCATACATTTTTCTTCTATTATCTTTATCCAGTTTTAGGATTACCACAATGTTGATTTCCTAAAATGAGGGGAGAAGTGTTCCTTCTTTTTTCTGCTTTAAACATTTGATATAACTTATCATTTAAAATGTATATGCGCCTGTTGTTGTCATATAGATAGGTTTTCAACCTAGGAATATACTTTCTTTAATAGGTGTTATTCAAGTTTTATATTTCCTCCAGAGTCCATTTCATTCATTTGTCTTCCAAGGTACTTCTTAGAAGTTGTCAAACTTATTTCAAAAAAGATTTTTGTAATACAATTTCTATATCCTTTTAAATTCTGTAAAATCTGTGGTAATTTTCTCTAAATTTTGATATTGTAATTTTAAAAATGTATAATTGATATTGTGTAACAAGAAGAAAATGTCTACAGGAGTAGGGAAAGTGGGAGGGCTAGGGGAAATGAAAGAAAGGAAAGGAAAAAATATGAGAAAAGGAAATAATGGAAACAAGGTCTTTGCAAATAGGGAAGGGTGGAGGGGGGGTGCAAGGGAAGGGGAAAAAATAAGAACCAAGATACATCATGTAAAGGTACAAGATCCCAATGATGGATGTAACTGTATTTTATACCTAAAATGTACCAATAAACTTAATGGAAAAAATCATGTAGCAAAAACATACTACATGCATGTACCATTTACAATGGGTGTCCTTAGGTAATTATATTTTCTGAAAAAATTGTGATACATAATCCTGCGTACTTGATGTTAATTATCAGGTTGTTGAACTATGCACTTCCATATTCTTTAACTAACGGGTGCTATGATTACTGCTTCTTGATGCTGACTTTATGTACAATGAAGAGCCATGCCTGAGGGATACCACCATATTCAAGATGGGTTGTCTTAGAAGAAAGGAAAAAAAATGAAAGGATTTACCAAGGTGGTGAATTGTGTATACTTTTCATATTCTTACCTCATTTAATAAGACCTGCGATAATACAGCATAGTAATAACTTTGGCTAACTATAGGAGGGAGATGAGTGGTTAGGTTGTACATGTAGTTTTTAGGATAGTTCTGTAATTCATGTTAGCATGAAACATAAGGATTAAGAAGATGCTGGTTGCTCCTCTCTGACAGCACCACCTTACTCAGGATTCTCCCAGCCCCTCTACAGAGAAAGAATAGAATATCTCTGCATAGTGATGAAATTGTACTAAAATATCTGCAATGTTGAAATAATAAATGAAGAGAATTTGGCTTACCTGGAGGGTTTCTCTGAGAATGATGCTCAGCAACTCACCTGCATGTGGAAGACAAAATATCTGTCTTCTGGAAGGGCGGACACACAAACTGACTCAGTTGGCTCTGCACTAGGAATATCTATCTCTGGTAGACAGCACAGCTATTGCTTCCTGACTGTGCAGGATTTTTTAGAGAGATTTTCATAGCCTGACTCCTATAATTTCTGTATCTCTCAGTGGCCAGTACCAAAGCTTTTCATTAACAAGAACCAAAAACATTACCTCCATTTTGATCTCAGGAGTGTATATTCCTAAACACCAACTCTATGGAGGAGAGTAATTTAAGATGAGTGATTTCCTGACTCAACCTTTTAGAATTAAAGATTTCAACAATTTCATGTTTATCAACTTATTTTACAATATGTAAACTCTTTCTTAATACATTTTCTTAACCTATAATTTTCAAGATATTATTTAACAATGAACACAGCACCTGAGAATGTGTTTCCTGACACCTCCAACTGTAATGTGTATTAGGTTGATATCTACTTTCACCTGATTTATTGACAATGAAACAGTCATTTGAGATAATACACAGCACATCTTCTATTCAAAAACAAAAATTAAAGGAAATTGTATGAATTGCATATGAATTTTTATAGCACTGAAGAAAAAGCAAAAATTTGTTGTTGTATCCTAAGCTGATTCTTTTTTCTTCTTCTTCTTTTCAAGACTGAGGACTAGTTCTAAGTTATCTGTTTTTAGTGGTAGAAAAACACCAAAGAAATCCTTATTTTGCACTAAAGTCCCAAATTCCAGTACCCCTGTAAACAGTGTTAGATATGCCTTGCTCTAAGAACATGTAAGTCCCACCTTACCCACGAAAAGGAGAAAACAGTACGTCACTTAAAATTATAATTGTCATTTTCACCCCAAAACTGAGTTTAATTAATGTATACATACTACACTGGGAAACTTATTCTTTCTTTTAAAAGTAGCTTATGCATATATAATTCTTATAGCACAGGGTGAATGAACTCACTGTTTGATATTTCTAGAGTATGACTAAATCATAATTATTTTTATATGTAGCAGTTCAAATATTTCATCAAATTTGCCCATAGTAAATAAAGGATAGTAAAATCTCTTCATCAAAAAGTTGGCGTGCACCTATTAATCCATTCCTTTAAATGGTGAAATTAATTTACAAACTAGTAAAATAAGGGTATGTTTTTAAAAAATTAAACTTCAATTATTTAACCAAAAAGTCTAAGTTCTTTATTATTTACTACTCTTCATTACAAGTTTTTACAGAATAAAGATGAAGATAAACCTACTATGACTCTTTAAATAGCATCACATCAACCCTCAGAATAAAACGTCACCCCCAAAATCCAAGTAGGTGATCCAGCTCATTAAATTCACAGGTAGACTGAATTTTTCTCAAATCAATAAGTAACTTTTTATTTATTATTAGAACAATTTTGGTAAGACATTTGCAGGACAAATATGCCATCATAAATTTTATTCTGAATAACAATAAAGTGCTGAATGATAATTACCTGAAGCTCTTTAGTACTTTTCACTTAAGTTAAAAGAGCCCTTTCTGTGGCATACCAAATCTGAGAAAGAAAAAAAGAAAGAAAGGAAGGAAGAAAGAGAGAAAGAAAGTAAAAGGAAAACAAAGCTAACTTTCAGTGTGGGAACAAGAAGTACTGTAACTTTTTGCGTTTAACTAGGGTGACAAATAATTGAGACCACAGTAATTCATGCAAGTTATCTTTAAGGTCTACATAATGTGGGGGGCCTTGCCCCCCCGCTAGAACTCTTGAGTGCCTTTTACGGACATATCCGGGCCTGCTGCAAATCTACCCGGCAACAAGGAAGTAGCCCCAGTACCCTCCTCTTGCTCCTCCCCTCTAGCCCTACGGTATATATGTTGTAACAGCTTCTGCAATAAACGAGACTTGATCAGAAACCTGTCTTGTCTCCATCTCTCGTGTCCCCTGTCCCCTCTCATCCTCGCTCCCCCTCTAGGGTCTCCGTTGACTTACCCGCGGGCCGGGACAACATAAGTTTGAAGAAATAAAGAACACTGTTACTGACCTTTGATACTATAGCCACAAACTGCATACTGAAATATCTTAATTATCCTAGATGCCCAGATCTGGCTTGGCAAGAAACATGCCACTGACATGCTTTAGCTCTTTTTGTAACTAAAAGCGATTTGCAGTTCAGTGACTGAGTATTTCAGTGTAATTTGTTAAACTGTGTGTGTGATAAACACTGAGGTTAAATTTAAGCAAATTCTCTACTCCTAGTCACACTATCAGCACAAGCAGGACAATGCTGGAGCAGTATGAAAGGTGGGTCACTTTAAAGTCTTCCTTTTACTCTGTGATATATTAAGATGACAGACCTAAATTTCAACTGGGTTAATGAGTTAGAATAGATTTTTTTCCCAAATTTAGCACAGAAAAGTTTCTGTGGATTAAAGAAAGAAACTTCAGATGTGAAAGAAAAATAAACAATAAAAAATAAAAAGCTTGAGCTCAGATAGCTAACCTGCAGCTCTAAAAATTGTCATGCTACAAGAGTATTTGCATAAAATGAACTCTATAACAAACTTAAGAAAACAGTGTTTTAAATTGAAGTTAACCAACTGCTGCATAGAAAATATGCTAACATACAACAGGCAAGTTTAAGCTGGTGCATAAAGATAAAGCACTTATGGTAACTGCAAATGGTAGTAACAAGTCCATAAGGTTTATAAGACCTAGCATGGGTTGGTAAGGGGGGAAAACTGTAGTAGAAATGGTTAGAGAGGGAAAAGGGAAATGGGAAAATCTTGGAGAAGAGAAGGCAGAAGCAAGAAAAAAAAATTTTCAATTGTATAAAATTCACAAGTCAGTAAAGTATAAAGATACCATTGAAAAACAGTTAACTCTGTCCCAAACACCCAACAGCAAACAAAACCAGAATCATTAAGCCTTTGGCAGACAATTTTAGAAATTTGGCTATGATATTACAGTTCTTAATAATTCACAAACAATATATTATATGCTATATTTATATTAAATACTGGGAAACCAATCCTGTAAGTTTGATGGTTGTAATGTTAGCCGATGAGAGCACAATGATATCAAGCTAAATGAATGCTGGTGTTATTACAACTGTGCTCGTTTATGAAACAACTGTTAACAATTCATGCTTTGACAGTGTTAAAACATAGTCAAATTATCATCTATGAAGTGAAACAAAGGTCTCCAGCTTTTCTGGGATACGCCCTTTATAATATATTCTATGATTCACGATGACACGAGCAGCAAGACACCGCAATGTGGTATGATTTATGGGCTGGATCAAATTTTTAGCTATTTCCTTCTCATCCAGCAAGTCACTAGTAGTTTGTTTGTGCAAGTTTGTGGCATCAAAATGTGCACCTGATTTAATAAGGAGATTCGTGATGTCTGGATGATTGTTCAGAGCAGCGATATGTAGGGGACTACTGTCATCAGAGTCTCTGATGTTCACATCAGCACCACATTCTATCAATATTGCAGTAACTTGCAGAGATGGAAATTTGCAAACTGCGTACCGCCCTACACATGTAGTATTCTTGCCCACAGCAAGATGAAGAGGGCTGAAGTTATTCTTTCCTCTTGGATGCAACTTAAGAAGCCTGTAGATAGTCTGCTTTTTGAAATGGTCCTGTTCTAGAGTACAAGGAACTTTTTCTAACAAGCAGATTAAATGCAAAATGATAGAAAGAGCCTTATTTAACTGTAATGGGTCAGCTGGACACTGAGTCTGTTTGATAGCTTGCTCAATTTCAAGCACACTTTTGCACAGTACACCCATAAGATCATCAAATGTAATAGTAGTACCCAACAGGTCTTTGGACCTATCCTGTAGCATAAAGGAAAACAGTTCTGCAAAAGATAATAAGCTGCTGGCAGTCATTGGGTTTAAAGGGTCCAAATTATTCTGCTACATATCCAAAGCATACTTCCATAGGTTGATGCATCGTTTGAATTTCCAGAGTCTGCATAGACAGCTCCACGATATCTAATATAGTAAGAGGTATCAGGATGAGAAGGACCAAGAATACATTCTCTAATTAATAGTGCCCTGCATTCTCATTTCATCTGGATCAGCAATAAGACCTTCCAACTCTTCCGCACTATTTACTTCCTTGGCATAATCATATGCCATTATTAGTGTCTGTGGTACTGGTTTACTAATTATATTAGTCCTATCACTAGACCTCATGTTCATTGACTTTTTCCAGTATTTCAAGGCCCCAAGCAGATCTCTCTTTTTGTCTACAAATGTGGCCCCTAGAAGCTCCAGAGCATTGATACGTTCTGTCTTGCTGGTCTATGCATGGTGTGTCAAAAAATCCACAACGTTTGTGTGACCAGTCACGCTTGCTGAGAGAAGCGCAGTCATGCCATGACCATCCTTTTCCATCTTGGCACAATACATAAGAAGCATCTTCATGATGTCCAAACTGCCAGATTCTGCACAATCCTGCATTGCTGTATTACCTTTAACACTTTTTCTGTTAACATCTGCCCCCTTTTCAAGTAAATACTGAGCAGTCTCTTCATGTCCTTTGTAACACGAAATCATGAAGCACGTATGTCCGTGCCGGTTTGACACTTCCAAATCAGCTTTGTGTTCTACAAGGTACTTCATGATTTCCAAATGGCCATCGAAACATGCTGCTCGAAGAGGAGTTGAATTGGTCAAAGTGGTGTTGTTGACAGATGCTCCATGATTTAACAAAGACTGGACCACATTCAGAGGTCCAGCTGCAGAAGCAGACCATAAAGGGGGAGCCCCCTCAATGGTTTCGCCATCAAAAATGACTGAGCCCCCAACTTCTATGGAGGCACTGCACTGCTCCAGGAGGAATTCCACCATGTTGAGGTGCCCATACCTGGCAGCCATCAAGAGCGGCGTGGCCCCGTTTGTTTTTTCAGAGATCAAGGAGGAACTTTCCTCTTTGGATTTGCTTGCCAACAACTTGGTAAGAAGCCAGTTTGCCATCCCGCGCTGCGTTAAACACTGCTCTCTTTAGATCCATTTATGTCCGCTAGAGAGGCTGTGCCTTATTTATCCTTCAAAGCAAAGCCCCAGCTTAACTCTATCGACGCAGCCAAGTCACTGAACCCCAGAATGGATGTAAAACCACAGCGATATGTTTTTTCCTATTGCCTTCCAACATCTGACGACCAGAGTGCCAAACTGCCCGGGGCCGGTGCTCCCCGCCTCCTCGGGCCGCTGGGCTAGGCCGCCCAGTCAGATGGAAGCCACTGTCTCCACCGCCCTCCCGGGCCGTCCCGCTCCACCCGCGGCCACTCAGCACCTCCACATCCCGAGCCCCACAGGAATGAACTGCGCCGCGCACTCGCCCCTCCCCGTCACGCCGTGCGGCCTCCCGCCCTCCCAGTCAGCTGGGGCTGCCCCAAGCTGAATCTTATGATGAGAAAGACAATCATTCAACTCTAATATCCAGGCTGCTTGTGAGGCTATGGGAGAAAAATGTGGAGCAATATCGCAAGGCAGAAATATACACTGAACAAATTGTGCCTGGATGAATCAATAACTCTTATAGTTGAGGGACTTCAAATATTTTATGCATATAATACCCTAGTAAGGAATTTACATGTCAAGTGTAAAGTTATTCTTTTGTAACATTATTGACATTATTAATTGAGGAAATGAGACATGAATTTTAGAACTTTTTTTTCACTGCCCATCCTGATGTTGGATATCCTTTTCCCTGGGAAACCATGCCTATGCCATTCTTTCTACCCCATCTTCCTGATTCCATTCATCACAAGTGTCCTCCAAACATGGACACAGCTTTCTCCTGTAGTGTATTCCAGGTTTCTTTTCTTAGGTAACTTCAAAGTCAAAACTATGCTAGCCAATAATACAAGGAAGAAGGAAGTCAGTTCAACTGAAAAATAAGATTCTATAGACGTTAGTGATAGTTTTATCTATCACCAACCCTCTTTTCTACTTCTGACATTGTCCTTACGTTGGTCAGTTCACCTGCCCGCAATTAAAATCAATGCTGGGTATTTAGCTCAGTGGTTCCACTGCCTAATTTGCAAGCGCAAGGACCCAAGTATAATGCCGGGTACCAATAGATAGATAGATAAATAAATAAATAAATAAATAAATAAATAAATAAATAAATAAATAAATAGAAATTTTAATCTTCTGGATTTCTGTTTGCTACCATTTAATGGAGTCTAATTCTTTACAAAACTGGTCATTCACATTTTGTATTGTTTTATTTTCCTCAGCTAGCATTTTAATATTGTCATTGTTCATTTTGTTTTTATGTCCATTAGCTATTTAATTATATCATCTTTGAGGTTGATAACCACCTTATTGATCTGTTTGTGTGTGGGTGTGTGTTGTATTTTTTAATTTCATTTAATTTACCTGTTTTGATTTTTACTTCCTTCACATTAATTCCACAAAGATCAGATTTGGGGGAGTTGGAAATCTGTGGATTCATTTTGTTTTTGTCCTCATGTTTCTATTCCTTTGTGTGTGCGTGTGTGTGTGTGTGTGTGTGTGTGTGTGTGTGTGCTGAGGTTTGCAGACTGATTATAGTAGAAACAATTTTTTCTACTCTGAAGATCTCTTGAGTATTTCCTTTTCTATGGTGAACTCTGGGCATGGCTATCTATTGTCCTTTGCCTCTGACCGAAGCTTCAACAATCTTTGTTAATTTGGGTAGGGAGATTGTAGAGTAATTGGCCCAGGGCCCAGTTTTCTGGAAATGAACCAGTAGTGTTGATAAAATATAGAACAACCAAACATGGTATGCAGTAAATAGCAATTAATACCAACAATTATGCCACTCTGGTAAAAGCAACAATATTAGCAAAAATAATAGAGCCATTTCAGACTGGATACTGACATACTACAAAAAAACAATAGAAGCTACCACTGCATCACCTTAATCATAGAAAAGAGATCTATAATTATAATTTAGTCACAAAGATAAACCAAATGTTTGCATAGAGTAAATATCTACTAATGCAACCACTATACCATCACTAAGAGTAGAAAAGAATTCAATAATAATATCATAGGGTTAACTAAATATTGATATATTTATAGCAATATAATATTGATATCAATATAAAGATTGATAAAGTTTAATGTATACTAAATATATAAAGATTATTAAAGCTAGGAAAATGGAGTGGGTGGGGAATGAGAGAAATCAAGAAGTAAAATGTGAAAAATAAAGAAATGGAAGAGAAGGAAAGTTGAAAAGTGAAGTAAAGGATCCTGTTTCAGAATAAAAACAATTAATAGAATAAGATAAAGTAACAGAAAACAATGGGGGAAAAAGAAATATCAGAGAATAAAGGAGAAAAAGACAGGGCTGGGGATGTAGCTCAGTGGTGCAGTGTCGGGAGCAATGCTACATAATTTTAGGGAAAAATAATTTGATTAGGCCTAGTTCTCCTGCCTACAGGCCAGCTATGGTGTTTTGAGACATAATTCCATTTTGACCCCCTGTCAAAACTGAGACCTCAATGATCCAGTGATCCTGTGATGCTCTAGGACAAGATTACACCAGCTGAAGACATCCTGGGAGGAAGAAAATCTTCATCTACTCAGTTCCTCATTGTTCTTGGATTGTTACACTTTGTTTATCCCAAAGTACTGAACTCTCTGCAAGTCATTTGTTACACCTTGTTTATCTGTATGTACTGAACTCTCTGCAAAACATTTCTTACATCTGTTTCTCCTGATGTACTGAATAAAATGTGTGGTAAGCTAGGGGCTTTTGTCTTTGCAGCCCAGAGCAGCACTGATCAGACCCAAAGCTCAGCTTCTTCTCAAAGTCTCATTTTTCTACCTTTCCTGTATAATAAGCTAATTCGCCTTGTGCTGCCATGGCTTGCAGGAGACTAGGATTTACTGCAGTGGTTCTAGTAATATCCCCTTTCCCTGTTCCCTACAGTGCAGCACCTGCCTGGCAAGTGTGAGGCCTTGAGTTCAATTCCAAGTACAAAAAAGGAGAAAAACATAAAACCCCAAAATCCAATGAAGAAACAAAAAAGAAGCCCCCCAAAAAATTCCTCTGTGTTTTTGAATGAGCATTTTCTTTCCAGGTCTGCAGTATTGGAATTCCCCAGGTATCTAGGTTGGATAGTGGGTCAGTCCAAACACCTATATTGTTTTTGCACTCAAGTTTTGTGTGTGCCTGCCTTTCCCACTGGGTGTTGCTTTTCCACCTTAGGGCTATAGTCACAGCAGCTCCAGTGTCCATGTTCCTCTATGTGACCCAAGTCATGGCTTTCTCTGCTGAACTTTAGGGGCTGGGGGTTTGATTTGTCCCCCTCCACTCCTCTAGAGGTCACTCTGTCCATACCACCCAGGCTGTGGCAATGATCCAAGCCAAGCCATACCCATGTTCATATCGATAGATGAGGAAAGCAAACACCACTAAGTTCTGTTATAGGAAGCAGGGCTGTGGTTCAGGCAGACCTGTGGGCTCAATGATGCCACTTCCAGATCCAGCCACCTCTGAAAACCTTACATGATTGGGGCTTCTCACCACCTATGGAAGGACACCTGTGTCTTTCTTGGCCTGGGTGTAAAATTCTTGGGGGAAGGGGGCTTATGTCTAGCTTGTGACCTCTCCATGACTGTCCCTTGTGATTGTCTATCATGCTGCCACTCTGCTAGAGTGATGCCAGTAACTCTCAATTATAAGTTCTGGAGTTGTTCTGTAGCTCAGTCTTACAAAACTAACTGCTTCCCAAAATGGCTCCTGATTAAACACTATCAAATATGGTGGGCACTGCACTGGATTTCTTCTACAGCTCTAGTCTGCCTTCAGAGCAAAACCTCATACAGTTTCTTCTATAGCTCTAGCCTGCTTTAGAGTAAAACCTCATACAGTTTTTGCATTTTACACCAGCTGTGATCTTTTCTTGCAGGTAGCTCTATTGTCCATGTCTGTAGTTTGTCTCCAAGTCTGTGACCCGCTCTGGGCCTAACCTGGGTCATCAGAGACTGGTTCCCCTACTCTAGAGCCACAATTAGCTTTCCATATTATGTTGCTTTTTTCTCTACATTGTGCTCCATTTCTCTAGTTTCTCTGTAGCTTCTAGGTGTCTTATTAGCTCCATCCTAATTTCGAGATCTAATGCTTTCTTTTCACCAAGTTGTTTTCCAGATATCTCAGCTTTAGATGTTACAGAGACTGTATTTTTCTTCTGGTTTCTATTTTACCAATTTTAGTCCTTTAAGAAGATTGGTACATTTTAGATATACAATACAATTACATTTATCATTGGGTGTTTGTACCTGAACATGATGTACCTTAGTTCTTATTTTTCCCCCATTATCTATGTGCCCTTCACCCCCTCCACCCTTCCCTATTTAAATAAACTTTGTTTCCATTTTTTTTCTTTCTCATAATTTTTCCTTTCCCTTCTTCCCTTTCCCCTTCCCCTTCCACCACCCCTAACCCTTTGGACCTTTTTCCTATTTCAAATTATCAATTATTTGTTTTAATCATTTTCATCCTTATTTACACTTTCAGTTTCTCACATTAGAGATACTATTTGGTATTTACACATGTGTGTCCTATTTATTTCACTTAAGAGTATGGCCCCAATATGTGTGCATTTAGCTATAAATGACTCGAGTTTCTCATTCTTTACGGCTGAGTAGTACTCCATTTTATAAAAAAACACATCTTCTTATCCAATTTCCAGTTGATGGGCACTTGGGCTGCTTCCAAACTTTAGCTATTACAAACTGTGCCTCTATAAACATAGGTACACATATATAGCTGTGGTATGATTCTTTTCTTTGGGGAAGATTCCCAGCAGGGGAATAGCTGGGTCAAATGGGACCTCTAGCCCTAGGTCTTTGAGGTATCTCCACACGGATTTCCACAGTGGTTGCACCAGTCTGCACTCCCACCAACAATGGAGAGGGCTTCCTTTCTTTATCTCAGCTCCCTTCCCTTCTCAATAATCCCCCATGCCTCTTGCTCACTTCTATAGAGCTCCTGCTGTGCTTCATATGTCTTGTCCTCTAGCTAAAACAGGTCTTGCCATCCCTTTGCCCCAGCCTCCTCTATCCTTTGCAAAGCCATACATTTTCCTACTTTGACCTTGATAATGTGTGGGCCTCAGAGAGCTCAGCAGCCTTCAGCTGGGATTCGAAGAGTCTATGCTGATGTCAAAGGTGGGTTAGGGACAGAATGATGTACTGGAACAAGTTTCTCTGGTGTTTGGGAAAGCAGTACAAAAATGCCTGCTTTGATGGACCACTACTTTAACTTCTTTTCTCACATCTCACCAGATGCAGTCTGTGGCTCACCATGAGCAAGCTCTTCGTTCTCTAGGGCCTATAGCACTCAGCAACATTTGAGTGGGGATGGGGAAGCTCCCTTGGCCAGAGCTAATGTTGGACAGTTGACAGGATATCACATCAACCCAGAACTCACTGGTGTTTGGGAGAATGATGAGAAGAGATTACCTGCTCTGTTGCTGTAGGAACTCCCTTCCTCACCCTGTCTTACTGATTGTAAGACAGCTCCCAACATATGAGCTCTGTGGTCCCAAGGGCTCAGTGCTGCCTTGTCTGGAATTTGGGGAGCTTCCTTCTGGTGCCAAACTATAGGTATTAAGGAAGATATCATGCAAGCACAGAACTTCCTGCTATTTGGGAGAGCAGTGGGGACTGTCTGGTTTTGTGATAGCCAACCTGACTCCATCTTGTGCCTCAATGCCATTTTGTACCTGTGCTTCAACAAAGTGCTTGCACATGAACAAAGCACCCAAAACCCCACATTCTGCTTGGCAGTAAAGTTGCTACTGTTGCAGAATGTTTTGTAGCTCACCTATTGTGTGTGAAACTTCCTTGTACCCCCAACTTACCTGGCATTATTCTGCTTCTGTAAGGTTCCACTTGCTCTCCCCTGAGCCCTCCCCAACTGAAAGCATGATTTAAAAGGAGAAATCAAACTGCTTCCCATTGCCTAGGAACCTTTCTGGGTGCTAGCTCTCCTCTGCTGCCAGCTATAATAAATGAGTTTGAATCTGGCATAGAGTGTGGCGCATCTCTATTGTTCAAACTCACTCATTCACAACAGTTTGGCCCTGCCAGGATACCTTGTCTTACTTCTACTTCCCTGGTTGCAATTGGTGGCTCCCTGAGGTATGGTTCTCCCAGCTGTCATGTCAGTTCAGGAATCCCAAACATTACCGTGCTTTTTTCTAAGTAGGTATTTTCCAGGGTCTCATTTGTGCTTGTTTAATCTCTGTTCTCAAAGTTATTCTCTGGCTTTAAGTTTCTTTGGTGCCCTAATCAGCAAATATCTCACTCACTGATTTCCCTCTCCTAGTGGGGAGAGATAGTGTGTTAGGAGCCTATCCCAGGAGTATGACTTTGGCCCCTTCCTTCAGGACATTAGAAACACTCCCAAGATTGCACTTTCACTGGTCCTGGGGTGGAAGGAGTACTGCAGGTTAAAGGCATCCTACATCTTTTTTTGAATCCTTCCAAGGTTGGACTTGATCTGATGAATTTCCTTTTCTATTTGAGTCTCTGTATCTAGCTGTGTTTACATCTATTTTTTTCCGATTGCCTGAGTTTTCCAATAGGTCTTCTCCAATATTCTCTCATGCAACTCTGACTCTAGTCAGCCATGATGGATCCTTTCTCATTTCAGTTTCCTTTGAGAAGTGTCTTCTCTTTATTGAACTATTTGTTTGTGAGAAATTTCACATTTTTGGGTTCTCTATATATTCTAGATATTTATCCTTTATCAGAAGCATAGGTAGAAGAGATTTTTCTTCCATTCCATGGCTTGTCTCTTCACTCTGTTCTTCCCTCTGGTGTGAAGATTTTAATTTGACATAGGTCTATTTGTCCATTCTTGGTATTATTTCTTGTGCTTCTGGAGTCCTATTTAGGAGGTCTTTGTCTCTTGGTGAGTTACTCTTCTCTTCCTGCTGAGACAAAATTCTAAACACACAAAGTTAAAGGAGAAAGGGTTTATTTGGCTTACAGTTCATAGAGGTTTCAGTCCAAATCAACTGGCTTCAATGTAGGGTGGCTTTGCATGGAGAAAGAGTTTACCTCAGTAGGAAGGTAGCCACTCAACAAGGGGCCTTAACAACATCTTTCTGCCTCTTTTATCTCATCCAAACTAATGAGATTAGGGTGGTGTGAAACCAGTCACTCATATTGTTTAATAATCACAGACCCTTAATCCCAGTGGCACAAGTCTAGATTCAGCACCTCAGAAAGAAATCCCACCTACAACTGTATGAGCCTTTGGGGTACATTTAGACACAAGCCATAACAGTCTGTGCCTATGGCTTCAAGTATTTTTCATGACCTTGAATATTTATGAAAGTTAAAGAATCATTACATGAAAACATTTTACAGACACATAAAATGGTGAGAATCCATTAGAGATCAATAAATAAGTACATGTACTATAGTGCAATCAAATTTGACCATGTTAACCCAATTTTATTCTCTAAATTGTCTCTTTTTTTGTACCTGGGATTGAACTCAGGTCCTTCTGCTTGTGAGGCAGGTGGCAGAACCACTGCGCTAAATCCCTGACCCTCTAAATTGTCTTGTAATGTGTAAAATTGCATGTAGTAGTGAAATAGATGATCCAGAACAAGGCTATCCTTTCTTGGTGTGAGTAGCATGCACCATCTTCTCATGTAGTTTCCCAGTTAGAACAACGAGAGAGATAAAGGCATGGAAGTATCATTTTAGGGCCACCATTCAACTCATAAGAGAAGTATCTGCAGGTTTACTCCAAAGAGAGATCTATCATTAATGGACCAAGGAAAGGACATTCAGTTTCCTTTCTCTAGGATCATGTTGGGTCTGACATCGCCATATCCTTCAGCTACCTGATGTTCTGGTCACTTTTTCATTACTGTAACAAAATTTCTGAACCAATCAATTTAAAAACAAGAAAGCTTTACTTAGTCCCTAAATTCAAGAGTTTTCAGTCTATGGTCAGATGGCTTCATTGCTTTTAGGCATGTGGAGAAAAAGGACATTTTCATGAGGAACAACTGATAAACCAAAGATATTCAATTTATGGTAGTAGGGAAGCAAGAGAGAGTGGTGTTGATTCCCACCGTCCTTTAAGGTCAAGTTCCCAGTGAGCTAATTTCCTCCTAGTTGGTACCACTTCTTAAAGGCACAACAATTTTCAAGCATGAAATGCTGCAGACCACGAAGACAGGCAGGTCTGTGCACACCCTACCAAGGTCCTGAGTCACTGGGAAGATGCCGAATCACCCCGCTTCAGACAGGCAGCCACCTGGTTCCAAACTACAAAGACCCAGAGGACACCAGACCACCAGACCATGGTACTGAGTCGCACTGCTCCCAGCCCAGAGGAAGGAGCTTCTGAGCCACCATCCCACTGCTCCTGGTCCAGAGGAAGGGGCTTCCAGGCCACCATCCCTCCCAAGGCTCCTAGACCAGAGGAAAGGGCTTATAGGCCACCAACTCTAACACTCCTCCCAGCCCCTGTCTCACCTCTCCAGGCTCAGAGGGGATAATCTGTGCAGGCCCTAATAGCCCCCCACACCAGTTGAAATGAGAAAACACATAAATAAGTCTCAAAACCAGACTTCCAGATCACCTACAGCAACCCCAAAG
>NW_004624904.1:214302-224775 GCF_000247695.1 Heterocephalus glaber
AATAAAGTCTTTGTAAATAGGGAAGGGTGGAGGGGGTGAAGGGAGGGCTAGGAATGGGGAAAAAATAAGAACCAAGATGCATTATGTAAAGGCACCATTCCCAGTGAGAAATGTAATTGTATTTTATATGTACAATGTACCAATAAAAGAATTTAATTAATAATTGCTGGAGACCAAACCTTTAACTCATGGGCCTTTGGGGACATTTCAGATTCAAGCTATAGAACCCGATGACTGTGAGAGCAATGCTAGAATGAAGTTACTTCAGATAGTGCTCCATGAAGACCTAAGCCTGGACACTAGGCATTGTATTTGTGAAATCATAATAATGAACAATAATTCCCTTGATAGTCCAAGCATATTTGTATAATGGTTTCTTTTTCTTATAAGAAGTAATGAGGTTCAAAATGCAAAATACTTCAAAAACACAACAAACAGTTGACATATAATCTTATATGACTTGGCAAAATAATGATGTTCAATAGGACAGATGCTAATATGAATCCAGAAAGATGGAGTTGCCTGAAGAAAGTGTTAGTATTACTTCATTACATCTAACAGTCCAGTTCATTAGCATCATGTGGGAGATACAATCATGGCCCTATCTATGGGACCATGCAGAAGCTCATCCACAGATATCAGTGCAGCTTTTATTAAGTTCAGCTATTCTGACATTACCTCTGGGAAACTGATGCATAAAGAAATTTTAAAGCTGAGGACTCAATTCATGGTTTTCCTTCAAATGTGTCAGAGCAACATAATAGAGTTTAAAGTTGAAATCATTTGTCAAACATCACAGAATTGAATAATCATCAAGGGGAAACACAAAGTACAAGTTGAAATGTGCTTAGGCATCATATTATGTGGGCACTTTTGAAGATCTTAGTGACACAGAGCTAGGCTTCTGTCCAGCCTGTATTATTCTCATTTTGTCCTATTCTAGAAACACTAGCTCAAAGCCCATGACCCCAGCATATAAAAGGCTTCCAAGTAATGAGATGCCTCAGTGCTGTCTTCATTTCCTTGCTCCTTAAACTGAAGATAAAAGGGTTCACCACTTGAGGGATCACAATATACATCACAGAGGCCACTGCATTCTTACTGGAAGAGTTACTAGATGTAGAACTGAAGTGCACACCAAAAGCTGTCCCATAGAAAAAGGAAACAACAAAGAGGTGACAACCACAGGTAGAAAAAGCCTTATACCTTCCAAATGATGGCATTCTCAAAATACAGGAGACAATTTTGACATAAGAGAAAATAATTCCAATGAGAGGAACAGCAAAAAATGTGTTTCCTGCTGAACATATCAGCATGGCATTGACAAAGTTATCGGAACAGGCCAGGTTGATGATCTGAGCAAGTTCACAGAAGAAGTGTGGGATTTCCAGATTTGTGCAAAAGGACAGTGGCAGTGCCACCAGACTGTGAAGTAGACCATGCACAATGCTCATGAGCAGGGACAGTAGAATCAGGAGGACACAGAGGCAGGGGTGCATGATGACCATGTACCTCAGGGGATGACAAATGGCCACATTGTGGTCATAAGCTATGACAACAAGGAGACTATTTTCTAAACAGCCTAAAACTAATGCATAACAAAGCTGAGAGAAGAAGCCCGTGTAACTGATTCTCTGATCCTATGTTTGTATGTTCACTAGCATCTTTGGGATCATGCTGGTGCTTATACAGATGTCAGTGAAGAACAGGTTGGAGAGAAAGAAGTACATGGGGGTGTGGAGGTGGGAGTCAGATCTGATTGTCCGTTTGATGAGCAGGTTTCCAGGATGTTGACCAGGTAGATAACCAGGAATAGGTTGAAGATTTGTGGCTGCAGTTCTGGATCATCTGTCAGTCCCAGGAGAAGGAATTCTGAGACAGATATTTGGTTTTTGAATTTCATGTTATTGGTGAATCTATGGAAAAGGTGGGGTAAAAATAAAATGAAACTATGGTTTCTGGCTGAGCACCAGACTCTCCTGAGCATGATAGAAATAAAAATCCATGATACCACTATGGATGTCTGTTGTTTACACTCTGGGAATAGGGACCAGCATTCCATGTTTAGCATATATTTTCCATGACTTTAATATTTCTGAAATGCTTCTAACAGTGTCAAGCAAAATTCACATTGCAAACTACATGAATATTCAGATCTTTTTCTCCCCCCTTCTTCTACTTTTCTTCTTTTCTAACTCTTACTCCCTTTATTGAATCCTCACACTTTTTCATAATGGGGGCAAAACATGGGATTAAAATAAAGCATAATACAGATTTTTTTTCTACCCATACTTGAAACAAAAAAAAAGTGTGAGAATAAACTTATCAAATTTATCTTCTGAGCAGCAGTCCCCATCCTTTTTGGTACTAGAGACAAATTTCACAGAAGATATTATTTCCACAGACTGTTGGAGGAGGAGTAGGTTGGTACAATTCAAATGCATTAACTTCTTTTGTGCTCTTTATTGCTATTATTATTACAATGTAGTACAGAATGAAATAATTATATGCCTCACTATAATGCAGGATCAAATAAATATAATAATGGACAGGTCTCATGCAAACTGAAATTAGGGTTGGATTCTGACCTAAACCCTGCTACCAGATACAGTTTGTACAATTGAATTACATCAACTCATTTGCCACTGTTTCCTGGGCTACCAAGTGTGGCTTAATTGCCACTTGTCACTCACTGGTAGAGTTTTGGTATGAGTCTGCAAGCAATTGATTTGTTACAGTCTCTGTGAAGACATTTCTCCTGCTTTTAATCACTGTTTTCATCCATTTTCCAATGTTAGCATCAGCAACTGAGCTCCACCCTAGATTATCAGTCATTAGATTGTCTTAAGAAGCATGGAACCTCGATCCTCTTCATGCACAGTCTAAGGTAGAGTTCAAGCTCCTGTGAGAACCTAAAGCTACTGCTCATCAGACAGGAGGCAGAGCTCAGGCATTAATGTAAGCCATGCTGAGTGGCTGTAAGAACAGACAAGGCTTTGATCACCTGCCTGCTGCTTACCTCCTGCTGTGTCACCTGATTCCTGACAGGCCATGAACCAGTCCACAGCCCAGGGTTAAGGAGCAATGGTGTGTTGTGAAGTAATGGTCTCTTATTTTGGCCAGACAACTGAGCCAATCCTCTTGACTCATCTCTTCAAATCCCCTGGATAATACAGAATTAGCATTTCTAAATGTTTCTGTATTTCTGATTAGTTTCCTGTACAATTGTAATAATTTCTTGTTGAAATAAATCCCCAAACTTCTCCTTACTTTCAAAGTATGCCATCTGGTATGCATTAAGTGAGCTGTAGGATGTGGAAGACAGCCATGCATGTGGACATATAGTTGAAGCTGTTAATACCGTCACTTGGAAACACAAGTGATCTGCTTTAGCAATTAATTCTAGGAGAAGCTAAATAACTATGTTGAAAACATTATTTCCAATCCTATGGGAAACTCATCCCTTAATGAGGTAGAAAACAAACCATTACAGAAAATTAAAAAGCAAACAAACTAATGACTAAATGTGAGAAAAGTGAAATGCAGAGGCCCCTATGGAAAAAAAGATAAAAATGAATTCCTACTTTCTAGAACATACAGACTTTAAAAATTACTTGGACTCTGATATTCACGCATCCTATTAGTAGTGTCCCTTGTGTCTATTGCTGTTTCTCCCCTGGGGAAGAGAGAAACAGCTACATCAGCAATGTTCATTTGGTGTAAAATGAGAGTTATGGCTCTGAATTTATTCTATCCTCCAACAGTCATTTTTAGAAAGGGAAAAAAGTCTTTGACTGTATGTTTTTCATTTGTATAAAGGAAACTGCTTAATGGATGTGTTCATTGGCTGCAGCATGGAGATCTTTTCCAATGTGTGCTTCTCCCGCATGCACTGTATATGTGTTAAATGGATAATTTTTATTTTATAATTATACCCCAAATTCTCAGGGTTAAAATCCTCACAGAGATATTTTAAAGTTATGAGAAACAAATTGAGCAAAAGCAGCCTATATAGTTCTAGGTAAGCTCAGCCCTTAACTGACCTTTCCAATCTTTTGTGTTTGTGTATGTGTGAACATGTGTCTATATGAGTGAATTTCATGAACAATAGCTCACTGCACTTTTCACCAATCAGAAGGAAGTGATGGCTTGGGTAGTTGAAGAAAGCACAAAAAGGAAAACAGAAAGACTGTAGCATGATCAATGCCATTATCAGTGAAGAATATACATGTTCAAATTACCTTTGAGACTCTTGATTAAGGAAAAGTGTGAGGAAAGAAATTTCAATGGTTCCATTATTAATTTGGGAACAAGTTATGATAAAATATGTTGCAATGAGAATGAATGAAATATTAAGAGAATTAAATACATGATTTGCAAAGGTTATGTATAATTTAGGAATATATTATCAGAAAAATACTACATGAGAAAAATGTACATTTAATTGAAATTCTACAAGTGTGTGTATTTTCCTTATGTATTATCCATGCATTACAGAAGCTGCAGAAAATCTTGAAGGGCTGGCACTCATTAGGCATCAAGCCAAATGCCACACACTTCACCATGGCTTTCTTTGGATATTTTTATTGTGAGAAATTATAAGGATATGTTTGAAGCGCCTTTCAGCATGTTCTTTTACAGATTTGATTTTTTTCCCCATGGGTGAAACTTCACTTTAAGTTGGCATACATTATTCTCTTTGAATTTTCAATGAAATTATCATTATTCTTCAAAACTATTTCATAGTGTTGTATTTTAGAATTTTCATATAACAGAACCCTACTGTATAGGTGTATCATTTACAATCAGTCCCTTAGTTAATTTTAATTTCTGATAAATGTTATATGTAGTCCTCCTTTCATGATTTAATTATCAGATTGTTCCACTATATTTACAGCACAATTTACTTGAGCATTTTTTAACTGATTGGTGCTATGGTTACTGCCTCTTACTGATGGCTACACATCCAATTAGGAGCCATGCATGCGGGACATCACCACATTCAAGAGGACTGTCTTGGGGAAGATAGATGAATGAAGGAGATTATCAAGGTGGTGAATTGTGCATGCTTTGCACTTTATTTCTCCATTTAATGAGACATGAAACAACACAGCACAGTAATAACACTGGTTAAGGGTGGGAGCAAGATGGCCATTTGTGTTGCAGGTGTTGTTATTTAGGTCATTTGTGCTCTTCCTATTGGTGTGAAACATGAGGACCAAGAAATTCCTCAATGAGCTACTACTCTTTCTCCAACTCCTTACCCAGAGAACTGACACCCTCACCACACAGAAATATCCAAGATATTTCTGTAAGGAGATGAAATTGTACTCCAATATCTGCACTCATTTTCAGACAATAAATGAAGAGACTTTGGCTTACCTGGAGGGTTTCTCTGAGAATGGTGCTCAGAAAGTCACCTACATGTGAAAGTCAAAAGATCTGTCCTCAGGAGGGCTGGACACATGGACTGACTCAGTGCTTCTGCACCAACAAGATGGTTCTCTGAAGAGAGCACAGCTGTTGCTGCCTGACTGGGCAGGGCTTTTGAGTGAGGTTACACAGCCTGACTTCTAAAGTTTCTGTATCCCTCAGGGGTCAATTTCCAAAGCTCTTCATTAACCTGATAGTTACCAGAATCAGTACTGTAACTTCAATCCCAGGAGCATGTATTCTTAAACACCAACTCTATGGAGGGGAGGAATTCAACATGAGTGATTTCCTCACTCCTGATTCCAGCTGTGCATCATCCAGGTCTCTCCATCATTACTGATCAACTTTATTAAACACATAATCCATTGAACTTCCCTAATAAATCCCTACCTTCCATTTTAGCTATTTCTATCTATTTCATCATATCAGGAAGTCTAATTGAATTTTTACTGTGGAAAACTTTACAGATGTGTATTACATATACAGAGTCTGCCAAAAAATGTATGCACATTTCAGTAAAAGAAAATGAATAAATGTCTGGAATCTAATGGGCACCACTTTGAGCATCTCTTGTAATTGTAGAGGCCAAAAGTAACTTGTATTAATCTCATGGTGTCTCAATAAACTTCGTATTAGAATATTTATACGTTTTTCTCCTGCTCAAGTGTGTATACATTTTTGACAGACCCTGTATATACTTAAAATTATGAAAATATTGCTAGCATATACTAAAATTGAAAACACTAAGAATAATTCTTCCTAAATATATTAATGCCAGAATAGTACCCTATTGTATATAAATACCACATTTTATTTATCAATTCATTTGTTGATGAGGATATAGGCTGTTTCCAAGGTTTTATAAATTGTGCTGCTACAAACATCGCTATGGATATATAAATGTAATATGATGCTATTAACTTTTTGGAGAAGATACCTAAAAGAAGAAGAGCTGGGTCAAATAGAACCTTTGCTTTTAGTTTTTTCAGGAATCTCCATACTGATTTACATAGTAATTGTACCAATTTACACTCCCATCAACAATGGAGAAGGGTTCTTTTTTCCCCACATGCTCATCAGCATTTCTTATATACAATAAATAATACATAAACAATGGAATATTACTCTGCCCCAAAGAAGGATAAACTTCAGACATTTTTAGGTGAATGGGTGCATCTCAAGACCTATGATAGGGTGCAACTATGATGTGCATTCCATTATTTAGGACTGATGGATAAAGTCATAAATTGTTCCTGAGACAATAATTATTCTGAAGAGATTGAACCAGTAATAAAAGCTTTGTGATCGGCAATAAACTCAAGACCTAAGAGTCTTGCCTATGAATTCTACCAAACATTTAAAGAAATTTTATTGACTTATTTCTTAGTGATCGAACCTAAGCTCTTCACACTGAATTAAATTCAGCATTTTAAATTTTGAGAAAGGAATTTTCTAACTTAACTAGGTTGTCCAGGTTGGGGTTGAACTTGTGATCCTCCTATCTCAGCCTCCCAGAGTGCTGGGATTATAGACATACACTAGCTAAGAATTTGCATCAATTATTCTCTAAGTCCTGCTAAATTGGAAGAGGAATGAACACATCCAACCTCCATTCAGAAGGCTATATTTTGACTCTTACCAAAGCAAGAAAAGACAACAAACGAGAAAATTGCAAGCCTGTATCTTTGAAGAACAAAATGTAAATTACTTAATAAAAAAGCATGATTCAATATAGTCTGTTCAGCAAGAGGAAGCCCTCCCAAAAGAAACCAAAGTTTTAAAAAATTCAGAAGACCATGCAAAACAACCAACCCTGATTTGTGTGTCTTATGGAAGGACTGTTTAACAGATGCACTAATGGATATAAATCAATCAATTGACTGCATTTTCTTTGAGAATTTCCCCAAATCACAAACTGACAGGAAAACCACAACCAAAAGTATTATTTCTGGGTTTTATGATAGTGATTCTCAATCACTATGCTAATCTTGCATGAGAATCAGCTGGAGGACTTAAAAAATCACAGAGTTTTGAGCTCCGCACCTAGAGTGTCAGATTCAGAAAGTTGGACATAGGTTCAATGCTGCTTCTGCCGGTTTTGATACGACACTTGAAGTTCACCATTCTAAAACGTTGACCATTATGTTCTAAAATAAACTCAGAAATGTAGAATTCCCCAAGACTTATTTTTCAACACTTATTTTCTTTTGAGGTAAAAGAAGATTTGGTACATAACATCTCAGGAGAGTAATGTTTTATCTTCAACTATATCTCCTAAAATCATGGGCATTATAAATGGAGGGTCCAGGAAACACATCATGTTCTGAATGTGCTGCATCTAAAACAGACCATTCTTAAACCCACTCTAGAGCACACATTCTTTTGTGGCATGATTAATTAATTTTTCCACAGTTGGAGCAGAAGCGAAAACTTTCTGAGGAGTGATGCAGCTGGATAATGCTCTGCAAATAGGGCTGAGGGGAATGTAAAATTCAATATAGTCTGTTCAGTAAGAGCCAGCCCTCCAAAATGACTTAAATATCCCATGTCATTTCACTCTTCCATTATTGGAACAGACCCAATTTTTGGAACTAATGAGAATGTTACCATAAATCATGATTATAAATGCATGATACTAAATATAATAATTAAGATAAATGGCTATGACCACCCACACTAACACTTAGAAAACTCTGTTACTAGGTAGAGTTTGCAGCACTTTAAAGATATCAACTGATTTTACTCTTTCAAAATTATTATGAATTAGGTTTGTCAATAGCCTCCATTTCACTCATAATCTTATTGAAAGAAAAAGATAAAGGGATACATTTATCAATACACAAATATATTGACACATGAGACTGTCATATGTGTCATGTTCATAAGGGGATTAGAAGCTGAGAGTTTGGGCTCCAGAATTGACCATTCACCTCATGAGTTGACTTCAGACTTTATAGGACTAGCCACCCTAATGAGTCAGTGTGATTATACCATGTGGTATTTGAACACTATCACCAAAATAAAGCCACAGTGAGTTTCCTCTATTTTCAAGGTCTACAATTTCTTGACAGCTCTGTACCAAGTGACAGCTTCAACACAGGACCCAGAGCTGATGCTGAGAATGTGCTTCCCCAAATCTCCAGCTGTAAAGTCTGTCATGTTGATACTACTTTCACCTGATACTGCAAGATAAAACATTACTCACCTGAGATAATACACAGTACATCTTCCAAAAGGGGAAGAAATTAAAGGAAAACAGGATGAGTTGCATGGGATTTTTATAGCAGTTAAGTAAAAGCAAAAATATATCATTGTATCCTAAGCTGAATCTTATGATGTGAAAGATGGTCTCCCAACACTAATACCCAGGCTGCTTTTGAAGCTATCAGGGGAGAAAGTGGAGCAATATTGCAAAGGAGAAATATACATTGAACAAATTGTGCCTGGAGGCTTCAATAGCAGTTATAGATGAGGGACTTCAATATCTTATGAGTAAAACAACCTAGTAAGGAATTCACATATCAAGTGTAAAGTGTTCTTTAGTAACATTATTGACATAATTAATTGAAGAAATGAGGCATGAATTTTAGACCATTTTTTTCACTGCCCATTCTGATATTGGATATCCTTCTCCCAGGAAACCATGCCTAGGCCATCCTTTCTCCTTCCTGTCTTCCTGATACCATTCATCACAAATCTCCTTCAAAGATGGACAGCTTTCTTCTTATTATTGGACTCCTCCTTCTCAGAGGATGTGAGGTAGGAGTTAGGGGAAAGACCAGTGAAGTTCAAAGGCACAGTGATCCTGGGACCCAAGTTACTCACTGCTGGGTGTGGAGGTCAGGAAGCAATGGGTGTAACCTGGAGAAAGAGAAGGAAAGAAAGGGTAAGGATGATATGGTTGGGAAATGGAGTAAGAGGGATCTATATGTATTTATTTTGCTGTATGTGTGTGTGTGTGCACGCACACATGTGTGAGTTTCTGTGCTGCAGATTGATTATAGTACCTTCACACTGAGCTACATCTCTATCACATTTTTAATTTTAAATTTGTGACAAAATGCTGCTAAGTCACTAGGTTGTCCAGGTTGGGCTACAACTAGTGATTGCCCCATTCTCCCCAGAATTCTGATATCATAGACATGCACCACCATGCCCAGGTCATATTGGATTTATAGTAATATATACAGGTCTTCTCAAAGGCTCAAAAGTACAGATCCAGGGTGCAAGACATGGACCTTAGTGGTAGAACACTGGCCTTACATACATGAGGACCTAGGTTCCATCCTCAGCACTAAAATTATATGAAGCCTCTGTAGAGAAAGCCCAGAGATATGAGTGAAACCCAAGCAATTTCTGTGTCAGTTTAAGTGCAGTTCATCCCCCCGCCATCTTCCCACTCCTCCTTGTTCTCTGAGGGACTCATCTGTCCTTTTAGCTCCAGGACAGCTGTGAAGATGGGCCCACTCCTGTGTGTTAGAAGCCCAGAGCACTTGTTGCAGTGAGTCCCTTAGGGAAGCCACACTGCAGCTGCAGACCACTGACCATTGACATAAAGCTCATTCCTGTCCAGGCTGTAGGATCTCAGCTGGGTCATGCTGTGGGTCTCACAACTCAGCCCCCAGTACAGCTGCTCTCTGTGCACCCCAGTGCCTGTGGGCTCAAAGCAATGGGTGCAGATGAGATCCACTATGGTGGCTGATCTGTTCTGCTCAGGCCTAGGGAGGGGGCACATGGATAGGGACATAAGGAAGACTGGTCATGAGGGTGTCATGTCAGAATATCTGGAAATGCCACAAAGCTGAAATTAAAGTCCTTAGGAGGATAATAAATAAAATGAAAATAAGTGAAAAAAAACTTAGAATGTGTAAATGATCTGTAGATGCAGAAGGTGAACTAGAACTGTATTGGCATGGCCTTCATTCACTGTATACACATCAAAAAAATTTTTTTTGTATTAAATTCTTTTATTGGTACATTGTAGGTATACAACACAATTACATTTCTCATTAGGAATTGTACCTTTATATAATGCATCTT
>NW_004624904.1:252136-270948 GCF_000247695.1 Heterocephalus glaber
TAGATTTATTAATCATGTCTTGCACTATGGGCACAATCTCTGCTGTTATCTGAGAAATTATTTCTGATTTCATTTTTTCCAGATCCTCTTTTGCTGCCAATTCAGGGAGTCCAGGTTGTTGAGTATCAGATTTTTCCATATCTTTTCCTTTTGGGGTTGCTGTAGGTGATCCAGAAGTCTGTTTTGAGTCTTTTTTTACATGTCTTCTCATTTCCATGGGGTGGGGTGCTGTCGGTGCTCCAGTGGCTCACCTCCTCTGCCCTGGGAGTGGTGAAATGGCAGCCAGTGAGCTTCCGCATGAGCACTGGGATTGGCTCACCTCCTCTGCCCTGGGAGTGGTTGAATCCCCTTGTACATTTTTAGTGGGAATGGAAAATGGAAAATCATGCAGCCACTATGGAAAACAGGATGACAGTTCCTCAAAAGTAGACTCATAGTTTTTGTTGTTGTTGTTCTTTGGTACCAGGGATGGAACCTGAGCTTGTGAGGCAGGCAGAAGAACCACTCACCTAAATCCCTGGCCTGAAAATTACTCAAAAAATTAAAACTATCAGGCTGGGGATTTAGCTTAGTTGTTCCACCACCTGCCCCACAAGTGCAAGGACCCAAGTTTGATCCCCAGTAACCTAAAAAAATAATTAAAACTATCTTATGATCCAGCAACTCCACTTCTCAGTCTATGCCTAAAAGATGTGAAATAAGTATCATGAAAAAATATATGCACTCCCTCACTCATAGCAGCATTATTTATCAGAGCCAAGATATAGCAACAACCCAAAAGGCTAAGGGGATAAATAAAGAAAATGTAGGAGCACACATAATGGGATGAGATTCAGCTTCAAAGATGAAGGAAATTCTACAATCTTGTGACAACATGGATGATTCTAGGGAGCATTAAATGATATAAGCCTGGCACAAGAAAACACATACCACATAATTTGTGCTACATGAGGTATTTGCAGCAACTCCAATTCATAGAATCAAAGAATGAAATAGTGGCTTCAATCCACAGACATAAAGTTACAGTTAAGCAAGATGCATAAGATCTGAAAATCCATTCTTCAACAATATAAACTTAAATAATCTCAACAATAATAAACAACAAATTGAGATCCACCAAAATAGGCTGAGCAGTCAATTGTTGGTTAAATGGACCCATCTCAAGTTTTGCATTCTTATCGTGACAAAATAAACCTTTGAAAATAAATAAAAGAGTAGAAATACCCCCCAAACAATAATCTTGATGCCAAAATAACAAACCAGTATCTGTGATTTTTGAAGCTCTCTCAGGGAGGCTGATTTGGAGCAGAAACAGTCAAAAACTTAGTTAATTTACGGTGACAGCACAGTTACAGTAAACCTAGCCTTTTGCTCTATCAGATATCTTTGAACTGGCACATATTAAGTGACCACAACATTCTGCACAGGCTAAACTATACATAAAAGTAAATAAAAAACATTTCTTCGATCCAGGATCTATATTTCTTCCCAATGGGCTGTGACCCTTGTCTCAGATTTGATGTGCACAGGTGTCCTTTTGTGATTTAAGGGCTCCCATGAGGACCAAAGTAGCAGACCATGACATACGGACTCCTTTAATACATAACTTTTGACATAATCTTGATGCTTCTGTGAGATAAACAGTATGCACCTCAACCTAAAGAATGTCTTTCTGGGACATTTGTCTTGTTTGATCATGCCATACCTGTTTTACATCTTCAACCCCTTAAAAATAATCTCAGTCTTTCACCATGATACTATGTCCTTGGACTCTTCCAGTTCTCTCTCTCAGTGTACGGATAAAGCCATAACTTTCCTGTCCTCTGTTGGTAAATCCCTTCACCGCCCATGGTACTGGCCTTTCATATGCTGCACTTCACACAGCAGAACAGATGTGTCTTCAAAGTTCAGACCCATGACAAAGTTTTCATAAAATTTTATTTTTTCTTTCATTCAATATCTCTTTGTAAGTGAAGGGGAGGGACATCCAGCAAGCTAATTGCAACCTCCCTCAGGGATCCTTTGAAATCTTGCCACTGCCTGCCTGAGACTAAGCAGGTGAATCCAAGACCTTCTCTACCTGCCTAGCCTCCTCCTCTCAACTGAATCTCCACCTCCTTGAGGAAGAGACCTTTCTCTACCCTCTCACCCCACAAAAGTTCAGCCACTAATACTTCTGATGATGAATTATCTCAGCATGTCTTATGAGCTAGATACTGTTATTATCATTAAATCCATTTTGCAGCTGGGGAAAACTGAGACTAAGAAGGATCAGGTCAACCTGAGGCCTTTGCACTAAGCTATGTCCCCAGCTTCCACTTTTTGTTTGTTTGTTTGTTTTGAGACAGAGTCTTGCTAAGTCATTAACTTGTCCACACTGGACTCACACTTGCTGTCTTTCTACCCTAGCCTTCCAGAGTGCTGGGATTAGAGGTGCATACCTCAAGGTGGGCATTTGACTGTTGTGCTTCCCACCCAATCAGACTGAACCAGATTCCATTATAAATATTCAATGAGTACTTCCTGTGAGCCCAGGACTACTGTAGGTAGGGGAGACATATCAGTTAGCAAAATCAAGCCCCCATTCCTTTGGTTCTCACAGGCTACAGGAAGAGACCCAACAGGTAATAAATAGCTGTAGAATGTGATGCCAAGTGAAAAGAAAAGATAAAGGGGGAGAAGGAGCAGGACAGAGAGATTCTTTGTGTGAGGCATTTGGGGGCATGGAAGGAGAGACAAATGTGTCACAGTACAAGCTGGAAAGGGAGCCCCAGTGGGCTTGACAAGATGATCCAATAATGAGCCTGGGTCTTCAGGCCCCTGCTTTCCTCCTCCCCCATGACAGGCAGGTGAGCCTTACCTATGGGCAGCAGATATCTCAGCACCAGCAGCACCAGGAGCCACTGCTGGCCTTCACAGGGGCCCTGCAGTGGGCAGGCCATTACCTGAATCAGGAAGATGTGGGGGCCATCCTTTACCCTCAGTCCAGCCCTCTGTCTGAGCCCACAGACATGTCTGACACCCCTTTCCCAGGGCTGGACTGCCAGGTGGCTGAAACCCTGCAGGTATCAAATGTCCAAAGTTGGCCTATTCCCTGGGTGTGCAGGCAGAGGTGGGAAGGGTCCTCTGTCTTGTTCCCAGTCACTGATTGGCTCTTGGGCTCTTGATTTAGCCTTCTTGGATTCGCAGAGAAACAGGGACTCATGGGAGCATGGGGGCAGCTGCCAGGCTCAGCCCTGGGTGTTAGGAAAAGTCTCTTCGGTGAGTTTTTCAGACCCAGAACTACATTATGACTCTTGTAAGTCATAGTCACTTTGTTTGTTTTTCCAATAAAATTTGTTAAAAGTTATATTTTGCCACTGCTTTGGTATAAGAATAAATGTATTCAAGTTTGATTATATGCATTGTTTTTCTTCTGACTTTAAAAGAAATGAAAACCTTTTCACCAGTTCTCTAAAATTATGGCCCCCAGCATGGTACTTTCTCAGCCCAAAATGAGTCCACTCTGTCCAGGCTGTATTCCCCTGGAGGAAAAAGTGATAAAACATTTTTTTGGAGGGGAAAGCTGCTAGCTCCCAATAAAGGCTTAGAATATGTTTTTAAACTGCCAGTGTGATCTGAGGTACAGATCAGTGGTAGGGCATTCATAGGACCCTGGTTTGAATTCTGAGCATTGCATTTAAAAAAAAGAAGGAAAGAAGGAAAAGGAAAGAAAATATCTCACAAAAGAGTGACCCCGTTAAACTATGTACTTCCTAAACCTGTTTGTTCAAGGATTGATTTTAAGAACAGAGAGGTTGAGCCAGTTATAGTGGTGCCCATTTCTAATCCCAGCTACTGGAGAGGCTGAGGCAACAGGGTAGCTTGAGCACACAAGTTTAAAATTAGCCTGTGCAACCTAATGAGACCCTGTCTCAAGTAAAAGAAATAAAGGAAAGAGAGAAGGGAGGGAGGGGGAGAGAGAGAGGAAGAGAAAGAGAGAGACAGAGAGAATGGAGGAGGAAGAGGAGGAGGAGGAGGAAGAAGAGGAGAGGGCAAGGTTTATTAAGTTGCCAAAGTCACACAGCCAAACTCAAGACAGGCCTGTTGGGTGCTGCAGAATTTTAACTTGTGGTGTCCTGGGCCAATGTCCGGCAGGAACTGTGCAGGAGGTATATGTGGAGACCTGTGTAACCTCAGGCAGCTCAGTCTTTGTAAACCCCAGTATCCTCATCAATAAAGTGTAGGTAGTACCTACCTGCTACAGCAGAAGAATGACTCCTAGTGCCATAAAAAGATGATGGAGAAGCATTTTGAAAAACTAAGATAGTTTAGAAATACATTTTTTGGAAAATGTGATTTGTCTCAGGGGAGTGGACAGAGATACAGCAATCAAAATGCTAACAATTATTCATAGAACACTGACTGTGTGCCAAGCCAAAAGCAAAATCCTAGACATCCTGGATGCCCTGCCTTTCACTGTCACTGAAACCTGTTCTCAAACTCTGCTTGTCCATGAGTCACCCAGGATGGTGCAGAAGTGCAGGTTTTGACTAATTAATTTGAGAGGAGGTCTCAGAATGTGCACTATCCAAAGGACATTTGTGTCACTGGTTTAGGGAACACAGCTGGAGTGGCCAGGAACTGTACATGCTTCAGAGGAGGCAAACCAAAGGAAAGAGAAGTGAAGTGCCTCATCCCAGCTTTCAAGGCTGGTGAGGGTCAGAGTGGGAATGCGTCCATGGTCTGGTTTCTGCCTCTTGACAGCTGGACTGTGCAGCACAGGGTACAATATGCCAGGAAGAAGAAATGCAGCTTGTTCTAAGGAGCTGGGATGGTTCTAGGGAGTTTTAAATGGAACAGTAGAAACTGAGTGTGGATTATATTCCTGTGATCCCAGCCCTCTGGGAGGCTGAGGCAGGAGGATTATGAGATCAAACATAGCCTGGGTGTTTTAGTGACTTAGCAAGACCTTATCTCAAAATAAAAGTATAAAGGAATGGAGATAGAGCTCATTGTGAAAGGTCCTGGATTCAATGCTCAATATCCAAAAAAAAAGAGGGGGAGAAAGAGGAGGAGGGGAAGGAGGACAAAGCGGGAGAGGAAGGGAAGAAAATGTCCCAGGTAATCTTGGAACAAAGGCCAGGGAGGAGAGGTCCTAGAGGCAAAGGTGAAGGTGAGGGGTCCCTGGAGTGAACCAGGGATACCTTATTGGAGTCCAGTGGTGGGATGGAGGGAAGGAAACCAACACTGCAAGAGGAACCTTGGAGAAGAGTAGACATGTGGCCAGGAGTGGCCCTGAGTTTCCCCTCTATCCATCCTTGCACAGCCACCCATCTTCTCTGCTCACTGCCCAGCTTAAAAACCTTCCATGGTTTCTCACAACTCCAGGACAGAGTCTGGTTCTTCTTTGGAAGCTCTGGCGTGGTTTAATGCTTTTGTCTTCTCTGTCATTTTCTTTCCAGTTTTATTGAGATACAGCACAGAAAAACAAATTTTAGCTTTTCAGCAAGGACCGACCAGTTTTGTTTTGCACCAGGCCCTGCAAATTATGTGTTCACTTCTATCCACAAGAGATGGCCTCTGCTCTTTCCAACTCTGTGTCCCCGCTGTGATGGACTGAATTGTGTTCCCCACTAAATTTGTATGATGAACCCTTGACTTCATAGAAATGTAGAGTTGAGTCTTCCTATCTGTGGGTTCTGCATCTTTGGATTTCACCAGCTATGGGTCAAAATATTTTGAAAAAAATTGTGTATATCCTGATATGCCCTTCCTTTCTTGTCATTAATCTTTAGACAATGAGGTGTAACAACTATGTTCATAGTATTCATATTGTAGTAGGTGCTATAAGTTAGCTAGAAATAAAGTCCATGATGTCTTTTAAACGCAAGGTCTTGAGTTCAATCCCCAGTGCCAGGAGCAAAGGAAGGAAGAAACAAAACTAAACAATATATAAAGGTCTGGGATTTAGTTCAGTGGCGCCATGCCTGCCTCCCAAAGGCAAGGTCCTGAGTTCAATCCCCAGTGCCAAGAAAAACAAAAACAAGGACTGAAATAAAGTACATGGGAGAATGTGTGTAGGTTCCATACACATACTACACCATTCTATATGAGGAAGCTTGAACATCTGTGGATTTAGTATCTATAGGTCCCACTTGAAAATAGGTCTGTTAGGGGGTAATGTAGGTTAAATAAGGTCATGATTGTGGGTCTTTAATCTGAGAAGATTGCTGTCCTTATAAGAAGATGAGGCAAGGGGGCTGTGATGGTGCATGCCTGTAGTTGCAGCTACTTGGGAGGCTAAGACAGGACTGCAAGTTTGAGACCAGCCTAGTCAACTTAGGGAGACCCTGTCATAAAATAAAACATATAATTAGTAATAATAATAATATTAATAATAATAGGCTGGGGATGTAGCTTAGTGCAAAGTTGTGATTTTGATCCCCAGTACTACAAATAAAAATTATCTTTTTTTTCTAGTACCAGGGATTGAACTCAGGACCTTGCACTTGCCAGGCAGGTACAGTGCCACTGAGCAACATCCCTGGCCCTACAAATAAATAAATAAATGGGGGTGCATAGGGAAGAAGAGGAGAAATCAAAGGTCTCTCTCTCCACACACAGAGAAGAAAGAGACCACTTGAAGATATAGTGAAAAGGTGCTGTCAGCAAGCCAAGGAGAAACTCCTAACCAGAAATCTACTCTGCTGATACCTTGATCTTGGATTTCTGGCCTCCAGATCCATGGAAAGTAAGCCTCTGCCATGCTGTCTGTGGTATTTTATTCTAGCAGCCTGAGCAAACCTATACATCCTCCGTGCACACATACTTTCTGTCTACATATTTTTTGTTCCTTTTCTTATAACTTCTTGTCCTTCCCTCAAGCCCAAGATGTGTGCTGATCTTTTCCCCTCCAAATTTAACAAATAACTGCTCATCCTGCAAGTCCTTTGGATGACTCTCTGACCTGCCTGAGAAGTTGCTCAGATGGTCTCTTTTATCAGCAAGTTGATTTCATGTTCCTTTCTAACCAGCTGCATTCTCTTGCTTATTATCTTGCTGAGTTCACATCTGTTCTCCTTCAAATTTGTGAGGTCTATCCATTGATTCATCAACCCACCTACCTGTTCACCATCCACTTACCCAACCATCCATCCATTCATCCATCCATCCATCCACCCATTTTCTGTACCATCCATTCATCCACGCATTCACCTAGCCATCCACTCATCCATCCATGCAGCCAAATATTTTTGGGGGGAGCCAAACCACTTCTAGAATTTTATAGGTTTACTTTGTATCATAATGCATATTCAGTTTATTTATATGTAGCTATTCATGCATTTATTTTTGCACTGCAGGGGATGAAATCTAGGAATTCACTCATGCTAAACAAATGCTCTGCCACTGAGCTGCACTGCAACCCCAGCTTTTAAAAAAATATTATTTTTAGTAAAAAACCATACACTTATACACTTATGGAGTACAATGTAATGCTTTGATATATGTATATCAAATTTGATTAAATCACATTAATTAACATTTCCATTACCTCTCTTACTTATTTTGTTTTCTGATACTGGAGATTGAACCCAGGGTATTTACACTGAGCTATATCCCTATCCCTTTTAATTATTATTTTTTTTCGAGACAAGGTCAGGTTGAGCTTCAACTCAGGATCCTTCTACCTCCTAGAGTGTTACCAATATAGGGGGAAGAGATATAACTCTGAAACCTGCTAGGTATCCAAAATGCAAGTTCCTGTTCTCTAAAATCGAAGAATGAGTTCTAGCAACAGTGGTGGTTAAGAGTAGGAAAAGTTTATTGGGAGAAAGAAAGCTTCTGCCCAAGAGACACAGAAGGGGAACCAGAAATTGAGTTGCCCACCCACCCCACTTTTCAAAGATGTTTTATACAGCCAAGCCATGTGGCTAGGTGGGTACAAAGTGGGGCAAAACTATAAGACCCAATGGAAATTTACAAGGTGGGCATGAGATGGGACAAAACCATGACCAACCAATAAGATTACAAGTACAGTCACCCAGGTAATATTAATTAAATGGGAATCAAATGGGGGGAGGAATTCACTTAGCAAGCATACAAGGATTTTCAGTAAGGGTAGGTTAGGGATAGTTCCTGGAGAGGTTGGGTTAAGACCCTGGCTCCCCATCCAGGTGATAGATACCTATTTAGAATATCAATCACTGCTATTCATCCTACATGAGTGTGCTAATTTCTCTCCTTTTACAATGCTGGCCTTCAGTGAATGAGTCTTCACTCTCCTCCAAGTTGGCTCCTTGTGGGCTGGCCCTGTCTAACTGCCTACAAGATATCTCATTAACTTACCTATCTGCAATATTAGGATTATGTGTGTGTATCACCATGCCTGGGTCTGTCATTTTCTTTTTTATGGTGAGCCATTTGAAATATATTCTCTTAGTTATTTTGAAAAACACAATACATTTATTTTTGACTATAGTCACCCTGCTGTAATAAAAGATAGATAATAGGAAGCAGGGAGATCTTTCTCAAATGGGAAGGGAACCAAGAGATGGAAGAGGAGAGGAAGGGAGGGAAGTGTTGAGTATTTTGAAGCCCTCACAAAAGCAACCTCCCCCATCCCTCTTCCCCCACTCTCCTCCCTTAATGGTGAACAGGGAACTTCTGCATAACTAAGACATGACCCCTCCTAGTTAGTGACTTTCTGCCTAGCTAGGGACTTTTTGCCCCACTGGTTTTGGGACCAGATGCTCCTGTAAGATAGGGACTTCTTGGAACTTGTTGCTATATACCCCCACCAATGGACTATGTGCTCTCCTACCTGAAAAACCCCAGATAAGCCTCTAGCTCAGATCATGCTGCTGCTGGTCTCCATTTTGTGAGTCAGCCTGGCAGGCTGCTGACTGCTGCCCCAATGGAGCTTGCTGCTTGAACATTCGTGTGCTCCTTGATAGGTCTCCCACTACCTCAGCAGCTATTATGTATAGTAGCTGCCCTCTTCCTATCATGCCTTGCCCCCTCCCCTGTCTAACGTCATGTCAAAATGGTTGCTCCCACCAAAGAACAAACCCTTCTTCCCAGCATGCCCCTGTTCCCGCCTAGAGAGTAACCTAATACTGATTCACCTCCTACCATCTAGTGATATCACTGGCTCCTCCATTCCCTAGTCACTACCTCACTCAATCCTGCCTCAGCCCCTACAAACCCCACCCCAGTCTCTATAAAAGACTCTCTGTGCCCCGACCATATTGCTTTTGTCTCTCCTTTGGTCAGAGACAGCCCAGCAGATCTATTCCCCTAATAAAGGCTTGTTGTGGCCTGGTCTGGTCTTGGTCTTTGGTCTTTTACCTGACATTCCTCTTTCTGGTGACCCTTTCAGGAAAGAGATGAAAAATGGAATTAAGACATGTTATTTACACTTACCAACTCCACACAGGGAATGTAAATATTATGTACTGCAAACATAGACTAATAAAATGTTTAAAGAGACAGTAGAAAATATCCAATAAAAATAAAATTGATTTAGTTGAAAATGATACTGCATGCTTGTAATTCCAATAATCAGAACTGAGGCAGAAGGATCTCAAGATTGAGCCCAGCCTAGATAACTTAGCAAAACTTGCTTCAAAATTAAAAAATAAAGAATAAAAAGAGGTGAGAGTGCAGTTCAGTGCAAAGGCCCTGGGTTCAATTCTCAATACCACACACACACACACACACTTGCCCTAACTATTCAATTTTTCCAAGAATGGAGGAAAGGAAGAGGAAAATGTACATATGTACACAAAGGAATGTCACACAGAAGGAAATTCAGTCACTTGCAGAAATATGGATAAACTTGCAAGACATTATTTTTAAATGATATAATCCAAACACAGAAAGTCAAATAACATATGATCTTACTTCTAAGGCTTGGGAAAGGAAAGGAATATAGAAAAGGGAGATGTTGGTGGAAGGAACAGACTTTCATTTAGGAGGAAAAATTCTAGTGTTCTATTGTATTTCATGATGAACATGGTTACTATTAAATATCTTACTGTATGTTTCTAAATTGCTAAATATGCAGATATAAATAATGTTCTCATCACAGAAAAGCAGGGAAGGTGATGGATATGTTAATTGGCTTATATTGCATAATATACACATTTATCAATGCATTGTATTGAATCATATATATATATTTAATTTTCAATTTTAAAAAATTAAATAGAAAATAAAATATAAAAGTTGCTTCATTGTGGTCTGCTTTTCAAATGTAGCATCCTAGGGCAGTGGTGACTTTTGTCCTTGAAAATAAGATGAAATTTTAATTTTTTTATTCATTTTTTTTAGTCGTGTGTTGCTGGGGATCAATCTCAGGTCTTTGGCATGGTAGGCATAAGCTCTACCACAGAGCTACATCCCGTGGGTGTTTTTTAAGCAAGCCAGACTCAGAGTTGGAGGATCTGAGAAGAGATTTCACCTACTGCAGCTCTTGGCTGGCCCAGCTCTCTTGAGCTGGATAGAATGCATGGCTTCCCCCTCCCCCTTTCCGGGAAGCCAGGAATGCAGCCCAGAAGCAGCATTATTAGTAACTGATACATTTTATTGTCTTTAAGCTGCCTTCTGGGAAGGTGAGGGAGGGGCACTGAGGGCTCAGTTCCTAGTGATGTAAAAGCCTGGTCTGCCTCCAATGGACAAAGGGGTAGGGGCAAGGGGAAATGGATTCCAGAGTTGGGGGTCTGTCTCCCTGAATTCTGAGGTAATTACCCTACACAGGACTCAAGTGATATGGAGAGATATAACTTCCAACCTGCTAGATGTCAGATTGCCAAGTTCATGACCCCCTAATATAGAAGAATGAATTCCAAGGGACAAGGGAAGTTAAGAGTAGGAAAGGTTTATTGAGATATAGCTCCTCAGAGACAGGAATGGCCCCCAAAGTGGGGTGCCACTGAGGCCCTTTGTCAGGGGTAATTTATACCACAAAGTCACAACTTGGGTACAACGTGGGTCAGATACATCAGCCTATAAGTTTACAAGTATAGCTGCTTAGTTAATATTGATCCAGTAGAGAAATGGGTCAAGTAGCAAGGGTGCATGAAAGAACAAAGGCATTTTGGGAAGGGATGGGTCCAGATGCTCTGGTCACCCACCTGGGTGACTGATGTATTTAGAATTCCTGGGCCAGGTGATACAAATTAGAGTATAATTCCAAGTTACTGCTTATCCCTCAGGGAGGCCTGGAGGCCTGGCCATTGAACCTTTATCTTGAGGCCTGGCCTTTTTCAGATGTGCCTCTAGCCACAATTCTGATGTCTTTATTATTGTGCTGACTTTCTTGAGAGCCCAGTCCCTCCCTGACTGTATACTAATTTCTATCTGACTTAGCTGCCTATAATACAAGAATACAGTATGGGTAAAAGGACAGTTTCTTGTAGGTCACTATGTTAAGTGAATGAGTCAGACAGAGAAAGACAAATAGCCTGTGTTCTTGTTACTGAACACTTAGGACTCAGGTTAGGTGCTCAGGTTTGTTTGCTTGCTGCTCACCAAATCAAAGGAGGCCATTTATTTATTTACTTATTTATTTTTATTAAGTTTAATGGTACATTTTAGGTAAATATAATGATCCCATTCATCATAGGGAATTTGTACCTGCATATGATATATCTTGGTTCTTATTTTTTCCCATTCCCTTTCCCTCCCTTCAACCCCTCTATCCCTCCTTATTTACATATGCTTTATTTCCATTTTTTTCCTTCTTTTCTCATTTTTTTCTTTCCTTTCTTTCTGACCCCCTTCTCCTTCCCCTTTGAACATTTTCTTCCTATTTTACAATATCTGTTATACATTTTGGTCCTCATTTACACTATCAGTTTCTCACACCAGAGAAACAATTCAGTACTTATACATGTGTGTCCAATTTATTTCACTTAAGGGTATGGTCTCAAGGTGCATCCTTTTAACTATAAACATCTCAAGTTTACTTTCTTTATAATGAGTAGTACTCCATTATATAAAAAATCCATTTCTTCTTTATCCATTCATCATTTGATGGGGATTTGAGCTGTTTCCAAAATTTAGCTATTACAAACTGTGCTACTATAAACATGGGTGTGTGTATATCATTGTGGTAAGATGCTTTTCATTCTTTCCAGAAGATACCAAGAAGGGGTATGGCTAGGTCAAATGGGACCTCTAGTCCTAGATTTTGAGGAATCTCCACAATGACTTCCACAGTAGTTGCACCAGTCTACATTCTCACCAACAGTGGAGAAGGGTTCCTTTTTCCCCACAACCCTGCCAGCATTTGTTATTTGTTGATTTTTTGATAGCAGCCATTCTTTCTGGAATGAGATGGAATCTAAGCATTGTTTTAATTTGGATCTCATCAATGACCAGTATGTTGAACATTATTTTGTTGTGGCTAATCAGGAGTCGAAATGATCTTTCAGAGACCAGGAGAGTAGGGTAAAATAAGAAAGAGGTTTATTGCCAGGCAATGGGCAGTCTCAGGAAATGAGTCATTAAAGACTGACCACAAGTTAAGAAAGTTTCTCCTTTATATACCTTTTACAGAGTAAGATGTTCAAGTGGTGGTCACACAGCTGGGTGACAAAACAGCAAGGGACTTTCCAGAGCTTCAAGGTTGGGGGCTTACATAAAAATATTTCAAGGCTGTTTTCTTATCTCTCAGGGAGCAGGCTGCCCCATCTAAGGAAAAAGCTCACCCAGTGTTTTTTTCAAAACAAGGACAAGTTGACACAGATGGGGATTTGTGATACCTCACCTAAAGCACAAAGACAACATATTTCTGCTATATTATTATTTTAAGCTGACTTCCAGTTCCTGGACAGATGTGCTACAATAATTATTCATTCCAAGTTATGTTTGGCAGCTCTTTCCACTTCAATTTCATATACCAAATCTGTTGGAAGAGAGGTTAGGTAGAATTCTTGAAGACTTTGGCATAGGAAAAGACTTTATGAACAAAATCTCAGTTGTATAGTGTTATGGTTTGGGTCTAGATGTCCCCTCAAGGCCTCATGCAGTCATAGATAGGTGAATCTGGAGTGTGTGATACTAGGATTAAGGGTGTATAATTACTAAACCACTACACATGAGTGATTGATTTGGACATTGCCCTAATCTGCCTAGTCTGAATAAGATAAAAGGAGCAGAAAGACACTGCTAAGCCCTCTTGTTGCTTTGCTACTGTCTGTCCACCTTGAACCGTTGTCCCTCTGCCACCCTTCCTTGGAGCCAGCCAATTATGGACTGAAATCTCTATGAACTGTAACCCAAATAAATCTCTTCCCCTATAACTTTGGGTGTCGGATATTTTGTCTCAGCAATGAGAGTAAAGTAACTGACACACATGAGAACTATCACAAAGATTCAACAACTGGGATCTCATATTATTAGAAAGCTTCTGCACAACAAGAGAAACCACCAACAGAGTTAAGAGACAACCCACAATGTGAGAAAAAAAATTTTGCCAGCCGTTCCTCAAAGGACTATTAGCTAGAATTTATAAAGAACTCAAAAAAAAATTATACCCCTCAAATGTAAAGACCAAATCCAAAAATGGGCATCTGAAATGAATAGACACTTCTAAGATGAAGAAGTAGAAGCAGAAACCCATTTATTTTTATAAAAAGTCTTATTCAAAGCTAGCTCCAAAGAGATGGACGAGCTGCATCACTTCAGTCACCATCTCACCCTGCACAGGTGTTTAGGTTCTTTTATATCAAGGAACAGTGGGATCTGAGAAATGATGAGACCACCCTCGTCCCATCTCTGTGGAAATGAAAGTGCAGTTTTGGCCTTCTGGTGCCAGCCTCTGCTTATTCTGTTCACTTATCTGGGCTGAGGGTGGTGGTGCAGAACTTCATGCTCTAGGCCTGAGGAAGTTTGGAGGAGCCACTTGTGTGTAAAGAGAAAAAATTAATCTATCTTGTAAAGTCCCATTTTCTGGTGCTGGTTACTTTCTTATTCATTTTAGGAGACAGAAAAGTACATCTCATCAAAGAACACAGTAGAATAGTGGTGGCTGCTGACTGGAGAGGAGTACAAAAAGTGGTTAAGTTGAAGCACAACCTCATGCACCATCTAATCTATCCTATCTGGGATGTGAATCATGCCTTCATTCAGTGCATCCACACTGTATATACTACCCGCTTGTTAGTTACTAAGTAGCTATAGCAGTTATCAGATCTACTGTCATTGTTTCATATTGTGTTCAACTAACCATTTCTGTGAAATGAGAGATAGAGTGGGGGAGGGGGAGGAGGAGAAGGAGAAAGAGAAGGAGGAGTAGGGGGAGGAGGAGGAAAAGGAAGAGGGAAAAAGACCACATACACATAACTTTTATTACAGTATGTTGTTATAATTGTTCCATTTTGTTGTTAGTGTTGTTAATCTGCTACTGGGACTCATTTATAAATTAAACTTTGTATTAACCAGGTATGTACATATGGGATAAACAGTATATGGAGAGTTCTGTATGATCCTCAGTTTCTGATATCCCCTAGGGGTCTTGGAACAAATCTCCCAGCAATGAGGGGAGTCAACTGTACTAATTAAATATTGTACATTTTTTATACTCCATCTTCAAAATGTACTTCATGAACATTTTATTTCTCAATTCAAACACTACTAAATTCTTATCCGAATCACTTGACCCATATATAAATATCATGAAATTTATAATTTAAAAAGGTTCACATTCTTTATGTAGGTTGGTGCATGCACATAACACATCATAATTCCTTTTTCATCTTCTCCCCCCTTCCCTCTCTCTCTTGATCTTCTTCCCATTTGAAAAAAGTCAATCTCTCTGCTTCCTATTATCTATTTTTATTTTGCTTTCAGTTTATATTTTGGGTTTCACACATAAGAGAAACAGTGCAATATTTAAGTTCATATTTCTCATTTATTTTAAACAAACAAACAAATAAATAAATAAATAGAAGGTTTTTGTGAATCTGAGGAAGGCATCAGTGTTGATTAACACTCTTAACTAGGGAGTCACTTAAAATTGACCAAATGGAGAAAGGGAGAGAAATTGGTAAGTGGAGGTACTCAGGAAGTTCTTGTGGCTATTAGTGTAGATTTATACCTTTGGCTTTCATTTTATTTAGCTAAAGTCATGGAAGCAACTCTGCATTTTGGAAAAAATACCACCGAAAGCAGAAACTTGAATTAAATGCTGGGTATAAGCACTTGCCTAGCATGCGTGTATCCCTGGAATTGGTCACCCAACACCACAAAAAAAGTTGAATCAGAAAAAATGACAGCTATAAGTAGTAACTCTTTACCCAGTAGTGTCTGATTTTCAGTAAGTGGAACATTTTTTATTAGCTTATCAGAGAAAATGGTTGTTTTACAACAAAACTAAGGGACGAGAAACATCAAGAAACAAAAGTAACAACTTGAAACATTGCTAAGATGATGCAAAGTACACTTGAAACTGGGAACATTGGCTACTTGATTACTATATTGGTAATCTTACTTTATCCTCAGCTCCCAGTTTTGGAAATCCTAATACTTTATTGCTTGGGAGACCAGAGCCAATAATACAAATGATAATGTTCTCAAGGGAACACTTGAGTTGTTCAGTTAGAGGAACCAACTCAATTTTTGAGGACCCCCCAATATAGTTACTATCATGCTTAACATTTGTGATTGGCAAAATAATTCAAAACTTTTAAGCCTCATTGGTTTACACTCCTAATCATTGACCATGAGGATACTAACCAATATTAAGTAGTTGTACTTGAATACAGATCTTAGTTCCAGTCTTCCATAATCTAATTACTTAGTGCTTCTGTGAGGGCTTTTTGGCCCTTGAGATTTTATTTAGATTTCTAAGATACTGTAGAATAGAGACTAATTGTAGTATGAATGCTAAATTCAAAACAGTATGCTTAAATGACTAGGTGCCTTTTTGGAAAACTGTTTACAGACCCATTAATTTTGCTCCCACTGAGAAAAGAATCGGTCTTGATTCATCTGGCTTTACATTGACTGTAAAAGAAATGGAATGATAAAATGACTTCCAAAATGTCTTTCAAGTTTGACTGGTAATTAAACAGAATTCTTAGGTATTATAGATCACGTCTTTTGGAATGATTTTTTATTGAAATTTAATAAAACTTTAACATACAAAAAAAGAAGGTTAACACAAACAAGTTGTTTCCACTGTACTTAAACATTTTCCAACCATATTATTGAGTATCAATTTTCAAATTAAAATTAATTGTAATTGGATAAAATTATATATCCCCCTTCTTAGATAGAGTATCTCCATTTTAAGGGCTCAATGGTCAGATGTCCATGCTAGACATCACAACTCTGCTCTTTCCAATGAAATATTTGGGATGTAGTCATTTAGAAGAAAAGGTAGATCCTGATGAGCTATGGGAAGTTATTTCCAGGATGTATTGCTGAATATAAAAAATGAAGGAAGCCTGTAGCAGGTGATAGTTAGTTTGGGTCCAGCCTGGGTAACTTAACAGCTTAGTGACTTAGTGAGACCTTGTCTCAAAATAAATACAAAGGGCTACGGATGTAGTTCAGTATGAAGTTCCTGTGTTTAATCTCCAGTACCACCACCATTAAAAATAAAATAAAACAAAACAAATGAACAACAAAACCACAACATGCTTAATAAGGTACAACTGAAACAAAACACAACAAATCTTTTCCTTCTCACCTTAATTTCTATTTGTGTATACAGATAAGGCCAGAAAGATACATGTTGTAGTTATTCTACTAAGTGATGTTATGGTTTATATCTAGATGTCCTCCAAGAGCTTCAGGTGCTTGAGGGGGAGCTTTTTAAAGGTGAACAGATTACGGGAGTTTAGTTCCTGCTTATTTGGGGGGGGGTACTGAGGATCGAACTCAGGTCCTTCTGCTTGAGCAGCAGATGGTGAAAACACTGAGCTAAATCACCGGCCCTATTATGGGAGTTTATAGCTGATTTACTATTAGGAAGTCAGGTGTTCAGAGGGGCTGGACATGGCGGGTGTGGCCTAAGAGGGTTCTTCCCTTCTTTGTCTGCTTCCTGCCTTGCCTCCCCACTTCTGTCTGCTCTCTAGCCACCATGATTCCAGCACATTTTCTTCCACCATGCCCCTCAGCTACACTCTCTTGCCTCGATGTCAGCTGACTTTGGACTGAAAGGTTAGCCAAAATAAACCTCTTGTTTAAGTTGAGGGTGTTGAGTATTGTGTCTCAGCAACTAGAAAGTGCCTAAGAGCAGTGATAAAGGAAGGTGCTATGGTCTGAAAGTGTGAAGGCCCTCCCCACCATTTATGTACTGAAACCTAACTGCCAATGCAATAGTATTAAGAAGTGGAAATGTTGGGAGTTAATTAGGTCATGAGGACTTCACTTTCATGAATGTGATTAGTGCCCTTATAAAGGTGACCCCAGACAGCTAGTTTCTTCCACTAAATGAAGATATAAAGGAAAATATTTCCTGTACTCTTGAGGGTCCTAATATATGAAATAGATAATAGATAGGTGAACAGGAGAAAAGGTATAGACTGAATATCCTCAATTCCAAAGCTTCCTTTGTGGATACCCACAAAAGACCCCAAATGTTTTAGATGGTGTTACTAGGGATAAAACTCTGGCATGTAAAGAATGCATTCTACACCTGAGTAACATCCACAGCCCAAGTCCCCAATCTTTTGAACACCCACATGATGCTGAGGCAGGAGATTAGAGCTTGGTAAAGCAGCTGGACAATCAGGCGTGGCCTGTCAATCACAGAGATTTGTCTGTCCTGGTGGGGATCACGTGCAGAGCCCCATGCGGGATGGCCTAGGTCTGAAGTCAGAAATAGGACAAAAAAGATGGTGGCCATTGGCCACATGGGCCACTGTTCTCTCACTCTTGCAGCAGTCCCTTCTGAGAATGAATTTTGGGATATGGCCTTTGAGTCGCAGCCAGGATGTGTGGCAGAGCAGCTTCCTGCAGTCCAGATCTGGAAGGATATAAAGGCCACAGCCATTGCCTCCATTGCCACTGGGACAGTCTTGCTGTTGTGCTCTCCTCCTCTTTCCGAGGCAGCCTGTCCTGCCTGTGGGATGTATTTCTTTCTTTTTTCTCTTTCCTTCACTCTTTTCTTTTCTTCCTTATTTCACTTTTCTCCACCTTTTTCTCTCCTTTCATGTTGAATTTTTTTCCTTACTTTGAATCTCTCTTTTTTTTTTGTACTGAGGATCAAACACAGGACCTTGCAATTGCAAAGCAGATGCAGTGCCACTGAGCTGAATCTCCAATTTTTTCCTTACTTTGAATAAAAGTTGTGTTGAACTATTCACTGGTTTTCCCAGCCAATTCCTTGGGTGGGGCAAAAAGCATCAGCAACAATAGGAATTGGCAAACACTACTGATCAGGATTTCCACCCCCTTTCATTAAGAGCTAATTGTTAAACATTTATCAGCATAGCAGGGTTAAATATTATTGTAGTTATATATTGGGAATCAAGATGCATAAGGTCCCTGCTTCTGTGAAGTTAATACTTTTTGGAGAGTTAAAATAATATATAATTGAAGGGAAGGTGCTGGGACTGAACCCAGATCCTCACACATGCTAAGCATGCACTCTACCTCTGAGCTACACATTCATTCCTGTACTTTTCAAACTAATTCACGAAGAAATTTCTAAGGTCTGGGTATGTAGCTCAGAAATAGAGTACATACCTAACATTCATGAGACTCTGGGTTTGATCACTGGAAAGAAAGAAAGAAAAAGAAGAAAGAAAGAAAGAAAGAAAGAAAGAAAGAAAGAAAGAAAGAAAGAAAGAAAGAAAGAAAGAAAGAAAGAAAGA
>NW_004624904.1:286429-299361 GCF_000247695.1 Heterocephalus glaber
AGAGTCATTAGAGACTCAAAGACTAAAGACCAGCTATATCTGGAAGACACCTCTGAGAAGCAATCATTCCATAAGGGTTCTAAATAAAAGCAAAAAAAATACTTACAGTAAGCAATTTTGAAGTATCAGCCCAGGAATTAAACCAAGGACAGTACCAAAAGCAAAAATGAGAAGACATTTAAGCAAGGCACCAACCCAGATTTTCATCCCACTAAAGGTAAATTCTGGGGGAAATGAGGTGGAAAAGTCTGATAATCAACCACCTGGACACCCTGAACTGATAGCACAGGAAGTAACAAAACAGATGAATAAGGCTCTAGAAAAACGCCAAACAGAAATAATTTCCCAGATAAGTATAGAGAAGGTGAGAAGAGTGAAAGACATGATGAGAGGCTCTAGAACAGAAACAAATAAAAAAAAAAAATAGATGAGCTCAGAAACATGCTGGAAGCCATGAATGCCCAGGATAAGAAAGAAATGAAAACCATGAATGCCCAACATAGGAAGGAAATGGAATCCATGAAACAGATTCAAACACATATCCAGGAGGTTAAAAACTTCATTGAAAGTATGCACAGCAGACTGAGCAGATGTGAAGATAGAGTATCAGATATAGAAGACAGGATTGTGGTTAGTGACCATGAAAACAGAGATTTCATAAAAATAGTAAGGGACCATGAGAAATCAATCCAGAAGCTGGTGGATGATGGAAAGAAGAATAACAGAAGACTGGTAGGAGTCCATGAAAAAGCAGGAGAAAATACAAATGACATTATAAAACTGTTCACAGAAGAAATAGTAGAAAACTTCCCAGACAGAGGTAGAGAATTTGACATATAGATAAGTAAGGCATATAGAACTGCAACTAGCCACAATAAAAAAAAAAATCTACACCTATACACATAATAGTCAAGATCCCAGAAACCCAACAGAAGAACAAAATCCTACAAGCAGTTAGAGAAAAGAAACAAATCACCTACAAAGGAGAGCCCACCAGAATCACAACAGACTTCTCAACAGAAACCCTCAAATCAAGGAGAAACTAGAGTGAAGTATTTCAAGCCCTAAAAGAAAATAACTTCCAAACTAGACTGTTGTATCCTGCAAAATTATCTTTTAAAATCGATGGGGAAATTTGATACTTCCACGATGAAGAACACCTCAGAAATTTCATGAACACCAAATAAGCACTCCAAAAATTCTAAACAATATCCTAGAAAAAGACAATGAAGATCACATCTCCATGAGGCCCAACAGAGTGAAGCCACCAGGCAAAGCAAGAAACTAATGGGAAAGGGGGAAAAGTAAAAGAGCCAACAACAGTAAAACATCATGACAAGAATGAGTCAATATCTATCAATTATCATTATCAATGTTAATGGGCTCAATTCACCAATCAGAAGAAATAGACTGGCCGAACAGATTAAGAAACAAAATCAAACAATATTCTGTATACAAGAAACACAACTAACTAAAAAAGAGAATTCATAGACTGAAATTAAAATGATGGAAGATAGTTCTCCACTCAACAGGAACCCAGAAAAAGTAGGGGGTAGCAATCTTATTTGCAGTGAAAGTAGATTTCAAACCAAAGCTAATTAATGAACAATCCAAGAGGAAGAGATGACAATCATAAATATATATGCACCATATAAGAATCCCCCCAACTATACAAAATAAATACTAATGGACATGAAAAACCAAATAAGCACTAATACGATTGTAGTGGGGGACTTCAATAACCCACTATCACAAATAGACGTATCATCTCTACAAAAAATCAACAGTGAGGGCTGGAGATTTAGCTCAGAGGTGCTGCTGCCTGCCTCTCAAGCAGAAGGTCCCAAGTTCAATCCCTGGTACCACCCCACTTCTCCAAAAATCAACAATATATTACTCCCAAGCAAAGGAAACAAAAGCAAAAATGGACAAATGGGACCACACCAAAGCAAATTTTATATATATATATATATATATATATATATATATATGACATAAAAGATTAGAATCCTCTGTGTAAAGTATAGAAAAATATTAAGATTCTGGAACTATTCATTGACAAGAGGATGACAAGAGGATATACCACAAATACAGTTTCACATTGTAGTCATATTTATACTTCTATTACATTTAACAAGATCTTTTCAGAGAAAGTTAACCAACTTTGGAGACTTCTCCTCATATTTAAACCTCAGATGCCTCCTACAACTTCAGTGAAGTACACCTTTTAAGGTTCTTTCAGACTAGAGTCAACAAATTGTGACCCTTGGGTTATATCTGACCTGTTACCTCTTTTTATATGGCTCTATGAGCTCTGAATCATAGTTAAATTCTTAAATGGCTTAAAAAACTAAAAGATATATTTCATGACCACTTAAATTATATAAAATTTAAATAAAATTATGAATTTCATTCACAGAGCTATATTCTCCATACCCATATATTTCCACACCTAACCTTGAACCAGGCTTTCTAATATTGTGAAATAGAAATGATTTGGTTTATAGCAAAAATGGAAGAGTCACATTAGTTATGTGTGCAAGATCTGAGAAGTGAGCCCAGCATGAGCCATAGGGACAACTACAGGAGGTACATATAACATCAGAAGTCAAGAGATCAGCCATCCTGAATTCTTCTCTTCTGTACTCTTGGTCTCTAAGGACACACACTCCTGGGACAAAAATGATAGAAAAATAGGTACTCTAATGAGGAGCTTTGGATATTAAGCCCCTTAGGGGCTCTGGATAGACTGTAGGAGTTAGCCTGTGACCAAGTCACTCCACAGCCCAGCCTCAGTGAGGAAGCAATACCTGACCCTCCTTTCAGGATGACCTTCCTGAGCAAGTCCTTCCTGCCTCAGTTGATTTGTCTACCAGTGCTGAGAACTGATCTTCTGCCTTCAACATCCTGGAAGTGCTAAACATCATTCTCAGTGAAGCCAGTCTCCTAGGTGATGATTTGGAGATGAGAACAGGTATTCTGCTTAAATTTCATTCAGGGGAAGCAAAGATGATATTGTATGCATAAGAAAATAATTAACAAATTAAATCCCCAGGCGACCCCTGCCAGTCTGTTATGTTGCATATTCTCATATTCCTTTGTACCATATTCACACATTGTCTTCCTGCTCTCCTCCTACTTTCCACAAGGAGAAGGCCCATTTTATTCTGAGCAAAATTGTGCTCCTTCTCAGACATAATGATTCATAAAATACCTTGACATTTACTGGAGTACTTGGGGAGGGTGGTGGGGGAGCTGTTTCACTCAGTGAATTCATTGCTAGGGCTGCTGACACAAAAGACCACAGACCAGGCAACTTAACAACAGAATGTCCCCCCACAGTTGCAGAATGTAGAAGTTGGAAGATCAACACATCAGCAGGGTTGGTTTCTTTCCTTGGCTTGTAGCTGACCATCTTCTCCCTGTGTCTTCAAAGTGTGTGTGTACGGGTCCTAATAACTTCTTGTAAAGATACTAGTCCTATCAGATTAGACTTCCCCCTACTGAGCATATTCTAATTTAAGTTCTTTTTGAAATAATTATCTCTAAATACCATCATATGTTTAGGGAATTAGGGATAAAGATTTCAACACATGAATTTAAGGGGGTACAGAAGTCGGCTCATAGCAATCAGCTCCTTGATTTATCTTGGTGGTTTTGGTCCACCATTGTACAGAAAGCTTTTGTTCTATGCTGGTAGGTAATTTGAGGGCTCTGGGTAGAGAGGTGGAGATGCAGAGGTACTGCCTTCCCCTTTTCTGCTTCCTAAAATTCCCAAATAGTTTGTATAGGAACAACAGAGAGACTAGAGTTAATAATAATAACAACACCCCTAGCCTCATTCCAGAATTAAAACCTGGGACATTATAATATGGTTTCAGGTATTTTAAAACAAAGTAGTAAGTATACCCAATTTGTAAACTATATTTTCTTGCATTCCTCTTCTTCCTTTCTCCAAATATGACATCGTGAATGTAATGGGGTTCCCCAAACACATGGCTCTATATTGTACATGTAGTCACATCAATCCACCTAGCTTTCTATCAGGCTATTATTCTGCCTATCATCTATCTATCTCTCTATCTATCTGTCTATCTATCTATCATCTATCTATCTATCTATCTATCATCTATCTATCTATGTACCATCCATCTGCCATCATCTACCTATATGTTAACAGGCATACACATCACTTGTGGACAATAAATTGTACTGTGACAAGAAAGTGGGATGCTGTAATAGTAAAAATTTATAATGAAGGACTAAATACAACAAGGCTAATTTTAAAAAATTACCAAAAAGCATTGATTATAAATATCATATGCTATAAGATTCTATTTATATAAAGTTTACCAAATACAACATTATGCAGTTTTTATTATTTGAAAGAAAAATATCAATTTGATTAAAACTGAACAGAATAATGTATGTTTCATGAGGGTGGTACTTTCCCTGGGGAAAGAAGAAAATCAGTTTTATGCAAGAATATAAAATGGAGGTTTCAAATATGCCTCTAATATTTTTGCACTAAAGATGTCTAAAGGAAAAATGGTGAAATATATGAGTTTTTATCCTATGATACCATTTATTTTATTTTTTATTAGTATATGTTTGCAGTACATATAGTTTACAATCATCTTGGGGAGTGGGTACATGTACATAATACAGCTTGGTTCTTTTTTAAATGCCCTGACTCTTCATGAATTAGAATAGTTTTAACTGGTGAGTGATGAATGCATGATTTTACTTCCCATCATGCCTGAATAATCTGTAATAAAACACACTTCTCTGAGAAGGTTAAAATATTTCCAGTTTTCTCAAGGAATGCTATTTACGTATATATTTTTTCCTATTTAGGTAGTCATAATTTTGTGATTCCTGTGTCTAATGCATTTACCATTTGATTCATTTTCAGTGTTAGATGTTATATGGCCAAAGGAATATCGGTATCACTGATGCATCTTTCTGTACTTTTCTGCAAATCAATATTCCTAGTGGAAGATTCAGCACATAAAATTTCCCCAAAGTGTGCAGTTCATATGCTGGAGATGTTCTGTCTTTCTTCCTTCCCCTGCTCCAGATGTCTATTCCTTCTAATGGGTGAACAGCATCACTTGCTATTGTCATGCACATGATAGGACAGATCAATACCAGAGTTCCAATTGCCAGCACTGTGCTGGCCACTTTGCTGTATTCATTTCTCATCAAGCAAAAGATTCACATGCAGTTTCCTCCCAAATTTCGTGAGGCATAATTACACAAAGAAAAACTGTGTATACTTAAGATACACAATATGGGCAGAATTCTAAACTGAGAAATGATTATCAAACTACAGCTAAGGAACACATTCATCAAACAGTTTCATTAAGCAAACAGGGACACCCTGGCTTCTTATATTGTTGAAGACTTTCCCTCATTCAGAAAGCAAACACCAGGTCCTGGATTAAATTCAGACTGTGTGAATCTAATGTTACACCAAATGATCAGCATCATACTGCTTCTGTCTTCCCCAAGAGAGGAAGATCTTTGCTCTCGAGAGACCGTCTTATTAGGAAACCTGATTATCTAAATCGGTGTCATCTTGACGTCTCTGCTGTCTGAAGTTTAACAAATTGGTTTTTATTTCAATCTATCTATATAAGAGCCTCTACATTTCATTCTTTCACTCATGTGGCTAGTACTTGTTTATTCTGTGTAATGATATGATACCTCTCTCACTAAGAAAAGATGTTCCCTTAGGATAAGACAAAGTGTTTTCAACATGATTACCCATTTCTTCTAGAATTTATTGCTAAAGCAGATTTCTGGCATTTCCAGGGAGATTCTTATGGGCTTGAATTTAAAAGCAATATTTTCTAATTATTGTTCAAATCTACCTGGATGAATCTCCCTCTCCTTAATTGTAGAAGTGGTAGAAGTGGGCATACCTAGAAAGAAAGGAAAAAAAAAAAATCTTTGTTCATGATAGTTTCTCTGGTGTGAGAAACTGAAAGTGAAAATAAGGATCAAAATGTATATTAGATAATGTGAAATAGGAAGAAAAGGTCTAAAAGAGAAGGGGAACTGGTGGGGGGAGGGAAAAGAAAGAAGGGAAACAAAAAATATGAGAAAAGGAAAAAATGGAAGCAAACTCTTTGTAAGTAGAGGGGTTGAAGGGAGGGCAGGGAAATGGGGAAAATAAGAAACAAGATATATCATGTAAAGGTACAAATTCCCAATGATGAATGTCATTGTATTGTATACCTAAAATGTACCAATAAACCTAATGAATGAAAAAGAACTATACTGGAAATTTCGAGTTAGCATTACTGACTTTATGCTGTCCACAATCATTAGCAGAAATTGGTCATGAGAATCAATCCAGCAGCCAGATAACCTAAGTTCTGACTCAGAGTTTGACAAACATGAACAGTGTAGTTTATGTGCATTACATAACCTTGTGACATTCATGTCTGGCAGGGAGAGAGCATCAACTATCTCAACTATAATTTGACAAGCCCTTCAGATGATCTGAAGACCTTCAGATGCCAACACTGCAGACCATGGCTTTGGAAGACATATTTGATAAGTTAACCCTCATCTTTATTTCTATTGAAGGCATGGGATAATTCTTATGGAAATTGCATGTCTTATTTCTTACAGTCTCAGCACCTACAACAATGTGTGAAAAAGTGTTGGTTTCCAATAAAGGGTGTGGAAGTTAGAGGAGGAGAAGAGAGAAGAGGAATGGAAAGAAACAGTGACAAAAATATCTGAATAACCTTTTGGTTCCATTGTATACACAAGATAATTTTCCTTTTTTTGTAAAAACCCTGGTTTTCAAACTTTAGATATATAAAATCCACCTGCAGCATGGGTCCCCATTCCCATATCTTGTCATAAGTAACACTATAACTGTACCAAAGGTTTTCCTTTCTACCAAGTCACCATGTCATACTCCTGCTGTTTGGCTAGAAACAAGTCTTTTTATTGTATTTTCACACCATGTTTTCTATGAGATTTACTAGTAACATGAAACTCAGTAACCAAACAACTGTTTTACAATTCCATCTTTTGGGACTGACAGATGACCCAGAGCTGCAACCCCTCATCTTCAGCCTGTTCCTGTCCATGTACCTGGTCACAGTGCTTGGGAACCTGCTTATCAACCTGGCTGTCAGCTCTGACTCCCACCTCCACACCCCCATGTACTTCTTCCTCTCTAACCTGTCCTTCATCGATATCTCTGTAAGCACAATCGTGCTTCCAAAGATGCTGGTGAACATCCAAGCACAGGATCAGAGCATCACCTACACAGGCTGTCTCTCCCAGACCTGCTTAGCTCTGCTTTGTAGTGGCTTGGAAAATTGTCTGCTTGCAGTCATGGCCTATGATCGCTATGTGGCCATTTGTCATCCTCTGAGGTACACAGTCATCATGAGCCCCTGCCTCTGTGTCCTGCTGGTTCTATTTTCCTTGCTCATTAGCACTGTGCACGCCCTGCTCCACACTTTCATGGTGCTGCGGCTGTCCTTCTGTACAGACCTGGAGATCCTCCACTTCTTCTGTGAACTTGCTCAGGTCATCAAGCTAGCCTGCTCTGATACCTTCATCAACAACCTGCTGGTATACATAATGGGTGTCATATTTTTTGGTGTACCTCTTTTTGGGATTATTTTCTCTTATATACAAATTGTCTCCTCTATTCTGAGGATCCCATCAGTGGGGGGAAGGTACAAAGCCTTTTCCACCTGTGGGTCTCACCTCTCAGTGGTGTCCTTGTTCTATGGGACAGGTTTTGGAGTCTATATGAGTTCTGGAGCTACTGACTCCTCCATTAAAAATGTAGTGGCTTCAGTGATGTACACTGTGATCCCCCCAACACTGAACCCCCTTATCTACAGTTTGAGGAACAAGGAAATGAAGGGAGCCTTGAGGAGTCTCATTGTTGGACTATCTTTTGTGTGATTGTGCCATTGGCTTGGAGCTTTGGTTTCTAGAATAAGTTCAAATTGCAATATCAAGGAGCCAAAATGCCTGATTCTATGATGTCTGAGTACCTTTCAACTTGGACTTCAACCCCGACTTTGCTGTTTTTCCAGGGATGTGATGATTGACAAATGATTTTAATCTCTAAACTCCATCTTGTCGTTTGGACTTCATGGAAGTTGCACTGGAGTTAGACATTCAGTTTTAGCAATTCCATACAGCTGAATCTCAGAGGGAATGTTGGAAAAGGTGAACAGGGGAGAGAAAGGTTTAAGCAAGCCTGTGTTAATATCTGGGGCTGGCTTCTGTGTTTGACCCTCATGGTTAAGGTCATATGGGTTGCACCACCATATACACTTACTATGAGGCAAAATCAGTAACTTCATGCTCCATGAAAAAATTACTGAGACTTGTCATGGGAAAACAGTCTCCTATAAGGGTAATATTACCATCTACCTTACTCAGTTTCACTAATTATATAATTATCACAATTATATCACCTCAGAAGTTTGAGATGGTCTTGTGAGATTTGAAATTTTGAACTTCATCAGTGAAAAATGCCTTCATTTCTCATAAAAAGGAACTCTAAATTTATTATGCTTAGACAATGAGGACTACTGTTCATTATAAGGACTTTAGAAATTGGGCATGTATAGCTTCAAGGATCAGGACTTTATTTAGAGGTGCCTCTTCCTAGGATAATTCTCAGTTTTTATATATAGATGGAGGCCAGAAACTGAAACTGAGTGTTCTTCTCCCAGTGCATTGATCATAGACCTCTATGAAGTCAATCAACTATATTTCTGACTTGAGTTAAATGGTGGCTGGCCAAATAATACTTCCATATCCTGATCCCCCTCAATGGTGACTATGAACTTATAACACGAGAAGGGGGAATGGCCCTTATATACAACAGAGGTCTTTGCAGAGAAAGTACATATGTCAGTTTATTTTCTTTAAGTGTACTTTTATAGACTCTTTCAAGATATACAGAAGTAGAAATAGACATTGAATTAATGCAACCAATTTTTGATGACTTTTGTTTACACACTTGTCCACAAAACCAATTCCCTATGACTATAATGTCTCATAGTCCCCTTTTAAACATGCCCGGATAACTTGTCACATCAGTTTGCTTTTTGTGACCTTGATAAACTTAAGGTGATGAATTATTTCTATATTTTTGTTATTTTCTATATATTGTTATTTTCCTCATTGATCTTCTGGTATTCCATCGTGTCATCTGGTTTACCAGTGATACATTAATTTACAGTGTTCTCCATTTTACGTGATGTATAGTGACAAAAAATAAGGAGTCCTTCTAATATTGATGAATTCTAGGTAGATCTTTTTCTGACATTGTGGATAAACTGAATGTTCTCTCATGTTTACACATGAAAATGAAAGATAGCTTTTTTGTGTGACATTATTAGTTTTAAGAGTATAAATTTTCTTTTTTGTGTAATCCCCCAAAACATTTTCTAAATAGTTGAATTAATTGACCTTCCCACTAGATGGTTTGTAAATTCTACATCATCAGAAACATTTTTAGTTACCCTGACAATCTGTAAAATGTTGTTTGGTTACTTTATATTTCTCTTTTTTTCGTGCACCATATCTTTATTTGCATTGTCAAGATCATCCTTTGTTAAAATAAGACCTTGAGATTCTTTGTCATTATCTGAATGCTCTGTACTGCAAATATCATAAATTTTGGATCATATGGACTTTAATTTTCTGTTTTTTCTGAGGCTTCAATTCTGGTCCAGGTACAAAGAAAGTATTTACCCCAAAGTGGAATATTTTGTTCCTTTTTAACTCATCTTGTTTTGTTTTAGGGAAGGAAGAAATTTTGTTTTCACTGCACATAGGCAATGGCTGAGTGAGATGAAATGAAGTGAATTTGCATTCTTGTCTTGTGGGGCCTGAATGGGAGGGACATATCTTCACTTTTAGCAGGCAGATCACAAACAGGATTGCAAATTCCCCAACTCAACATTGCAACAGTTTCAAACATCATCTTGTGAAACAACAGTGACACAGGTCTATAATCCAGATGATTCTTTTACAGGTAGCTTTAACAACACTCATAGTGTCTCTGAGTGGGAATGATTTCTTCATTTTTGTCTTCTGGTCTTGATTTCGGGATGGAAATCCAAGGCCTCTTATGCCTTTAAAAATTTGCCTTGATGTAATAAATATGCATGAACCATTTCATCAGTAACTCCCTTTCCAGCTTTACAGTGAATTGCCACAAGATAATTGTCATCTTCCCTTGGCCGTTGGTCAAGATCTTCACAAAAGAGTGCTACATTCTAGTTGTGGTAAGAGAGGCTCTTCAAATGAATACTCTGCAAGTGAAGGAAATTTGGGGTGTTATAATGTGTTTCAGCACATACACTGTACACCTTGTAATGGTTTTAGGCTTTGAAACCAAACACCACACTACATCATCAATGTTATTCCTGTGTATACCTTCAAGTCTCTCTGCAGGAAATCCCATAGTAATAATATTTGGATAAATATAAATCAAGCCTAACTTGAATTTATTCTCTTGATATCTCCTTTAGTTTCTGCTAATGATCTCTTTGATGCTGGCTGCCATGTCTGGGACCCTGTGGCTGAAGAAAAAGGAGAGAGATGGTGGAAGATGCTTGTGGTGGGTATTCTTCTTCAGGATGAAAATGGCTCTGGACTTGGTGGTTGTTGATGCCCCTCTCTTGGCTGCAGCTTGGCTCTGAACAACAGCTGAGTAGAGGCCTCTGTATTAGCTGCTTGATGATTGCAATGATTTTCTTTTTGTTTCTCCTCGGCAGTCACTGACCTGCCAGTAGCAGCAGCAGCAGCAGCAGCAGCAGCAGCAACAAGAGTGGGAAGATGTGGAGAAGACAATCTTTTCAATTGCCTCCTTCAGTGGCCTCTGGAGCTCAGCCAGGGAGGATGCTGTGGCAGGGAGTGGAGGTTTAAAATCATCCCCAAATGACTAATAAATACATGACAAAAAATCTTCAACATCTTAGGCCATTAGAAAATGCAAATCAAGTGCTTGCTTTGGCAGCACATATACAAAAATGCAAATCAAAACAATACTGGGAATCCATCTTATTCCAGAAATAATGGCTATCATCAAAAAATTTTTTAAAAAAACAAATGCTGGTGAGATTGTGGGGAAAAGAATCCTTCTCCATAACTGGTGGTAGTGTCAACCAGAACAACCAATATGGACATTAGATTCTTCAAAAAACTAAAACTGGAAATTGTATTTGACTCAGCTATTCGACTTCTAGGTATATTCTCAAAAGAGTTAAGGACATCATATTTCAGTGAACCATGCATACCATGTTTATAGCAGCATATCTCTAATAGCTAAATCTTGGAAGTGGCCTATATGTAGATCAACAGATGAATGGAAAAGGAGAATATAGTATATATACACAACAGAGGGATAAATTTAAGCCATTTGTAGGAAAATCGGTGCACCTCAAGACCATAATTCTAAGTGAAAAAAAGCAGATACAGGAGGTTAAATATCACATGGTTCCTCTTAAATGAAAAACTCAAAATAGAAGTAAAGGGAAAAATAAAAGTTAGATGACAGAAAACAGGAAGGTAGACTTGCTGGAGATGGGAAGGGGATCTGGAGGTGGGGGAGAAGGGAGAGAGATGAAGGGAAGGGGAAATAAAATGATTCAAGTGTGATATGTATTTGTACCAATTCCCCAAGATGAGTGTGATTGTTAGGTATTGCAAACAGATGCTATTACAAATACTATCATGTGCTGCTGCCATGTTGGAGGCAGCAGAAGGGGAGGGTGTTTCCAGGCCTGGGAATGGTGACAGGTGACCCTGGTCCCCCTCCAGACCTGCAGCCACCCCTCTGGAAGTGGAAGATGCAGCTATAGATCCTCAACAGGCTCCTGCCCTAGCCCACGGCTTCCACATTCCTTCTAACAAGAAGCCAACAGGATGCTGCACAGTTATGGAAGAAGAGCAAAAGGAGATGGAGAATGCTGCTGCTGCCACCTCTCTCACCTTCCTCACCCAAGCCAGGCCTGGTCTCATGGAGATGAACTCGCACACTTCTATCATGGCTGCAGCTTCTGCTGGGACAGGTTCTATATTTCTCTTATTCTGGATATTTCTCTTATTTTTTTCATATATTATGGAGCATTTGCATTTTCTGTTTTGCAACCCTATGCTTTTAAAATTTTCCATTGAAGTGTTTGTCACTCCTGTGGTTTGAACCCAGCACCTGTACATGCTAGGCAAGTGTTCTACTAACCAGTTGTGAAACCCGACTTGTCTTTTTAAATTAATGTGTACTTGAAAGCATTCTTAAATTGGCATATGGCATTAATGTTTTTGTGAATTATATGAATTGCTAATTTCTTTAGATATGTGGCTCACATACCAAAAGCATCAATAAATCTTCAATCATCAATAAAGTGTTCAGTGTATGTGCAAAATCGCTCAGTTTCAATATGGTTGAATTCGGCAATATTTTTCCTAATGATTTGTGATCAATTTTTTGAAAAAAACCCTTTGTGGCACTGGAAACAAACACAAGGTCTTCACATTGCTTTGTACCTCAAACTATTTGTAAATTTTAAAAAGATGTTTCTTTCTAAGTTGTTAAATTGTTCAGACTGAGTTCAAACATGCAATCCTCCTGCCTTAGCCTTCCAAAGTCAAACACCATCATGCTCCAATGTGCTTAATAATTCTTGACAATGAAAGCCATACTTATATCAATACACTTAGAGAAATGACTTGTAGTTTAGACATATACCACCTGGAATTTAGCTTTGTCTGTGAGTTGAGACAGAAATCCAGGGTCATTTTTGTGCTCAATTCACAAATGAATACATATCATTTAGGTGATATTTTCTTGACATATTTTCTGAACAATGGAATGATCATATCTATCCTTGCCCTAATCCTAATCACTTTTTTTTTTTTTTTTT
>NW_004624904.1:425557-439734 GCF_000247695.1 Heterocephalus glaber
TATAAGATAGATAGATAGATAGATAGATGATAGATAGTTTATGGCTCTTGTGATCATGATGAACAGAATTTTAGATTAAATCATAGACAGAGAAAATAATGCAGCAGGCATGCTAAACACAAGATTTTTGACGCTGTTACCAGGTGACATGGCATTGTGGTGCACAGTAAACTTCTTACAAAGAGGATCACATTGTGAAATGGCAATAATGTGTAGTACAGTAAATACACCAACCAGGAACAAATTTGTGTACTATCATTATCAAGTATCAGATATTGTACATGATACCATATGTTTATAAAAACTGATAGTGTGTTAGATTTGTTTATACCACCATCGCCATGAGTATAGTATGGTATTGTATGTTACCATGGCTATCAGCATCATTAGGTGACAAAGTTTTTAGCTCCATTATAATTTAGGAGCCCACTTACCATCATATATTCCAGTTCATCTTTGATGAAAATTTTACATTCCAGTGCAAGATTAATTATGAACTAAGTCTAATTAATCTACCTTTACAGATGAGCAGGCAAACTTAGCAAGTTGAAATAAATTGTCAAAGAACCCACAGTTCCTTAGTCATTCCTATCAGTGGGACAAAATACCAACATGTACAACTTTAAGGACAGATTGATTTTGGCTCACAGTCTTTAGAGGATTCAGTCCATAGTCAGGTGGTTCCACGGCAGGAAGGGCAGAGGTAGAAGGGTCTGGCAAAGGACAGTTGTTCACATAGTGGCAGCCAAGAAGCAGGGAATAAAGGAAGGAACGGGGAAGGGTGATGCACCCTTCCAGGTCAAACCTCCAGTGAATGGCCTCTTCCAACCTGACCCAGGTTTCTAACAGCATATTCAGTCCTGAACTCTTCAGGGAACTAATCCTCTATTGAGTATGGCATCCCTGTGGTCCAATAGGCCAACCTCTTAACACATGACCCTTTGTGAGGGCAATTTAGATCTAAACCATAATACATAGCTATGGTATAGCACAGAAAGAATTTAAATTCAAGTGGTCTAATTACACAGTTCTCATCCTTTACCATTTGGTCTCTGCTAAATTATATTCAAGGACACTGGAGAGCCTTTATAAATCATTCATTATTTATTTCTCTTTGACTTGCTCCAGTAGTAAAAGCATCTGACATGAAAGGAAAGATGTTATTCTAGTGATGAGTTTCCACAAAGCCCTCAGCATATCTTTGTTCCTCAAGCTGTATATAAAAGGGTTCATCATGGGGGTGACCACAGTGTACATCACTGAGGCTACTGTGCTCTTTCTGGAAGAATGAGTACCTGTAGAACTGAGGTACACACCAAAACCTGTCCCATAGAACAAGGAAATGACTATTAGGTGTGACCCACAAACAGAGAAGGCTTTATACTTCCCACCAGGTGATGGAATTTTCAGGACAGAAGAGACAATTTGAGAGTAAGAGAAAATTATCCCAGAGAGAGGAACAACACTCAACAGGCCTGTCACCAAATACACCAGGATATTATTGATGAGGATATCAGAACAGGCAAGCTTGAGAAGATGATTGAGTTCACAGAAAAAGTGGGGAATCTCCAGGTTTGTGCAGAATGACAGCTGCAGTGCCATGGAGGTGAGGAGCAGAGCATCAAGGATACTGATGAGGAAGGAAAGGAGAACAAGCAGCCAACAGAGTTTGGGGTTCATGAAGACATTGTACCTTAAGGGGTGACAGATGGCCACAAAGTGGTCATAGGCCATCACAGTTAGTAGCATGTCATCCATACATCCAAAATTTATAAAAAGAGACATTTGTGTCAAGTAGCTCACATAGGAGATGACCCTACTGTGAGTTAGGATGTTCAGAATCATCTTTGGGACTGTAATGGAGGTGAAACATATGTCAGCCAGGGACAAGTTGGAGAGGAAGAAGTACCTGGGAGTGTGGAGCTGGGAGTCAGAGATGACAGCCAGGATGATGAGCAGGTTCCTGAGCACTGTGACCAGGTACATGGACAGGAACAGTCCAAAGAGGATGGGCTGCAGGTGTAGATCATCTGACAATCCCAGGAGAACAAATTTTACAGTATCTGATATATTTTCTGGTTTCATGTTATTGATAAATCTGGTAGAACAAAAAAAAATAAGAAAACAAACTCTAGAGAAACCATCTGAATTTTGTCTGTTTTAAAAACCAAAACAGGTAAGTTTTCCCCAGGAATATCTTTCTCCTCTTCCTTTTCCTTGCTTTGAACTTCCCTCAGCATTTCTTTTCCCACACACTCCCCATCCCAAGTTCTTCCATATTTATTTTTTTTAATTTTTATTTAACCTTTGATAATTATGCATTTTTATGAGGTATATTGTTACAGTTTGATATACATATGTACTATTTAATGATCAAATCAGGGTAATCAGCATATTCACACCATATATATTTATCATTTCTTTCTGGCAAAAGCATTAAAAACCTCCCTTCCGGCTATGGTGTATTTTTACCTATTTGGAAACACACAATTCATTGTTCCTAACTATAGTCCCCAAGTCTTTATTTTCTATCTGTACTTTAAAAAATATACTTATGGAAAATAAAATAGAAAGGAAACATTGCTGTGTTTTCCAAGGTTTGAGTCATTACATCAATTAATAAAAATTTAGAAAAGAGTTATGTTACCTCATCATTTTCAAGTTCTAGTCCATATCCTGCTGTCCCCATTGCTGTTGGCTTGTGTGGTGCATCATGGCAGGAGAGAGAGCACAGAAGTGCAGTAGGTCTCCCCTCACAGACAGGGAGTGACAAAGAAAGACAGGAAGAAACCAGGGTCCTAAAATCCCATGTAGGGCAGCCGCAAGTGCCCTTCTTGGCTCCAAGGAGGTCGTACCTTTCAAAGACTCCAACACTATCCAACAGCACTCAGCTGGGGACCAAACCTTCAGTACTTGGTTGTTCTGGGGCATGCCAGAGCCAAGCTATATGAATTACTCTGTCCTTTAAGATGTCTTCAGCCAAATCATTTTAGAATAAAAGTTTTAATGAGTAAAGTTTTGGAAAACACAGTTTTGGAGGCAAACCCTTCCTGTTTTATATTTTTGTGACTAAAGGTTTATTGGTGCAGAGCCATTCCTTCATGTGTTTGGGCACATAGCTCAGTGATATTGATACAGTTGGTAGTTAGACAGGGGTGGAAATGGGGACATGACAGCAGGACTACAGAAGAAAATTCTAAGAAAGGACATGGTCTAGATTTCCTGAGTTTCTATTCCACGGGCTTCCTGAGATGAGCACATCAAACCCACTTTGTGCATTCCCTTTCCTAGTCAGTCTTACACATTTAATTTCTACACAGTATGACGCTAGAGGCACAGACCCCAATTTAAACTGTAGTCACCCTGTCAGCCCAATGAAACTTTATGTCCATGCATTTGTATTGTAGTTTACCTCCCTACATGGGCTTTATCCACCATACTGCTCTGACCAAATCTGCATGAGTTCAAAAGCCTCCTTTCATGACATAAAGATGTTGACTCACAGTTTAAGGAAAGAAGCCCTGTTAATTGTCACCTCTGACAACTTCTCCAAAATCTAGGAAATCAAAAGAAAGAAGCTGTCCACTCTCTGCAGTTGCCATCTTTGGTGCTGAGCCCTCAACCTCACCCTTCGTGAGGGTCTAATTTCATTACTGAAAGTTGCTGTCTCAAGATCTGACCACCTACAACTCTCCCAAGTGTGCAATCTTACTCATAAAAGTTAGCCTTGTTTGGCATGCACTGTTTGTCCTTCGACACACATGCTTGCTAAACACAACTACTTGCTGTTGATGAGTCTCTTTCTGTGGACCTCCTCTCAAATCTTCTTGGGGAGAATCCAAGAGGCAAGGTTTCCACAAAACACAGAGCAGCACCCCAACCCGGATGATGCTGATGTGTGGGTATCAGTGGAGCTCTTGCCTGATATGTGCAAGGTCCTGAGTTCCATAAGTAATAATAATAATAATTTATTACAAGAACAAATTTAAAATATTTATACTTATCATACATTATCACTGATTTTATCAATAAGGGGAATACAATTACTATATGTCAATCTAAAATCCATAATAAAAATAACCAATTTGTTTCTAGTATTACTCAAAGACAAGCATCATATCATTAAGAAACTCGGAATTTAAAGGCATTTGACATATTTCACTTCATTACAGCTTATTTTCTCAAATTAATCTCTACTTTGTAGTTAATGCTATACCTACCCATTACAGTTCTTTCTTCCAGAGCTTATGAACAAATTTATAGGGCCAAGAATTTACACTCTGATGAGGATTGATAAGGAAACTATTGGCATACTTCTACAATTTGATGAGTTTTTCATGTGGCCCTGGAAGATTAAGATATTAAAATCAGACCAGAAGAAATATTTCTAGATTAGATAAGAGTTTGCTAAATGGAAATAATGTACTATTGATCCCTGGAGAAGGGCCAGAATTACTTAAAGAAAAAGAAAAAATGAATTGGCATGTGCTGGCAATGTCACAACACCATTTCTTAAGGAATTTCTGCTAACAGTGTCTGAAGAGCCAGCATAAAATGCAGAATCACAGCATGTGTGCTGTTCAGTGATGCAATGAACTCACCTAACATGGGCTTCCTGCTTCATACACTTTGTCTCTGAACAAGAGAAGACTTCCCCTGTTGAAATACAAATGACTATAAAAACATCAACCATCCAGGTATAAGGCAGGGATTTGAAGAGTTACAGATCCAATCACAGATTTGGCTATTGTGTCCTGGATCTGTGGCTCATGAGATCCCTGAAGCTTTCTAAGCAGACTCAGTTTTCTCACTTGTATAACAGGAACTGCCTTAAAAATGTGCAGTGATGTGCCAGAGAGGAGAAAGAAGTCAACGAAAAGTATCTACTCATAGGAACAGAAATGACTGTTCCCATCAGTTTCATTTTTACTAGTGCACAACCCTGGATCCTTAGGAGAGAAGTTGAGGGAGACAGGTAAAGAGAAAGGAAGCAAGAGTGACAGATCAGGTTCACCTTAGGCATCAAGTGTCAGAGCTGAGCAAAGCAGGACTGTGTATAGTTTGGGCTTGTCATTTTTACTAATAAAACTATACAAGAGATGAAAAAAATGAGAGTTTATTGGAAAGTATGTGAAAATGAAGAAGTAAATACCTTAAGAGGGTCACAAATTAGTTTGGAGTGTCATTTTTACCTTGAACCAACTGAACTTTCTCTTATCTCATAATGTCTCAAAAAAAACACACAAAGAGGGATGGGTAGAGAAAGGGAGGGAAAGGAGGAAGAAGGACATGGAAGAGAAGGAGTGATGGAGAAAGAAAAAGAAATGGACAAAGAGAGAAACGAAAAGGAAGGAAGGGAAAGACTTTTCAATACTTCCTAGCATTTATTGCTCAAATGTCAGATTACCTTGAAGATGCTAAAAAGGAATTGTCCATTTACTCTCTGAATATTGAAAAATGGAAGCAGAAGTTGCCCCAGATGAGACAATGGACAACAAACTCCAGAAAAGAGGTATCATATCTGGATGGAGGCCCCAGTGTGTGTTTTCTGACCTGAGCAAGGCTACAGATACAGTGGTTTTATAGTGACTATTTGCAGTCTCAGTGGACCTGAGGGTCCTATTTTCAAAGCTCCTCTCTAACCAAAGGTGCAGGGGCATCTATTCCCCAAGGCAGCTCAAATCTTCAAGGCACACAGTACCATCAGTGATGTCCTGACCCCGAGAGCCAAAGCACATGTCATTCTTTTCCTACTGCATTTCCCCTTATCTCTGGGAGGGCTCAGTCTGGGATCTTAGGGTCTGACCTCTAGGGGGCTCAGGGATTCTTCTAAAATAACATCCCAGCTTAATATGATCACTAAAGCACTAGAGAACCAGGGCCCCAGGGGACCCCAGACAGAATCAGGGACGAATCAGGGGACCAAGTCCAAACTGACACTTTCAGAAGTGCTGTCTTTTTGAAATTAAAGTCCCTTCATGAATGAGGCTGGAGCTCTCACAGCAGAGAGATGATGAAAAACTATTCACTGATTACATGGAGAAGTTTTCAGGGATTTCCTGAAAAGCAGATTTAAATGTACACTTGCTGGGTGTGTTGACTCATGTCTCAAATACCAGCGCTAAGGAGGTTGAGGCAGGAGGATCACCATGAGTTCAAATTCAAGGCACATAACAAGACCCTGTCTAAAACCATTCTTAGAGTGGTGACAAAAAAACACTAACCATAAACAAGTCAACATTTGACTATGTCTAGCACTATATAGACAGCAACCCTCTGCACAAATTCTGCAACCTTTCTGCAGTAAAAATTTAGTTCAAAATTAAAATTTAAAAAAATTGAAAAAAACCAAAGCCAAGTGTGATGGCACAGACCTGTATTCTCAGCACTGAGGAGGCTGAGGCAGGAGGATAGATAAGTCAAGGTCACTCTGAGGTACATACAAAGTTCAAGGTAGCCTGAGCTAAGTAGTGAAAATCTGCCTGGAAAACCCAAACAAGCCAGTCATGGACGTGCATGCTTGTAATCTCAGAACTCAGGAGGCTGAGGCAGGATGTTTTCCATGAGTTCAAGGCTAGCCTCAGCTACAAGTAGTGAGTTCAAGACCAGCCTGGACTACATAGCAGGACCCTGTCTCAAAAAATAAAAAAAGAAAAAAGAAATAAAACTAACCAAACAAACAAAAATTAAAACAAAATATGTATACATCTATGTGTTGGTCACAGATAAGAAAAATGATGCAAGAGATGACCAACACAGCAGGTGTATGAGACTGCTGTCAGTGTGATATGGCATTGTAGATTATGGTAAACTTACAAATAGGAGTACTTTCTGAAACAGCAATAATGTGGGTACTACAGTATATATACCAGCCAGAAACAAAGATGTTCACTATCATTATCAGTATCATACACTGTATATAACAACATTGCCATACTCTTTTATAATGCATTAAATTCATTACAACCTTTTAGGAATACAATATGATGACATTCATCATTGGAAATTTGTACCTTTATATGATATAGTTTGGTACTTATTTTTTCACATTCACCTTCACTCCCTTCAAACACTTCACCTCTTCCTATTTACAAAAGCTTTCTTTCCATTTTTTCCTTCTTTCTCATTTTTCTTTCTCTTCTTTCCTTTCCACACACTCCCACTCCCTGGTTTTCCTTCCCCTTTGAACATTTTCTTCATATTTCACAATATCTATAATATATTTTGGTGCTAATTTACACTTTTAGTTTCTCACAGCAGAGAAACTTTTCAGTATTTAAACATGTGTGTCCTATTTCACTTAAGAGTATGGCCTCAATGTGCATCCATTTAGCTATTTATGTCTATACATTATCATTCTTTATGGCTAAATAGTATTCCTTTTTATTAAAAAAAACCACCACATCTTCTTTATTCAATCACCAGTTGATGGGCATTTGGGTTATTTCCAAGATGTAACTATTACAAACTGTGCTGCTGCAAACATGGTGCACTTTATGTCACTGTGGTATGATTCTTTTAATTCTTATGGAAAGATACCCAGCAGGAGAATAACTAGGTTAAATGCGACCTTTTTCTTCAGACAGAAGTCTTCCATCTAGAATCTATAAAGAATTTGAAAAAATCAGACCTCCCAAATTTAAAGACCAAATCCAAAAATGGTCATCTGAAATGAACAGATATTTGTCGGACAAAAAGAAGAAATAGTAAATAATCATACAAAAAAATGGTCAACATCATTTGTCATTTGAGAGATGAAAATGAAAACAATGCTGATATTCCACCTCACCCCAGAAAGAATGGCTGCTATCATGAAATAAATCAATAACAAATGCTGTTGGGGCTGTGTGGAAAGAGGAATACTGCTCCACTGCTAGTGGGAGTATAGACTTGTGTAACTGCTGTGGAAATCCATATGAGGTACCTCAGAGAATTAGGACTGGAAGTCCCACCTGACCCAGCTTTCCTCTGCTGCATATCTTCTTCAAAGAATTAAAAGAATCATACCACAGTGATATATTTGCACCCATGTTCATAACAACAAAATTTGTAATAGCTAAAACTTGGAAGCAACCCAACTGCCCATCAACTGAATACTAGATAAATAAAATGTTGCTTTCTAATAAAAGGGAGTACTACTCAGCCATAAAAATGAGAAATTGGAGACATTAATAGCTAAATGGATGCATATTGAGGTGATACTCTTAAATGAAATAAATAGGACACATATGTGTAAATATCAAATAGTTTATCTAGTGTGAGAAACTGAAAGTGTGAATAAGGGCTAAAATGTATAATAAATAACATGAAATAGGAAAAAAAGGGGCAAAGAGGAAGGGGAAGTGGGAGGAGTAAGGGAAATAAAGAAGGTAATACCATTAATATGAGAAAACAAAAAAAGTGAAAACAAAGTCTTTTTAAATAAGGAGAGATGGAGGGGTTGAAGGGAGTGCAGGGGAATGTGGAAAAAATAAAACAAGAGAGATTATGTAAAGGTGCAAATTTCCAATGGGGAATGTCATTATATTATATACCTAAAATATACCAATAAACTTAATTAAATAAAAACAGGTGAGCTTGATGATCTGAGCAAGTTCACAGAAGAAGTGAGGGATTTGCAGGCCTGTACATAAGGACAGCAGCAACATCATCAGACTGGGGATCTGGATATTCCCATGACTAACCAACAAAAAGAGCAATACATGTAGGAATCAGAGGTAGGGGCTTATGATGACTGTGTACCTCAGTGGCTGACAAATATCCAATAGTGGTCATAGGCCATCACTGCAAGGAGAAAATTTTCCTGGTATGCAAAAATTAAGAGAAAAATGATGGGTGAAGCAGCTTGTGTAAGAGAAACTCTTACTCTGTGTTGAGATGTTCACCAGCATCTTTAGGATCCTGCTAGTGTTTACACAAATGTCAGTGAAGGACAGGTTCGAAAATAAGTACTTGGGAGTGTGCAGGTAGTAGTCAGAGCTGACAGTGAGGATAATGAGCAGGTTTCCTATAGTGGTAACCAGGTACATGGCTAGGAACAGGCTAAAGATGTGGGGCCGCAGCTCTGGATCATCTCTCTGTCCTGGCAGAAGGAATTCTGAGACAGTTGTTTTTTATTTCTAGCTCCTATGTATACTTGATTTGTTGAAAAGAATTGGTGAGTAGATTAAACAATATATTGGAGAAGTAGCATAACACAAGGATGTATGAGAAAAGCATGCTGGTGACACCATGATATTTGAAATTCATCTGTTAGTCCCAGCAGAAGGAATTCTGAGACAGATGTTTGGTTTATGGGTTCCATATCCCCTGGATTGATGGAAATGATAAGGTGAAAATTAAGTGAATAAATAGTTTATATATAAAGAACAGATGCATCTCCTGGAAATATAATAGTCATACAAATTTTTTGTACAAGTTACATTTTAAAAGGCTGGTGATGAGAACCAGGAAACCATGTGTTATGATTCACGATGAATTGAATATTTCTAAATCTTGACAATCATTGCTTTAAGAAATATTTTCCATTTATATTAGCCAGATAAATACTGAAAGCTTCACTGACATTCTCTCTGCTTGTCTTGTCTCAATTCTACTCTAAGTTCTGGTCTCTTGATTTAACACCAACTCTTTTTCAGTTTTGTGACAAGATTTGACACTGTAACACAGAATAAGACATGGATATTCCTTCAGACATATTCCATGCCCTCAGTAAAAAAGCAAAGTGAGCATAAACTCATCTCGTTTATTTCTAGAGGAATGGTTTCCAGTATTGGTACAACTCCAGTCACATGAAGGCCTTGTCAAACTATGAGTGAGACAAGTCCCATGTGGACAGGTCCCTTGTGTCCCATGTGTCCCATAGGAAGGTCCCAGTGAGACTGGCCCCATGTTACTACAGGGAAGCATCATGGACACAAAGCACAATGTCTATGTTTGGAAAAGACAGAGATATAATGGTCTGACTGCTCATTTGAATATTTTGAAAACACTCTGCTAATGCGTCTGAGTCAGCAGAATTAACATTTGGAAATGACCCAGAGGGTCTCATGATTTCCCTTTTAATACTGAAGGTTTTTTCCTTAGTATAGGCCCAATTTTCTTCTTGATTTTTAGGTATGGCCACTTCTGCACATTAACTTGATTAAGTGGAAGGTATATATCAGGGCAGAACATAGGGATTAGGAAGCTGCAGGGTGAGACTTCCTTCCTCAGAATTTTCACAACCCCTTTCTCCCAGAGGCTAGGACAAACTTTCTATATAGTCCTGCCTTGTTGGTTTCTCTTGAGGGAAACTGGAGACCCTGGAAAGCACTGACTTTTAAAGAAAGAAAAGGAGACAGCCTGGGGGACAAGCAGCAGTTTAATTCCTCTGGCACTATTTGACAATCACAAAGGAAAGAAGCAAGGCTTTTATACATGTAGGAAAGCAGCTTAGTTATTCTGGCTGTTGTCTTTCTGATTTTCACCTCTGATGATAACCAGTGACTTTAAGTGACTCATAAAAACTACAGGAGAATTCACAAGTCCCCTGTTTCCATTCACCAATCCCATACATCAAAGAGCACACCGCAGCCCTCTTCTTATCAGATAGTATCAAGAGAGCAGGGCAACTTTAGCCAAAAATCAAGCCCACCGGCCCACCATAAACATCACAGATATGCATAGTGAGTCATTCTCTCTTACCACCCATAGAGTCATTGGGTCAAGATCCTCTGATCCCAGAAAATGGTAAATAAGAAAACTAGGAAAACCTGTTTTTCTCCTGTGAGATTTTTACAAGGTCTCAAAGTTTTCTGGCATTCTTTTAACAAACAGACTTGTGGAATTTCCCAGAAACAACTTAATTCTCTTAGTTAACAAACTTCTTGTGATCTATTCTTACAATTAGATAGCTGAATTCTACCATTTCCCACAATTCCCCCTTTTTTATTTTATTTAGGCTAAATTCTTGATTCTAATATTGAGAAGATCAAGAGACAGGATCTTGACAGGCCAGGAAGGGAGACGTCTTATGTTGGCTCAATTTGATGTCTGGTCCTTCTATAATTTTATAAAACAGCAAGAAATATAGTAAAAGAGGAAATAATATTGAAAAAAATCATCTTTAAATTTATCAATCATTGTATAAAGGGAACAGAGATGGTTTCTGTTTTTGTTTTAGCATATAAGTAATTCCTTTTTTGGGGCACAATCCCACACAGTAAGGTAGGCATTGTATGCTGCAACATGATAACAACAAACATATGATAACAATTATGACTACAAGAAAAAGCTGTTTTAACCATTGCATATTAGGCAACCATGGAGTTAACCATTGAAACAAATCCCATCCTAATTTTTCATTATGTATTTTCTCTGTCAATTCATCTAATTGTTTTATTTTTTCCTGAATCCCTGGGCTATTGTCAGTCATATTAAAACAGCACATATTTTTTATTTTTTCACATCCTTGATGATGGAACAAGAGTAAGTAATCTATTCCTGCCCTGTTGTCTAGTATAGCCTGTCAGTGTTCTTGGAACTCCTGATTAATTAAAGCCAAGGCAGATGAGGTAGCGTTTAAACCTTTGACCACCTTGTATGCCAATTTTCATACTGCCTTTTCTGCATGAATTCCTATGGCAGGCTGCACAAGCACAGATGCTATCATAGGTATTACTTGAGCATCTGTCAAGAGACCTACATCATCATCACATCCTGGTTCAGTATAGGGTGACCAACATTTAATTCTTTTGGGCACTATCAAATCAGTTTGATCTGGCAATATTATGGCTAAGCGACTTAGGCAGCGCCGAGTCTCAGACAAGCAAGCAGGTATATAATTAAACGTTGCTCCTTCACATGTATAAAACCATCCTGATGGTAGAGGTATATGACCATCATTATATATGATTTCTTGTTCCTCATAACAGGTCATTTTTTCTAACTTCTGTAATCTTAGACATTTTGTGGTACAATTTTTATATATAGCACATTGTGTATTGTTTAACATAATCATCTGAGGTGTATAATAACTTAATAGCATTTTTTGGTTTAAAATAAGAGACAGTCCCCCAATTGTAACTATCTTCATATGTAAGAATTTTTTTTCTGGAATATCTTTAAACAGGGTATAAGGTTGTATCAGGCTCAAAGGAGTGCACACTGGGATGAGACAACTCCCTAATACATAATGTAAATTTACATCAACATTTAAACAAAACTCAGACAAATTAAGTGATTGTGCCAGCTGAATCCAAACAATACCAGCAAGATCTAAATGTTTTTGGGGTAATATTGCCGATGTTCCAGAAAACAATGACTTAAAAATAATGATCATAATTAATGTTGAATTACGGGTCAATATAGCAAACATTATTATTCCCAACAAAAGTAATCTATCAGTTTCCCTTTTTACTTCTTGGACTTTATAAAAGTTTTTGTTTGAATCTAAGAACATTTTGTTAGAATAGAGAGGGAGACTCCAAAAGGAATCATGAATATATATTATAGGTTTTACATTTATCCAATCTTTAATTATAATAGTACTAGTATCATTTTGAGGGGCTAAATAATCACAATCAGACATACTTACACCTACCTGAGCAGTGGATGAATTTAACAGAGATATCATAGTAAGGAAGAAAAGTACTGAGCGTCTAGGCTCGGGGCGGGGGGGGGCCGGGCCCATAGATGACATGCAGTCTCAAACCTTTGTAACTAGGTTAGTTAACATATCTCAATCAGGGAGTTTGGAAGGGTATTTAGCATGAGACTCTTTCTTTTATTCTTTGGTTTAAGAGAGAGCTTTTTAATTTTTTGAACAACCTCTTTTTCCAATCTTTCTGAAATAGTGCTTAAAGGTTGTCCAAGTACTACCTATTTCTGGAGACCCACCATCCAGGCCATTGTCTTGACTCTGGAATCCACTTTTTCGTTCAGGAAGCCAGACCTGGGTCACTCCGCCATCTGTGGAAACACAAGCATATCCCTTCCCCTTTTCAAGCATTTGTCCTGATGTCCAATTATCATGATCTAATTTTGCCCAGACTGGTTGAGGTGATTTTGAGTCAATTTTTTAAAATGTTTTTCAGCCCGAGATTCAAATTCCACTTGTGGCAAATTTTAAAAATTTAATGTAAATAAAGTAATAGGTAAAAGTTGATGTGGTGTTTGTATTAATTGTTTCATAAATTTCTTATAGGTTACATTTTGCTCTTCACTTAAGGAATCAATTTCCTTTTTCCTGTATTCCTTTTCCCCTTATTCCTCCTTTTTTATTTTATTTAATTGTAATTTTAAAGTATGATGAGTTCATTCTACAAGTGCCTGTCCCTGAGGATTATAAGGAATGCCAGTAACATGTTTAGTATGATATTCTTGTAAAAAAAATTTAAATTTTAAGCTAGTATACACAGGTCCATTACCTGTTTTTATAGATCCAGGAACTCCCATTATAGCAAAACATTCTAATAAATGAACAATAATGTTTAGTTGATCCTCCTATATGAGCAGAGCCCTATTATGAATTTGGAATAAGTATCAATGTATACATGTAAATAACAGAATTTTCCAAATGAGTAACATTCATCTGCCAAATTTGATCTGGTTTTAAACCTCTTGGATTAATTCCCAATGGCCCTTGTTTTAAGTGTAGTGGATAACAAGTTGGACATGATCTAATAATTTTATGGGCTTGGGAATATGGATTTTTATATCTGTGATGTAGCCTTCTTGCATTAGTAGGTAAATATCATGTTTGTGTTGAGCATTGTTGAAATAAATTAAATTTTTGTTGGGACGTGTCAATCTGCTTAATCATTGCCAAAAGTTAAAGGTCCAGGCAAATTGGAATGTACCCTTATATGATTACTATAGATAGGCTGTTGTCTTTTTCTGATCAAGGCTTGAATTTCTTTAGTTAGAAATTGTACTATGGATGAAGAGGTGCATATAACAGCAGTTTCTAATTGTTTAATCAAATTAACCACATACATTGAATCTGCAACAATATTAATAGCTACATCAGGCTTCCATTTTAACAGAGCTAAGACAGCAAATAAATCATTTTGTTGTGCCATATGATATGGGGTTAATATAACCTTTTGTTCTTTGGTAAATGGTAAAATAACATTATCTGGCTCTTTTTCTAACATTTGTCTGCTTCTGGTTTTTCTTCCTAAAATTAATTTACC
>NW_004624904.1:457742-473065 GCF_000247695.1 Heterocephalus glaber
GTCATTATATTGTATACTTAAAATTTACCAATAAAATAAAATTTAAAAAATAAATAAATACACAACCACACAACATATCAGCACCTACAGATGAGCTTACATGTGTCTACACATATGCACACTTCAACATAGGTATGCATAATTTAGGTGAAGCTAGGTGTGTGAGTTGCTTTTCTCTCATTGCTGAGACAAAATACCTGGCAGCAAAAGTTGAAGGGAAAGGGTTTAATTTGGTTCACAGTTCGTAGATGTTCCAGTCCAGAATCGGCTGCTCCAAGGCAGGGATGGCAAACAGGCATTGCACAGGAGAAACACCATGGTGTACACACGGCAGCAAAGGCAACAAGAGAGTTTAACGGCATTTTCGTGGCCCTTTTCATCTTATTCAGACTCCCGGGATGAGGGTGGAGCCAAGCTAATGACTCTCATGTAGTGGTTTCGTAATCACACACCCTTATCCCCAGCATCACACACTCCAGATTCAATGAAATTTGAAAAAGAAAGTCCCAGCTCATCCTCATGAGGCTGTGGAGGGACATCTAAACAAACCATAACATAAGGTTTGCACTTGATTCAGAAAACGTTAACAGTGAACCTGATCGGCACACATGAAGACAGAGTTCATCAAAGCATTTTATTCAGCTTTGGTCAAAGACACTCGACTGTGATGCCACACATGTCGACTGTACTTCATGAAGGATTTAAAATAATGCACGTGAAGAGGGCGTTCGAAACCATGCTGAAGCAGACAACACTGATGTTCTGACTCAATTTTAATTTGGGAGCTTCCTGGTTCAAAGTCGTATCTCAAGGGCCAAAGCTTTCTTCAGCACCAGAGTAGCATGCTAGTCACTTGTGAAAAGTTCTTGGAGCCACAGGTTGGCAACACCTTGGGCAACACTCAGTAAATGGCCGAGGAAGTCAGTGGATAAATGCTCTATCCCACTCCGCACACCCTGGCCTGAAGAATCTGAGGCCCATTCCGCACGGTGTTTCAGAGGGTCGCCAGATGCCAGCTTCTGACTGGGGGGCCAGAGTGGCCACCTGGCCTTCACTCACAGCCTTAGGTCTTCAGGTCCTGCATCTCCTCTGCACCTGGGTTTCCATGGGTTTCCTGGACAATTGTGACTGAGTGAGACACTGACTAAAAATAAACATTAAAAAGTGGGGCTGGAGATGTGGCTCAGTGTGAAGGCGCTGAATAAATCACCAGTCCTCTCTCCCTCCAGAACAGGCTCTCCCTACATCCCCACCCCTGGGGAAACTCTGGCCACCTGGGGTATTCCTGAGGCATGAATTACTGTCTGTTCACTTAAACGCCCTAACATTTGAACACTTGTATTAAGCAAGTATTATGTTTTAACACTTATCTGGGGAAAGGGCGAAACTTGCAGACTGTCCTAGTTGAGATTCCCTTTTCTGACAGAGCTGAATGGCCACCCCAGGTCAAGTTGATGTGGAAGAAAAGAACCACCAGGCTATATTCCACCACCATTACAAAGTCAAGTACTCTCTTCTTGTCAGTGTAAAAAATTAAGACCTATTACAAATATTTTAGCACAGCTCTGTATTCTTAATAAGTTTGCCAAAATTAGAGAATACTGGAACTCATTAAAACAGTAATATATAAACTGTTTAGGATTGAATAAGTGCTAAATGAGATTGTCACCTAAACTTGGGATTCAATTGTAGGGGGCTTCAAATATATTTTACTATTTTATTTCTCAAATAGATTTTGAAATATATAAAAGTGATCAGGCAAGCTTTTAGAAGAAATATTAATCTTGAGTTCCTGTCAAAAACAAAAACTTGACGGAATTCAGTGTTCAAATGGAATTACTAAAGCAGTTTGGGCAGTTCTACATTCTCGCCCAGGTCCTCCCTCCCGGTGCTGGCAGAGTTCAAGATCAAGCTCACAACAAAGGAGCCAGGCCCCCTGGTTATGCGGCCCACCCCTGTACTAGTTTTTGGCACAGTTGCATGATTTGATGGGATGGGACTGTTTATAGGCTTGAACTTTAAGCGAGCTTATCAGACATTTTCTGAACAAGCCAAAACCAACCAACCCTTTTATCCTTTCAAAGTCCATCCTTCCAGTTTGCAGACTTATTTCTGCCTTTTGTAAAAAGTGAGGAGATAGAGCAATACCATGACAAATAGAGATTTGAGGGCAATTTAAGGAACAAATGACTCGAGAATAGTTTTAAAAGAAGGCAGTATGCATCTACCTGCAATGTGAAGGAAGGTAAGCAGCCTTTAATGTGTTCAAAGCTTAGAAATTGTTCTAGGATTAATTTGAAGAAGTGATGTGTTTTCAGAAGCTGACATGATGCAGTTTTTGAAAGACAGTGAGATTTAGGGAGTTATTTCCTGGAAATGAAAAGTTAATTGCCTGCTTAAAACTTCCTTGCATTTAATACAAAATTACATATTAAAGTGATGGAATTTTAAAAAATCCAGGAATTATGTACTTTTAATTCAAGCCTGTAAGATAAGGAGCAATTTATGATAAATGAAAATAAGGTCAATATACTTATATAAAACTTTGTATTGTCCACATTAAAATGGAAAAAGGAATGAAAACCTATAAACACTTAACCTAAACCTATCAAAAATGTAGTGTTGAACAGTAAATTTAAAGATCCAACACCACGTTTTAGAGGAAAAATATGAAATTAATCTTCAAGTTCTACACTTTAGTATGTTTTCCTTTAGTTAGAAATGCAATCTATTTACATTTTTATAAGATACCACAATCTTACTATATGGTGTTTGGCTCTACATTACCAAGTAGCTTCATAGACATTAGTTGCTTTCATAATTTTTAAAAGAAGACATCGTTGTAAAACTACTGAGATTCCAAAAGATAGTAGTCAAGGTCATAATGGCACTGTATGGTAAAAGAACACGAACTGACTGAAATTCACAGAAAAACACCTCATATGTGATGGACATAGTATACGTTTACACTACCATTTGGATCGGAGTGATCTCTGAAGTTATCATGAACCAACATCCCGTCTATTAAAATATATAACTATACAGCTAAATAGAGCCGGGAGTCATTAGGAATACGAAAAGGTATGACACAGACGACTTACAGCAGTGGGAGAGACATGGCCTCTTCTGGCCTGTGGCCAGAACTTCTGCGTTAGATGTCCACCCGGGTGATGTTGAGGGATGATGTCATAAAGCGATTGTGAAGTACCAAAATTTAAAGGGCAACGCAGAGCAGTTACATTTGAGTGTGGATGGGTTTCCCTATGTTTGAAAATCTTGTTCTGAGAGTCTGTCAATTAGTTTTTGACTTTATCTGATGAGAGTAATTATTTATTTTATGTCACCCTATTTTTCCATGAGTTTTTAGTGTGTATGTGGGTTACACAGGTAGGCGGACATGTATGTGCCTTGAGGGATGTGAAAATTATAGGAGATATAAGGAAACTAGAAGACTATACACAGCTCCCTTACAAAGAGCAGCTTTAATCCAGAACATTTTCTGCACGTTCAGGCTTTTTCCCTAAAATATTGCCTATGTGTTTAGTAATATGTTTCCCAAATCGTTGGAACGTGTCACAGTCTCTGATATGTAAATTTCACAAAGCAAAAATGTCTATTAATCCAATATTTAGATTTATTATCCAGCTATGTATACAGTCACATACAATTACAGAGACAGAGCCGAGCTCGAACAAATTGTCAAATTCCGCCCGGCTGGAAATTTGTAAAAGCCGATATTTTCGTTAAGGAAATGAAAACCCTTAGTATGGCAGACAGACCGCGATGTTTCTTTACATGCATACCATGTGACCTCTCACAGTGCAACTCTCAGACCCCAGAAGAAGTAATTCATTAGAATTCATTCGTTAATGTCATTAAGATTTTAGCACATTCTACATTTAAAAGTACTACACTCTTTTAAACTCAAATCTCATTGAATCATTTTTCTAGTATATGTTTTATCTTATGATGTATACACACACACACACACACACACATAGATATAGATATAGACACAGATATAGATATAGATGACAGGATCATTTGTAATTTTAGTAAAGAAATACTTACAAATGTCTCAGCACAGTTTCGGGCAATCCAAATTTGATCCTTTCCTTATTTCTTGAGTCCCAAAATATCCCGCTCAGCAAAATCCTGAAAGACTTCTATGGATTTCTTATGAGTAGAGGTGTGAGAAAAACATCCGGTTTCCTTTGCTTTGCTTTGCTTTTTAAACAATGATGTGATGTAAAACACGCCCAATAATCCAGATGGAACGATCCCATATTCGCCTTATTGCCCGTGGACGTATCTACTCCAATTTCTCCTCACCCAGTTCCCTCTGAAACAAATCTTTGAAAGCGTTTGGTATGCATTTCGGGAAGACAGCTGTCTTTCTTTTCTCTTGCAGATCAGTCCATATTTGAAAGAAAGTTTTCACGGACGCAAGATATTTGGATATAGTTGTAGAATACAAACGAATGACGACGTGCTGTATGCATACAATATATAACAACAAATCGGAGTAATTAGCATTTCCATTCTTCATATATTTATCATTTCTATGTGATATGATGCTGCCGCTTCTTACCTTTTCGTGGTTTTTAAGAGATAATAAACTATTCAGTCTAGAGCTCTAGCCACAACACAGCTAACATAACGACGCCTCGCCGTGTAAACGTATTGTGTACCCATTCTCCAACCACTCTTCCCACACCCACACAAACTTGTAAGAAATATAAAGGCCTTCTTAAGCAAACAAAAGCTGAGAGCTCAGGGAGTTTTTGCCCTCACCAGACCTGCCTTACAAGGATTGCTGCAGAAAGCTCTTCATGTTGAAACAAAAGATATTAAATGACAGTATATAAAAACACAAAAGTATATGGAAGCATAAATCTCTCTGATAAAGATCAATATACATACAAATGCAGAATCATCTAATACTACAATGATGGTACACAAATCACTTTTAACTGCAATATAAGAATTAAAAGATGAAAGAATAGGGACTCCAAAAAAATTGGTTTACAGATACACAGTGTAAAAAGGAGTAAATCTTGATATTAATGAGAAAAGTGTTGGAGGGGAGTAAAAGCTTTCACATGCACTTGAAGTGATCAGCTTGAAATAGCCTATTTAAGGTTAGCAAGGTAAGTCCTACACCGCCACTGTACAGCAGAGTGCCTAGCATTAGCAATATAGTATGTGATACTGAAAAATTTGCTCAGAGAGTGGACTTACAAGAAGTAGTCATATCACAAAATAATAATGATGGTGATAATAAAATAAAGAAGGTGGGAGAAAAATTTTAGTAGTGATGGACAGGCTATGCCACAGATTGTGGTGATGGTTTTGTGGGTGTGCACTTATCTCCAAACTCATCATGTTGTAAACTTTAAGTAGGTATAGCTTTTTGTATGACAATTATATCTCAATACAGTGGTTTAAAAAACATAAAACTTCACAACAAATAAAATAAAAAAGAAATCTTGGTTTTGGGGGGACGAAAGAGGAGCTCTGAAGTTGGTGGGATGGTGACCTCCTGATTTTGGAACCTGGGAGGAGGGCAGTTTTGGGAATGATAAAGTGGCCATGATATGTAAGGCAATTCTGGAGCAGGTGGTTTCAACCAGGGTGATGAGGGCATAGGCAGAAAAGTACAGTTTTGTGTTGATCTTCTTGCCTCTGCACTCAGGAATGTGAGACGGATGGCATTTAATCAGATTTGACAATGATGGCAAGAAATTGACATCTAGATAATTAATCTGTAGAGCAAAGTTGATCCTAATATTTTCTCATTTCCAGCTCACTTTATCATCCCCACCACCCAGACTTGATTCCCATCAAATTAATTGACTTTGACCAGGCATGATATCAAATCCATGTGATGTTCTTCAGTTTGGAGATTTGTACAGGCTGGGGGTAGGGAAGAAGCTACAACGACATGACACAACACAGAACAAGGGCAGCTCCCTGTCAGGTTGGTTTTGCTACATCTGAGTGGGATGGTAGAAGACAGTGAGTGTGTGAAGATGCCCAGGAAAGGGAAGACGAAAAGAGGTTTATAGACCCATGTGTGATACTGAGACTCAATGAAGTTATATATATCTGCTTCTGTCTATCTATCTATCTATCTATCTATCTATCTATCTATCTTACCTATCATCAATCATAGGTCTATCTGATCATGTATCTGTTAGTCTATGTAGTATACTTAGCATGCACCAGGTAGAATGATCAGCTCTGAAGGTGTTCAACGAAAAAGAGACTGCCTAGCTTGTCTGGAAAATGTTGAAAGTCATCTGATTTGACCTCCACATGCATGGTTAGCATCGGGAGCCAGCGAGGGTAGGTGACCTGTACCAGGTTGCACAAGTCAGCAAAGCAAGGACAAGCATTTGAACCATTCACCTTGGGCATCTGTCTCATTGCACTATTGCTGTTTTGGTTGCAGGGATAAATTTAACTCACAAGAAAGCACAGAAGCACTGTTGGCTCCTCCCCTTCTCTCACATTCCAAATTCTGTCAAGAAATCCACTTGGCCCTCTCTTTAGGATCCATCCCCACTAGCTACTTCTCATACTCTCCAGGGCTTTCTCCCTGGCAGGGCTCTACCCTTCTTCTACCCTTCACTGTGGCCTTGCCCTATTGGAGCAGACATCTGGACCATGGCTCCCTGCTGTCTGTGATCTGTGGTGCTCCCTTGTCTCTGTATTTGTCTGAATCCTTGGTCTGAACTCTTCCTCCTTCTTGCAGTGTGAAACACACCAGCCTCCTTGTGCCCCTGGGAACACACCTGGGCCTCTGCAGTGGCTCTTTCCTTGGCCCATATGGCTTGTTCTCTCACACCCCAACCTTTGCCCAAGTATCACCTTTGCAATGAGGCTGCTTCTGACCACCCTATCAAAAGTGTACTTCACTCTTTCTCCAAGCCAGCCAGATTTCCCTTATCCTACTTCTTTCCTGTTCCCTTGAAACTTATCCCCATCTAACATAGAATTGATTCATTTACTGAGTATATCATTCATCTCTCCCACTGGAATGGAAAGCCACTCAAGTAGGCATCCTTATCTGTCTTATTTAAAGACACATCCCAAGCTCATAGGATGGCACTTGGCATAAAGATGGTGCTCAGTAAATACCAGTTGACTGAAAAAGGAAACCAACAGAGGCCGGCATGAGACAGGCCATGCAGAGCATGATTTCCATGTGCTGGTTTCTGTGTTGCTCCCTTGGTTAGTTAGTGTGTCCACTGTGGAAGGGCTGCTCGCCTTCAGACTCACTTGAGCCCTTCCTCACTGCCTCCTCAGAGGTGAAGCAGCCATGTGGCCAAAGAATAGATGGCCAGAACGAGTTGTTTCTTTTTTCTTTTCTTATGTATTTTTTTATTAGTACATGTTTGCAATACATAATAATAATCACAGTTATTGTGGGAAGTGGTTTTATGTACATAACACATCTTAATTCTTTTTTTGACCCCCCTTCTTCTCCCATCCCTTCCTGCTCCCTCTAACTCTTGAGCTCTTTCCATTTGAAAATGCTCTATTTCCATTTTTTCCCTTCAATTCTCTTTTTAAAATCTTTTTTCCATTCCTTCCCCCATTCATCTCTTGTTCTCCTTCTATTTGAAAAAGATCTCCCTATTTCATATATCTAGCCTTTAGTATATGTGCTGCCAAAGCGAGCACATATATCTAGCCTTTATATTGCTCTTTATTAATATTTTGGGTTTATCATATAAGAGAAACCATGTGATCTTTAAATTTGTGCATCTGGTTTATTTCGCTCAATATTATGGTCTCAAGGTGCATCTATTTACCTACAAATGCCTCAAGTGTATCTTTATGGCAGAGTAGTACTCCATTGTGTATAAATACCTCATTTTCTTTACCCATTCATCTGTTGATAGACATAGAGGCTGTTTCCAAGATTTAGTTATTATAAATTGTACTGTTATAAGCATAGGTATACATATATCCCTGTAATATGATGATTTTAACTCTTTTGGGAAGAATAATAGAAGGAGAATAGCTTGGTTGAAGAGTTGTCTTTATAGAAGTCAATTTATAGAGCACCTCCCTGGCCTGTCCCATTGACTTAGTTCACCCTTAGAGCTCTGTCCTACAGACTTGGGGTCAAAGCCCTCATCTTTTTCTATTTATATATATATTTATTGGTACATTTTAGGTATAAAATATTTACATTTATTGTTGCTTGTTTGTACCAGAACATGATGTATCTTAGTTCTTATTTTTTCTCCCATTATCTGTGCACCCTTCACCCCCTCCACCCTGCCCTATTTACACAGACTTTGATTCCATTTTTTTTTCTTTCTCATAGTTTTTCCTTTCCCTTCTTCCCTTTCCCCTTCCCCTCCTGCCTTTCCCAAACCCTTGGGCCTTTTCCTATTTCAAATGATCAATTATTAATTTTAATCATTTTCATCCTTATTTACACTTTCAGTTTCTCACACTAGAGAAACTATTCGGTATTTTGCACATGTGTGTCCTGTTTATTTCACTTAAGAGTATGGCCTCAATATGCATCCATTTAGCTATCAATGTCTCTAGTTTATCATTCTTTATGGCTCAGTAGTACTCCATTTTATAAAAAACCCACATCTTCTTTATCCAGTTTCCAGTTGATGGGCACTTGTGCTGTTTCCAAGCTTTAGCAAAGCCCTCATCTTAATGATGCTCCCTAGGTCCAAGCTTGGCCCCCAGCCCTCTATGTTGGTCTTATAGTCTTCTCATACAAGGTGATTCTGTCATCTCTGTCTTCTGTGGGAGTATGTGTATTTGTGTGTGTGTGTGTGTGTGTGTGTGTATGTGTGTGAGAGAGGACTCTTGCCCTCTCCTATTATGTTTGACTATTTCCTTGTGTCCCCTGCAAGCTTGTTTCCCTGAGGGCGATTTCAAAGGTTGTTTTTCATTTCTATCTTCATGCACAGAAATCTTCACCCCAGGACTGAGGAGATGGGTGGTTTGGCAGGGGTTACACTGTGCTCTAGCAAAAGGCAGGCATTTCCCCCATTGTACCTCATTGCCACACTGTTCTGGGCATGACACAGAAGTGTCCTATAAGATGAGGAGGGAGGTGGGACAAGCAGCCCCTGGCTGAGGTCCTTGTCTCTGTGGGAGATCTCATAACTTGGCAATTTCTCCAGGGCAGAATGTGGGTGAAGGCAGTCGCAGGAAGGCTTTGAAGAGTTCCTTCACATGTGCTGGTCTGGAAATGTGGGACAATGGGACTTGAGTGGGCCATAGGATGCCTTGGCCTGCCAATGTGGGATAATGATTCCTGGTCTATTCACAGGGTTGGAGGGAGACTAGGGGCTTGAGAGATATGTCTAGGCCTGTGAGGTTGAAAAGTCAGGAGGCAGGTTTATTGTGATGTAGGGTCTCCTTGATATGCTTATTAAAAGAGGCAGGTTTCAGTTCTGCTCTTAGGCTGCCTAGCAAGAAGTTCCCATGCTCATAAACGGCATTCATAACTTTCTCCTTGCCCTTCATGTGGTCAAAATTCCTGTCCTCTGCCTGATAAAAGGCAGGAGCAATAACAGGTCTCAGTGAGAGCCCTTGTTGTTCTTCAGTCCTCTCCACCTTCCCTGGGTCTGTCCTGCACAGCAGAGGCATGGCAAGTCACTCTTATCGCATTGGCTCCAGCCATGGGGTCAGGAACTTCAGCTCTTGCTCTGCTGTTGTGCCCAAGCCAGGGACTCACAGCAATGTCAGTGCCATGACCTATTGTGGGGTAGTGCTGGGGTGCCAGGCTACAGAGGCCTCTGGGGCTTTGGCAGCCGGAGCCTGTGTGTGGTGGGGTCACCTCGGATGGCACTGGGTTGCAGATGGCCCCTACGCATTGGCGGCAGCTTTGGCTACCGGGCAGGTGGCCTGTGCGGGCCCAGTCCTCCCTGCATCTCCACTGTGACAGTCAATGAGAACCTCCTCACACCCCTCAACCTGGAGATCAACCCCAACGCTCAGTGTGTGAAGCAGCAGGAGAAGGAGCAGATCAAGTGCCTCAATAACAAATTTGCTGCCTTCATCGACAAGGTGGGTGTCCTGGATCACACTGTTCCTGAACAGGGTTGGTTTGCATACTATTTCCTGGGAGTGTGGCTTAGGAAGGGGCAAGGGACATGGAACCTGATGATGGGTAGGAGGGTGTGGGTGGGGGGGACAGCTGTTTTAAGGAGGTGCTGCCATCCTAGGCAAGAAGATAGGAGCCGGGACCAAGGAGGGCCAGAGGGTCCTTTCCTTTTCCTTCTTTTTTTTTTTTTTTAACAATCACATAAGGAAGCATTTATTTGGGATTTAACTTGAAATCATACAAATAAAATTTGTATAAACACAAACCCACACTGAGTCATAACACATAGCAAAGGACAAAGTAAAAACAAAACTAACTGGCAGCTATATACAGGTGGACACAGTTGTGTCTTGTACACTAGAAAGTCTTTTACAAAATAATCATTAGAGCAACAGAAGACCAGTCTTCAATGTCATCCTGCAAGATTTCTTTAGCATCTCCTGTTTTCTCCAATGTCTTCCTCTTTAGTATGGCTGGTAATTATTTTGGTGATTGCCACCCCGTCGAGATGCCTTGCCGTAAGTGCTCTGTTGACCACTGTAGTCTGCATATCTCTGTCCATATCCATAGTTCCCATAGTTATACCCAGTATAATCATATCCGCCATAGCCACTATAGTTTTGCTCACCACCATAGGCACTACTGTAATTTCCATATCCTTCATCATGATAGCTATTAAATCCTTGGTTCCAGTTTTGGCCCTGACCTCGGCCTTGACCCCTAGTATCACCTTGCCCACCAGCTGCAGCACCTCTTCCTCCTTTTTGTTGTTGCTGTTGCTGCCGATATAGCTCTTTGGGTTGTGCAACTTTGATTTCACACTTTCCAGAACCAATCTGATGGTATCTGCTTTCTAACAATTTCTTGACTGGCTCTTCATCTGTATATGTGATAAAACAAAATCCTCTCCTTTCATTTGTTTTTGTATCCATGGGAAGTTCAATATTTTCAATCTCTCCAAAGGCTCCGAAATGTTCTTTAATTTCTTCTTCAGAAGTATCTGGGCTCAATCCACTCACAAAAATCTTTTTAGGGGTTTCTTTCCCTTTTAAAGCTTTGGCTCTCTTGGGTCTATCAATTTCCCATCCAGTTTATGTTCGTTTAGCTCCAAAACCTTATCAACGCTAGCAGCATCTTTGAAAAAGCACAAATCCAAGCCCTCTTCCAGTGACTGGGTCTGTTTTAATTGAGCAGTCTACAACTTCCCCAAATCGAGACAAATATTCCGTCAGATCTTTCTTGCTTGTATCCCAGCTCAAGCCTCCAATAAACATTTTACCGTCATCCTGCTGGTTCTTGCTCACGTTGATCTTGGATCCCTCGGCGAACTCCTCTATATTGCTGTACTCGTTCATGTCCTTCATGGTGGCGGAACCGTCAGCAGGGGCGAGCGGGCGCGCGGTCCGGGTCGCCGGGTGCTGGCGGCAGCGGAGCGTTGTATGGAGCTGGATTTAAAATGGCGGCGGGGATTTAGCTCAGTGGTTTCGCCTCCTGTCTCGCAAGCGCAAGGACCCAAGTTTGATCTCTGGTACCAAAAAAAAAAAAAAAAAAGGCGGCGGAAGAGCTCCTTTTCCTTCTTGATGGGGACATTGCAGCAAGGCTATGAATCCTCAGGACTTCTGCCAAGGCACCTTTTACCCCTGAACGTGTAGATTAAAGGCAGTGAATTGAGAAACATAGAGGCTGGCTCAAGAAGAGCGTGCTGAATTGCACTTTGTTGACATTACAGTGTTTGATTGTGTAGATATTGCTGATTTCCTTTGACCTAATAATGCCCCTCTAAGTGCTCACAGTCTTCAGAGGAGATCAGCCACTGAAGTCCAAGTGAGGAAAGGCTCATCTTTCAGGCCCACTAGCATGATGTTCCAGGGACTTTGTAGGAAGGCATGAGCCAGGGTGATGGTGAGGGGAGCTCTGCTCTCAGACAAACTCCATTTTCAGCAAGGGTGCTGCACCTCCATTCTCAATATGCTACAGCCACTCTTCCCTTGCAGTGACACAGTGAGGCCGACCGTGGGGCTAGTCAGGTTGTCCATTGCATGGGTCACACACTCAGAGTCAGGGAAGTTGAAATCCAGCCCATGACTTGCATGTGGGCTGTGTGTTTTGGCAAGAGGCTGCATGTGTGCAGTGAGGGCCCTGAACATGCAGATGCAAAGGGATCTTCCCACATGGCCTTTTGGATATCATCCAAGGTGGCTGCTCTCTCTCTGTTGAGAGGAATCAGTTCCTGGTCTGGGAAGAGAGTCACATCGCTGCACCAGGCTGGCTTTGCCATCTCCATGTGCAAAGACCTCCCTTCAGGCTCCAAACTGCATTGAGCTCCAGGCTGCAAACTGCACAGATATGGTGGGGTAGTCCTGCAGAGAGCAAGCTGCAGGGCTGCCCCGGGCCCTTGGCCTGCATGGTGAATCCCAAGGCAGGTACCTTTTGGATAACTAGGATTTTGTTACCTTTCCCACAGGCATATTCAGTAGAGAGTTCTTTGTATGAGGACTGTATTCCCAACAAGTTAGGCCTGACAGGGAATCACCTACTTCAGCACTGGAACTGTCAAACTTAGTTTGGGGCATAGCAGGTCACATGGGTGAAGCTGAACGGAGAGGCAGACCTACCTACTAGTCAGCACTAGCTGCAGGCTTTGCACTGTTAGTACTTCTGATTTGTCAAAAGATCAGAGATTCAGATTCTTGAGTTAAATCACTTAAATACTAAATGTTGGTAACTAATCAGGTTTCTATAAAACAGTGTCTAGGTCAAATAGGCCTTGGTTGTGGGCCTGATAGGGCTGAGCAGCTGCCAGTGATGAATTCCTACGGTCTTGGTTTACAGCAAGGCTCAGAGAGAATGAGGGAAAGTGGCCTGGGTGGTGGCAGAGTTAGGTAGCTGGGATCTCCTAATTCCTGGTGCAGGGAACACCCTCTTGGGCTCCAGTACCCCAAGATCAGAATGAGAATCATGGTTAGGTGTATTGTTTAATTGCAATTTTTAATTGCTGTGCACAAGTTAGCAGCTTAAAGGAACACCTTCTTGTGAGGCTAACAGCTGTGTCGGGGCAGGGCTGCGTATCTTTTTGGAGGTCACAGGGGAGAATCTGTTTCCAGAGGCATAAAAGCTTTTCGAAGAATTAAATTCTAAGAGGTTGTAGGGCTTGGGTTCCTGCTTCTTGATGGCTGGCTACTAGGGGATGTTCCCAGAGGCTAAACTTCCTGCAGTCCTTGGCGAGTGGCCCCTTCTTTCTCTGTCTTCAAAGCCAGTAATGGTGGGTAGACTCCTTCTCATGTGTCAAATTTTGTTCTGTCTCCAGATGAGCATCTTGCTCATTCTTATGCCTTCCTCTTCCACCTTGAAGGGGTCCTGTGGTACCTTTTTCCCACTTGGATAATCCAGGCAAAGCTTCCATGTTCAGGTCCATAACCTTAATTCCAGCAATAAGACTCCTTTGGAAGGTCCCTATGCAGTGTAACACAGTCACAGGTACCCCAGGAATGGGGCATGGGTATCCCTGAGGACTCATTGTTTGGCCTATCACATGTGGTCTGCTGGTGCTTCATTCTGTGCAGAGTGAATGAATGGCTGTAAGTTGTGTGCTCTTTCGAGGCGGTGAGGATGGGTGGAGGGAAGTTACTTGGAGGGGATAATTATGACCTGCACTTTCAGACTTTGCCAGTGGTTTGGCCTCTTTGGGAGGGTCACAGGTGGCTGAAGGGCAGGGGCCATCCCAAAGGCAGAGAGGGTTTGGGGACCCAGTTGCCTCCGTAGGCTCTCCACTGAGTCTCTTTCCTTCACTTTGACTGGCAGGTGCACTTCCTGGAACAGCAGAACAAGCTGCTGGAGACTAAGTGGCAATTCTACCAGAACCATGAGTTCTGCCAGGGCAACCTGGAGGAGCTGTTCCAGGGCTACATCCAGACACTAAGGCGGGTGAATGAATACATGGAGGATGATGCTGGGAGGCTGACCTTGGAGCTCAACCACGTGCAGGAGCAACTGGAGGGTTTCAAGAAGAAGTGAGCAGGACAGGGTGGGGGCAGTTATTGGGAGCGAAATGGGTTTTAGATGAGGGCATACAACTGTCTTGGAGGCAAGACTGCAGAAGGTCAGAGTCACCCTCATACCTGTCAGCTGGTTCTGCTCTCTCAGGCTACTCTGTCTTGTCTCAGCTGCTGGCCTTCATAGCCCCTTCCTGAGGACCAGAGTGTGAGTTGGAGAGAAGAGTCCCAGTCTTGGAGGGCAGGAAGGCACTCTCCAGGGCACAGACTGGCACAGAGATGGAGAGAGAACAAATGAAACAGGAAGACAGAGCCAAGAGGGCCGCCCTGGAAGAGATTTTTAAAAAATAATCTGGCTGATGCCATTCAAAGTATTCAAGGACCTTAGATTGTTCCTTCTTTTACTCTGCATATAAACCATCAAGCTTTCCTTATGCAAGGTTCCACAATTAAACACAATGTAAATCTTTCATTTGAGCCTGGTTGTTTAGTCGTGCTATAATCTAAACTCACTGGGCCATTATTAATTTGCTTCTTTATACCCTGTAAGATATGGAAAGAATGAAAGGTGATTTTGACATTCATTGGTCCTGGTCATTCTAACCTTAGCCTTCTCCGGAGTTCTGGACTTAGAAATCAGGTTTTGCCATCAGGTGTCCAGGTCCACTTCCCAGTCTTGGTATGTCAAGGGTGGTGATTATAGAACTGAGAGTTTACTACAGTTGGAATTTCCCTGTAATTAAAAGGTTGTAGATAGCACTCTCTGGGAACTCTGCACTCCTTGTGGCTGCTTCAGGGAGGAAGTCCCACTGGGTTGGGGAAGAGAGTGAGGCCAGTGGAGGAGAAATTCCCCTGGGCCATGGGTTGATTCCAGGAATTCAAGGCCTGGGACATAGGGTCAGGGGGAACAGAACCTGACTGGGGGTGTTTAGATATCTTCATATTTTGCTCAGTTTTAGAGTTGAAAGGCTCTGGAGAACATAGATCTGCCTTTCACTCACCCACAAATATTTACTCTATGCCTCACCACATAGCAGGTGATTTTTTTTCCATTAAGTTCATTGGTACGTTTTAGGTATAAAATACAGTTACATTCACCATTGGGATCCTGTGCCATTACAAGAGTATCTTGGTTCTTATTTTTTTCCCCTCCCCTGTCCTTCCTTCACCCCCTCCACCCTTCCCTATTTGCAAAGACTTTGTTTCCATTTTTTTCCTTTTCTCATATTTTTTCTTTT
>NW_004624904.1:476365-504056 GCF_000247695.1 Heterocephalus glaber
TGTTATCTGAGAAATTATTTCTGATTTCATTTTTTCCAGATCCTCTTTTGTTGCCAGTTCAGGGAGTCCAGGTGGTTGAGTATCAGAGTGTTCCACTTTGTTTCCCTTTGGGGTTGCTCTAGGTGATCTGGAACTCTGGTTTTGAGACTTGTTTATGTGTCTTCTCATTTTGACAGGGGTGGGGTGGTGCCTGCTGGTGCCTTTGCGGCTCACCTCCTCTGTGGTGGGTGTGGTGGTATGGAGGCCTGGAAGCCTCCTCCCCCATAGCAGGTGATTTAAGCCATTTTGCATCATTGGGCTGAGGCTTTGCAGTGACTTCAGTCCAACCTGGGACCAGAGTCCAGTGGCCTTGTGTTGATTCTTTCTGGCTGGGAAATAAAAGTGCAGAGAGGCCACAGCTCTTCTCCAAGGACACACAGAAAGAAAGTGAAAAGGCACGAGTTTTGAAGCCCTAGCCTCCAGCTGGCCAGCCTTTCTCCTGTCCTCTCTCCTCAGGTATGAAGAGGAGCTGGCCCTCGGGGCCACAGCTGAGAATGAGTTGGTTCTGCTAAAAAAGGTGAGTGACTCCTGTCACATGGGGAAGAATGAAACCTTGAACACTAAAGACTCTGATACTGGGTGTCCTGTCATATTCCTGTAAGTCCAGTTGGTGGTGGCAAGGACTTAAACTCCTTGGCAATGACAAGATGCCATCTTGGCCACCACACAGCAACCCAGACTGTGTTGATGAGGGCTCTGGAGAAAAAAACCTGGGGTAGTGCCTTTGGGCTTCTTCTAAGCAACCTAGTTAGCTGAGATGTGCTGTATGAAATCTGTTCTGCTTTCATGTGAACATCACTCATCCTACCATCCTAGACAGGGATGGGGCTGGGGGTGAGGTGGTTTGGTGGTAGCCAGTGTTTCTTAGTTTGTTGAGATTTGTAAGTCTGTGTTGATTTAATAGCAATGGCTGTCATTCAGTTCTATTAGAGAGTATGAAAACACCAGAGGGGAAAAAACTGCTCATGGAATTTCCTTTTATTTCAATTTGATGAGTGAAAGTAAATATATGTGTTCTTTAGTAAATAGTGCCCTTGACAGCCTCTGTAATTGTAAGTAATGGGGGAGTTGAGGGAGGGCTGGTGACAGATCTGTCAGTACAGGTGTCACCTGGGTATCAGGCAGAAGAATCAGCATGCTCTTGCTCTATGGGCAGCTTGGCTGAGATGAAGCAGCCCATTCTGGGCTCTGATACAAGGCTTTCTGTTCAGCAAGGTCCTCAGTACTGGAGGGGATGAACTTCTCCCCAGTTTCCTTCCAATGGTGATCAGTTCTGCTGCCTGATATTCATTTCACATGAGAGACTGTCAGGAGCAAATAGCGAAGAGGGCCCCAAGGGAAAGATGAAGAGTCTAGGTTACACTTGTGAGTGCAGGTGGAGGGGCCTGAGGCAGAGAGGTCATAGGCAGGAGACAACCTCAGGACACAGAGGGTAGGAGTGTGCCCATCCCCCACCCTCTCTGGTCTGTCTCCCCCAGGACATAGACAGTGCTTATCTGCGCAAGTCAGACCTGGAAGCCAATGTGGAGCTGTTGACCAGGGAGATCACCTTCCTACGGTCTCTCTATGAGGAAGTAAGAGGAGGAGGAAGAGGGGGGAGACAGAGAAGGGCTCTCTTGAGCTGTGGGCTGTCCTGGTTCCTGGGTTCTCTGGAAAGTTGGGCATTGCTTACCCTCCTAGGTCCTGAACACCTTTCATTGTATAACCAGAGGGGATTCTTCTCTGGATTCAGGCCTCCTTTCCAAATGGGAGTGGGTGAGGCCTATCTTCTAAGATGGTTAGAAAAACCGTGGTTCATCCCTTGTCCACCCTGCAAGACATAACATGAAGATTTGACAACTCATTGTTCTCTGGTGGATTATAGTTGTACAGATGGCTACAGCTGATCTGGTAGATCATCCCCTGAGCTGAAGTGATCCAGTTGATCTGCATACATCTATTTCTTTCTTTTCTTTTCTTTTCTTTTTGGTACTGGGGATCGAACTAGGGTCCTTCCACTAGCAAGGCAGGCGGTGGAACCACTGAGCTAGATCACCAGTCCTATACATCTAAATCTATTTTGGCTGGTGCTGATCCAGGCACTAGTAGAATTCTCCTTTATACACTGCACAGGTTCATGGCCCATATTAAAGCCTTTTCCTTTACATAACATTTTTGTTGTTGTTTTGCTTTGGTACTGGGGATTGAACTCAGGTCCTTGTGCTTGCAAGGCAGGTGGCGCAACCACTGAGCTAAATCCCTGGCCCCAAAGCCTTTTCCTTTAAAAGTTTACTTTTACAGGGGCTGGGGATTTAGCTCAGTGGTTCTGCAGCCTGCCTTGCAAATGGAACATCTGGAGTTCAATCCCTGGTACCAAAAAAAGAGTTTGCTTTTACAATTTCCTGATTGCCAGTCATTTTCTAATTTCTTTTGGGGGTGTTTTGAGGATTACCTAGGAGATGGGATGGGAGTGGGAATTACTGCTGCAGGCTGTTTGTTGTCATGTACCGGAAATCTGGATCCTTCAGTCACAAATCTCTGAAACCTCAGTGGTGGTGAAGATGGACAACAGCCGGGAGCTCAACATGGATGTGGTTGTGGCTGAGATCAAGGCTCAGTATGATGATATTGCCAGCCGCAGCAGGGCTGAGGCTGCGGGCTGGTACCAGACCAAGGTAAATGGGCTGGGCTCCCTGCTGAACAAGCAGGTGGTTGTACCCCTGGAGCGCCCCAGGAACATGTGCTCATAGCCAGACTGGCTGCAGCTGAGGTCCTGGGTAGAGCAGGGCAAGTAGGTGGGACTGTGGCAGACTGGGCTGGCTGGTCAGCCTCTCCGTGGTGACATTGCACTGTGACCTTAGCCACCATGTCTGTGTGTGGTCTCCCAACTTGCAGTGCGAGGAGATGAAGGCTACAGTGATCCAGCAGAGTGAGAACCTCCGCAAAAGCAAGGATGAGTTGAACAAGCTGAACCGCTTGATCCAGAGGCTGACAGCAGAGGTGGAGAATGCTAAGCAGCAGGTCAGGGACACCAAGACTGTACCAGGAACTGTGCTTCTTATCTAGTTCTGCTTTGCTCCTATCTTCAGGGGCAGCCACTATCTTTAGAATGGCTTTTATTTTCACTGTGCCAGAGAATTTGCCCTTTGTCTTCTTCCTGCACTTGCTATTATCAGATTTTCCAGTTCTTATGAGTCTGGTAGATGTAAAACTGGAATCTAGTTAACTTTTCATTCTTCTGATTAAGTAGTGATATGAAACTTCTCATACACATACAAGTCATTTGTATTTCCCTTTCTAAGAGTTGCCTGTTCACATTATCTGCTCATTTTCTAGTGAGATTCCTGTCTTTTTGTTGTTGTTGTTTTGGTAGTACTGGGGATTTGAATCCAAGGCTTTTGCACTGAGCTGTATCCCCAGATCTTTTTAATTATTTAAAAATTTTGAGACAGTGTCTCACTAAATTGCCACGTTATCCAGGCTGGGCTCAAACTGGCCACTCTCCTGCCTCCCAGGGTGCTGAGGTTACAGGCATGTGCTGCCATGCCTGGTTTCACCTTTTGTGATGACTTGCAGCACTGCCTCATCCATTCTATCTAGATTATAGCCCTTTATCAGTCATACTATTGCAATTAATTGATCTTCTCTCAATCTGTCACTCTTCCTTTCAAGGGTTTATCATTATAAAGTCTTGAGATAATAGAGATACACTCCCATATTTTGTCATCTATTAGATTTATGTTTTACCTCTCACATTTAGGAATTTATTCCATTTGAACTTTTACAAAAATCTATAATGAAGAGGGTTCTAATTTAATTTTTCTATATAGAGTAAGAAAATAGATTATATAATCTGTTTCTCCCCCGATTTGTCATACTACTTCTAGCCTAGTGCTGAGTTCACACCTGGCTCATTTTCCATTCTCTCCTTTCTGTGTGGCTGTTGGATACAAGATGTATCACAAGTAACTTGTTGCTAATAGTAGCTAATTTAATGAAATATGGGAATGAGTGTGTTTGTTACTTTTCTCTCAACACTGAGACAAAATACCTGACACCCAAAGTTAAAGGAGGAAAGGTTTATTTGACTTACAGTTCATAGAGGTTTCAGTCCACAATCAGCTGGCTCCAAGGCAGGGTGGCAGAGGGGCAACAGTTCATGGTAGACAAACTGTAGCAAAGCAGCAAGGGGCCTTAACAGTGTCTTTCTACACCTTTTATCTTATTCAGACTACCTAGGGCATGTAGCATTCATGTCCCTAATCCTAGTGCCTTTGGGCCTAGCCCCACCATGAATCAATCACACTTCCAAAATAGCCTATGACCACATGAGGATTGGGGGACATCTAGACACAAACCATAACAATGGGTTACTTTATGGAAGCGCCACTAGAGAAGATTTGAGGTGCTGTCCATCCCAACCTGGCTTTTGCTCATTTGTATTCCAATGTTCTGTCTAATGGGAGCAGCTGGAAGCCAGTGTGCTGGGAATTTATCTTTCAGTGTGCTGAGTTCAGTGGGCCAAAGAATGAGACGTGTGTGTGTGTGTATGTGCACACGTGCACACATGTGCAGATGTGCGTGTGGGAGTGGGGTGGATGAAGCCCTGTATGGAGGTCTTGGAAAACCCGGGCTTGTCACTACTTAATTGGGCTGCCTAGGGCAAGTTGCATCTTGTCTGAGCTTCAGTTTCTTCATCTGCTTGGTGGGAATAGTAATGCCTGTTCTGACAAGGCTGCAGAAAAACTTTGAAGGTCAAATAAGATAATACCTGTGAAAGTGCCTTGTAAACTAACATGGACATATGGCAATAGTGCTAATTATTATTTGTGCTATTCCTAGGTTAACATTTCCTCCCTCTAATGGCCTACTTGTAAAACTCATGAGAATTTTACAATAAAGTGATGCAAAAATGAAAGATAAAAAAGCTCTAAATGTCAGGATTTAGCTCAGTGGTTCCGGCTCCTAACTCGAAAGCACAAGAGCTCAAGTTCAATTCCCGGTACCAAAAAAAAAAAAGCTCTAAGTGAGCTTTTACTTCCTCATCTAGTTAATTTTCTGCTGATGCATTTCATTTAAAAAAACATCAAGTTCAGAAATTGACCATTTTAAATAGAGGCAAAATTGATGATCAAGACAACTGGAGACTCACCAGCAACCCTCACAGGCCAAACCCCTTTTCAACTCCTCCCCTTCTCTTTTCCCCCACAGTGCAGTAAGCTGGAGGCTTCCATAGCTGAGGCGGAGCAGCAGGGTGAGGCAGCCCTCAGTGATGCTCGCTGCAAGTTGACAGGGCTGGAGGAGGCACTGCAGAAGGCCAAGCAGAACATGGCCTGGCTGCTCAGGGAGTATCAGAAGCTCATGAACTCCAAGCTGGGCCTGGATGTGGAGATCGCCACCTACCACAAACTGCTGGAGGGCGAGGAGAGCCGGTGAGGACAGGGGCTCTGGTGTGCCTTTACATCCCTACTCAGGGCTGGAGGAGCCCCATTGAACTATAATCCTCCAGACAGAGAACATTCAAACTGGGATCAGTTCAAACTGATCATGGAATTCAACCATCCTCCCCCATTTTATAGATAAAGACACCGAGTCCAGAGAGGGGAATGAGTTTGCCCAATATCATAGCCAATTGATGGCAAGCTAAAAAGACAATCTGGTGCAAAAGCAGAAGAACTTGGCTCTGATATCTCCCTTCCTCCTCCCCTCTACAGGTTGTGTGAAGGCATGGGTGCGGTAACATCTGTAAATTGGGCATCTGTAGGTGTGGCTTTCTTGGGTATCAGTAGTCTGAACATCAGATTGCATCTGTCTATGGGCACTGGGTGAAGGAGACCAGAGCTGGAGCCTCTGGGAAATAAACAAATTAGTGACCCACAATATTTGGTCCCTATGTAGACCCACCTGGAGTATCCTTGAAGCTTGGCAAATCCTTTAATAACCAAATTCTGGCACCTTAAATGGTTCTGCAAAACAGGCTAAGTGTTTCTGTTACATACAGAGTACTACTCACATGGCCCCATGTTTTAATAAGAAATACTAAATTTATATTCTGATCACTTGGGGCCTCTGGTCAGCTAACAATACCTGCTCTTTAGAATTCTACTATATATACAGTCCTTAGGGCAGATGTCTGCTTCTGACTATCCATTACCCTCAGCTTTCCAGAAACCACATTTCTAGATGATTCCTCTAGTGTGATCCATCCAGTTTTGCCCAAATATTGCATGAACTCATCTCAACACTAGTCTGGTCCAAATAGAGTGAGGTGTTTAGTTTGATAGCCATGTTCCTTCAAGAAGCAGATGACAATGAGTTTGGTTTTGTCTGTAGTTGTACAAGTCTCATGTTGCTGGTCCCTCAAAATATGATGAGAAATAATAATTTGTATAAGAAGATTCTGGGTCATATCATGTCTGGGATAGAAGAGACTTCTGACCTGGTATCTCTTTTCACAGGTGTGAGCCGTTCCCAGGGTGGCGTGATCAGCGGGAATCTTGGTTCCACTGTCTCACAGGGTGTGGTGAGTGTGGCCACCAGCAACAGTGTCCTGTGCTCCCCCTCTGTCATGGGGTCCTGCTCCAGTGCAAGGTCTGTGCAGTTCACATAGCTGGACAGGACTCTGGACCTCTTGGGTCTGCTGGGAGCTGTGGAGGGGTGGGAAGGGGAAAGCTTTCTGTTGTGGCCCAAAAGCCAGTTTATTCATTGGTCATAGAAGTAACTCTCCAGTTTCCTTCTTACTGGAGTTATAATTTACTCTTTGAGTGTAAACCCTGGGTTTGGCAGGGAGCTAGGTAGAGAGATATGTGCAGTATGTGGGAGCATCTTTGGGGTTGGCCCTTGGATTCGAGGAGCTGTGGGTGCTGCCTCAATATTGAGGGAAAAACAGGGGCAGAGGGGCTAAGGAAGCCTTTTGCTTGATCTAAGAGATTGGATATTCCTGGAGTTCCCCAGCTATTTTATATTACAGAATGGAAATATAAAATGAATATAGAATGATTGAGGCCAATCAGATGAGTCAATTCTATTGGTTGTTTGGAATTGTACAGAATTCTCGTGATTCCCACAGGGATCCTTCTTCTTTCTTTTGGTGTATTTGATTAAATATTGATGGCAAAAGGTTTTCTCCTGCTGAGTGCCTTCATTACTTTCCTCACTCACCCAGGGTACTGCTTGTTTGGTGCTTGTCAGAGTGTGGTCCATGCATGACCACCTGCATCTGGATCCCTCAGGCATACTTGTCAAATATGTGGATTCTGGGATCCATTTAGAACATTAATCAACAGCTCTAGGGATGAGCCCAGGAATCTGCATTTTAGAAAGCTTCTGGGAAATTGCTGTACAAGCCAAGGTGTGAGGGCTACTGGTTTCAGTAGGTAGAGGGAAGAGGAGAGTCAAATAATTTTTGTAATGGAGGTGACTTTCTCTCTGATTCTCATAGGATCAGATTAGTTAGCCCTTTGGCACCCTTCCTTTAATTCTGAAAGGTCAGGGCCATAGCCTGATGTCCACACATGCCAGCATGGAGTGTGGCAAATGCCATAAAGAGGAAGAAAGGGAGCCTGCATTCATTAAGCACCTGCTAAGTGTTTGGCATGTAATACACATACTTCACTCATTTTTCACAGCAACAGCATTATTGTCCCTTTTTATGGGCAAGAAAATTAAGGCTGAAAGAAGTGATTTTACTAAGGTCACACAGCTGGTCCAGAATCCAAACTCAGGTCCAGGGATGCTAATGTTCACACACCTTTACCCACATTCCCTGATTGCTCCTTCAGGCTCAATACTCTGGCTCATCAGATGCTGCTGAATGATGGGTTCTACCCAGTCCTACTTTACTAGTTGTCAACACTTCAGAAATAAGAGATGGGAGGTGATATAGAGACCTCCTGAGAACATTTGTAGAAATATCTCTCCATAGCCCATTCTCTCCAAGAATCCTGTACAGATCATACGATAGTGTGGTTAGGACAGGTGTGTTCTGTAAGGACCCAGTCTTAAAACTCAGACCCCTGATTGGAGGCCATTTTCCTGATGGCCTGGACAGAGACAGGGAGTAGGTGAAGCCTACATCCAGCCCATTCCTGAACTGAGTCCTTGAGAAGTTCCACCTGGGGAGGCCTGCTCAGCGTCTCCTTTGGTGCAGGGTGTCCACCTTGGATGTGATAAGATGGAGAAAAGGACTTCTTTCCCTTCTTGATTCAGAAGACTCTATTTCTCTCACTTTATTTTATTTGGAACATTTTAGAAATAAAAAGAAAAAAAGCCCCAGCCGGGTATAAGATCATCTTGCCGTAAAAATATACATTTGATTTCAAGACAAAGAGAAGCCTTTGAATAGTTCTTCCAGGCAAATGCAGTCCTTCTGACGCCTTCAGACTGTGTCCTCAGGAGCCTCATTAGTCAGGCTATTTGTTATAGGGAAGTTTGTATTTTCCCATGAAGGTTCAAATTAAGTCTGCCTAGATGAACTGACAATACAGAATAACAGGAGAAAAAGCATAAAATTTATTAATGTGCAAATGTGTATGGGAGCTACACACAAGGTATGAGACTCAAAGAAATTACCAGGTAGCTAAATAGCATTTTAAGATACAGAAAGACATAGGGGCTTGAGGCTTCTGGAGGGAGGTGGCAACAAGTTATAGGAAGGTGAAGGGAAGAAATGTACTTCAAACAAGTCATCTTACTATGCTGATAAAACCTCCCAGTAATCTTTCAGAGTGGTTTTCAGAAGAAGAGATGAAAAGCCTGTTTGGGTGTCGGTGACTTTCAGTTTTTTTTCTTCTTCTCTAGTAGCAGGCAGATGTTGTGCTGCCGAGCTAAATCCCCAGCCCACATTTCTTTTCCTTTTTTCTTTTTTCTTTTTTTTCATAAAGAAGTTTCCTCAGCCAGATGAAGGATTCAAAGAAGACCAAGAGGCAGCAGGGGTGGGGGAGAAGGTTAGAGATACCAATTCTAAGACTTTTTCCAGCTCCATGTGTCAAAGTGCCACCTTTGAGAGTATGGTTTTCTGGGCTCCAAGACAGTGCCTTCACCCTGGAAGACTAAGGTATGTATTTCTTAGTAATGCAGTGCTCTCCTGGTCTGCCTCCTGCACCAAGAGGCTCTCCCAGGGGCCTGCATCTTGGATGCATCCTGGTCTGGATCCCACCAAGTTTGAGTATGGGTAAAATCAGATTGAAAAGGCCACCAGAGTAACTCTGGGAAGGGAAAGGAGTCCCTTCGGGTGCTTGCTGCCCTGGAGTTCGGGAATATGACCTGCAGAGGGTCCTTTTTTTTGGTACTGGGGATCGAACTCAGGACCTTGCACCTGTGAGGCAGGCGGCGGAACCACTGAGCTAAATCCCCGGCCCCCTCTGTTTCCTTTTCGATGATGGTGCTGATGGTTATGGTGGTGGTGGTGGTGGTGGTGGTAGTGGATGGTGTGGATTTACCAGTTTGTGCTTTGGATATTTTCTTGATCTTTTAATGCCTAAGTGGACCCTCTGTGTACTGCCCCTACCCTCCTCCATGTCATGGCTGTTCACTTTTCACCATCCCCGCTCAGTAGCATGAAAGGAATTATGGTGGGCACATTGGGAGAACCCTTGGTTTTAAAACAAAGCAGAAATGAGCAGGGATTTTCAGGGGCACAGAGAAATCTGGTAAGGTTTGGAGGAGGCAGGAAAGTAGCAAGAAGCAATGTTAGCTAACATTTTCCCCACACCCAAGGAGAGCAGAATTCAGGTCCTAGTTGCTATGGTGTTCATGAACAAAACACTTGGTACAGCCACCCTGTAACATTCGTGTTCCCAGAGAGAAGCAGTGGTGTGAATAAGCTAGATAAGAGGTAATTCCCAGATGGTCATTTCCATGTCCATGTGAAACACACTTTCTAGCTTTCTTGATAATGTAGTAAACTTGTGTATCTTACTCTGCTTGGCTTAGGAGAGTAATTACACAAAGTTGTATTTCCTGAGATTTTAAAGATTGAAGCAGGAAACAATCAAAGGCATTTGCCCCAGAAGAAAGAAATATCTTGGTGTATTTGTGAGGATGATTGAATCAGCGACTTGCTGAAGGAGTCTTAATGGCTTCAGAGGGGGAAAGGAGAAGACAGCCAAGCCCAAGCTTATCCATTGTTTAGGAAGGACTAACATCCACACTTTTTCTTTTTTTCAGTACTGGATTGAACCCAGGCCTTTGCACTGACATTCATTCCTACCCCTTTTTATTTGGAGACAGGGTCTCACTAAGTCCCTTGCCAGGCTGGCCTTAAACTTTTGGAACTTTTGATTCTCCTGCCTCAGCCTTCTAGAGTGCTGAGATTACAGGTATGCAGCACTGCACCTGGCTTACACTTTTGATTCCTTTTGAAGATGTTTTGGGAAAATGTCAAATATTTAAATAAGAATTGACTAGAGAGGTCTGATTTCTCTGATGAAGATGTGAGGTTGGTTTGTGGTGTTTCATGGGAAAGAGCCTAGGAAAGAGGTTGGAACAGACCCTCTCTTTGATTGGGGCCATTTGCTCTTCTGGCTTTTCCTTGATCTTTCAATTTCAGATCACTTGACTTTGTTAAAAATTGTTTTTCTAATAAAACTTCAATCCTCAGTTACAGATTATCCCTGTTGTCTCCTTTAGGGAACAGAACCCTTATCAGGAGAGGGCTGAGGGAGCTCCAGAGTGCTCTGGACCAAAAGAGCTTGCTCTGGATCTTTGCTGATGGTTGTAAAGTGGGACTAGAGAAGAGGTACCTGTCCTTGGAAGCCAAAGACAACTCTGGCTGGCCAAATTGATTGGTGATCTTTGTACACCAAGCATAGAAACATATTAAAAAGCTTATTGATATCTTCCAGATGTTGGTGTCTTATTTTGGGGGGTATTGGATTTGGGATTTTAGTTTTTCTTCGCCCTGATCTATGGTGACATCAAGTTGTTCTCCCCAAGCACGACTCACTCTAGCAACCCAGAATGAAGGAGATGGCAGAGCTGCAGAGGACTCAGCTTTATCTCAGAGCCCTCCCTCCCCAAAGCACAGATCCCATATCTTATCTAAGATCTCACTGAGACCTGGCAGCCTTGGAAGAATTGGGTCTCAAATCTCCATGTCCCAACTTCTCAGTCCCTGATATTTAGACTTTCCTGTCTAAATGATGAATGATGTATCCAAAGTTGAATGTCAGTCTCTCGTGATCATATGTAGGTCCTCTAGGCCTAGAGAGTCAGAAGAAAGAAGGGGGCAAGCAGGACACTTGGAGGAGGCCTGGCTGGTATCACTTCAAACCTCAAATGGAGCAGTAGCCTGAGCACTTAGAAGAACCCAATAGTTTCTAAAGGGGTCATAAACTTCTGGGCCTGAAATGAGGTTGCAGCCAAATGCATTAGGCTTTAACTTCTCTATGAAAGAGGCTGAGTGATAGGGAGCAGGTTGGAGCAGCAGACAGGCTAGTGGACAGAGATTGTCTGACAATGATCTCATTTGTTCCCCTAATGGTGAAATGGAGCTCAGACCAAGATGGCTGGATGTCCACAGCTTCTGTTCTCCTAGCTGCCTCGGTTAATCCAACACATACCAGACCTGGCAGGTCTTAGCACTCCTTCCTAGGACCTAGTAGAGGCTCAGAGCCAGGAGGAGATACTTTCTGCCTTCCAGAAGCTTTTAGCTTGATCCAGGCTCCAGACATACCCACTGACATCCCTGCCCCAGAGCCCCAGAGCAGGACCAGAGACCCTCAGGATCCTAGAGCTGTGTGTGTGTGTGTGTGTGTGTGTGTGTGTGTGTGTGCATGTGAGGGGGTAGACAGGGAGAGCAAAGAAGACTGTTGAGCAAAGGCCAGTGAGAAGAGGAGCATGGACTGGCTCATGTGTCTCTATAGGATGGGAGACAGAGTAGTCCTGGGAGCCTCAGAGGGTGAACTTGTTGCCTTGGGGTGGAGTCCATGTCTAGGAGTGTCCTTGCTGGGTGGAGGGGTTGGACAGGGCTGGTGAATAGGTGAGAAGGAGGTGATGGGGCAAGGGGGAAGCTGGCCCTGACATAAGAGGCCCTCACTTATGCTGGAAAGTGATTTGAGCCTGGAGGAAGTGTAAGGTAGTGCATTTGGAGTAGGGTTCTGGCTGCTGAGCTGTGAAGGCTAAGGAGGAAGAGTTTAGGGGAGCTGGGGCTGTGGTCCAGGCCTACATGGACTGAGGACCAAGTGGGATCAGGCTATGGAATGAGACAGGAAGAGGTGGGGGTCACTAGGGAAGCACTGGATGGAGCAGGACTAGAATTGGTGAGCTGGTGCTGGGGAAGAAGGGAGCAGAGACACTGTAGCTCACAAGACCACATAATCTTGCATCGCAGCAGCCTTTATTGAAACACAGATTGGGACAACCCAGAAGGCAAGGTACCCACAAACATAACCAGAGGGAAACCCAGGAAATGGCCTAATGTTTTCCACCCCACCAGTTCTGCATTGGACAGTACCCTCCTGCACCTGGAAGAGGGACATTTGGAGCAACCATGGAGTCTTTGAAATGTATAAATGTGCACTGGATAGCAAGACCTTCTTCAAAGTCCCCTAACCCAGAGGCTGTAGGCAAAAGGATTCCCACGACAATGGGACTCTCACTACAGATCACATAAAGAGCCTGGCTGGAGCATGGTCACCCAGAGGAAGGCAGACAGGCAGAAAGACAAACAAACTCAACCAAGAATAAACTGGCAGTGCTGGCCATCTGCTGGGGGCAGGGGACACTTCTCTGATTCTCAGATTGTGGGAACCCTGGCTGGGTGGTTAGGATCATGCCTTGACCCAGGGAAGGCCAAGCTTCTATACTGTCCATCACCCCAGGTGACTGATAATGTGCCAGAGAGCCTTGTGAATAACACACAGTGGTCTGGAGCCAAAGTTGGAGTTAAGCAAAGGGCTGGGAGTGACCCTCTACCTGAGGTGGAGAGAACTAGGGAGGGAGCAGCTCCCTAAGATGAGAAGGTGAAGGAGAGTGGCCCAAGGGTTTTTCCCTCTGTAGGAACATCTGGAAGATTCTGAAGCAAGCACACATTTTCCATTCACACATCACTCAGTGTCGGGCAGACGGAGGTGGGGCAGGTGACTTGGCAAAAGGCCCCCACCCTATGCAAAGCGCACCGACCGGCTGCTCCCACAGCTGAAGCTGGAGGCTCGGGGCTGACAGGGGCTGCAGGAGTCAGGGGCCATCACCGTGATGCTGCCCCCAGTGGCAGAGGGGCCAGAGGAGATCTGGCGCCCTGGGGTGGTGCTAAACGTGAGGCCCCCACAGGTGACGCCACCGCGGGAGCTACTGACACCTGTGGAAAAGGAAGACATCCAGGGTGAGGAGCTTGCTTGGGTCTCCCCCACCCTGTGACAGACCCTGGGGCATCAGATTATAGGAGTCGCCTCCTCTCTTGGTGCTCCATGGCACTGGCCTGGTGCCTAGCCTCAGCGCCTATCTAGAATGAAGCAAGGACTGCAGCACCCATTTCCATGGCCTGCAGTTCACTGTGGCTGCCAGTTAGGGGCGCTCAACTCTGCCTTCTCTTCTCTTGGTGTCTCCTGTGAGGAGCCCAGAGGACCAAAGGCCCTTGTCAGTGGGAGAACGTTCTGGGTTTGATGGATTAGGGCAGTGGGTTCAGCTTCACCTATCAGCAAAGCCATCGTCGAGGGGAATTTCAAGCAGATACTTACAGACATTCACAGAGCCCACGCCCTCGCACAGCCTGGGAAAAAGAAACTCCATTAGTTCTAGGGCCTAAGCTGGATTCCTTGAGACAGATGGTTGACTGGGGACAGAGAGGGTCATCCTATGTCCTGTGTACATAGTCAGGAAGGGCTCCCCCAAATCTGCATTAAATGTACTCCTTCTTTGTAGCTCTCTACCCATGGATGCCGGCCCTTCTGATTCCCATCTGTAGGGGATGAGATCATGGTGTCCATGTGCTGCCCCAGACCTGCGCTCCCCACCTCCTGCTCCCAGTGCCAATGGCACTCACAGCCAGGACGGTGGAACCAACCAAACTCTCCAGGGTGTGTGATGGGGCTCAGGAATGAAGCAGAGCTACTTGCATATGGGGTGCATCATCAGTACTGTGCATAAGCCTGTGTGGCAGGTGCAGCCCTACATAGAAGCTGTGCTACTAGAATTGGTTATAGAGGAGCAGGACTTGGGTACAGGTCCCAGATCTTCTGCTCAGTAACTGTAACTACAGGCAAGGCACTGAACTCTGAGCCTATTTCTGTATCTTTGGATGGGGAAAAAGAGCACCTACCTCACTGGATTGTGAGGATTATAAAATGCACACCTAGCACTGAGTCAGCATTTGATGGCTTATTATTACCTTTGGAGCCTGTACTAGCCTGGTTAACATTTCAGATCACAGTGGGGCTCAAGATGGGTCACTGGAAGGAACAGGGATCCATGTTCTCCCATCCAAGCACTCACTAGGCCCAGCTCTGCTTACCTGCTAGGATGGCTCCAGATTGGATTACTCCCTTCAACCCTCACAAAGTCCTTCTTAGCCTCACCTGTGCTCCTCGCCCTCCAGCAGGCGCCTATAGGTAGCAATTTCAATATCCAGGCCCAGCTTGGAGTTCATGACCTCCTGGTACTCCTTGAGCAGGCAGGCCATGTCCTGCTTGGCCTTCTGCAGGGCGCTCTCCAGCTCAGCCAGCTTGCAGCGGGCATCATTGAGGGCCGCCTCTCCATGCTGCTCTGCCTCGGCCACAGCAGCCTCCAGCTTGGCCCGCTATGGGGTGGAGACATGAAGAAAAGATGAGAGAAAGCAGAGCCTGGCTCACCCAAGCAGAAGGAGCTAGGGCGGGGGTGCAAGGGGAGAGAAGGTTGGGTCCATGGCAGGTAGCTAACAAGGCTGTGGACACGAAGGAGGAGATGAGAAGGCTTTTCAACATCTCTCCCTCATGGTGGTTGCAGGGCTGCCAAAGAAAGGCTCCATTGTTTTTTGGAAGTCAGTGTGAGGGCTCAGCCCATCCAAGTGCTGTGTGCTAGTGGAGAGCCCCTGTCCTCCATCTGGGTCCCTGTTTCCTGACTGTGGGGCAAAGGGCCTGGTGTTACAAACCACCTGTGCTGGGCATTTGAGTTTTCCCCGTAACCTGCCTGGCACTTGGCGTTCTCTATCTCAGCCGTCAGCCTCTGGATGACGCGGTTCAGCTCGTTGATCTCCTCCTTGGTCCGGCGCAGGGTCTCCCCATGCCGAATCACTGTGGCCTTCATCTCTTCACACTGCAGAAAGCAGAGATGCTCATGAGGCTCATGATGGGACATAACAGTCCTTTGGAACACCTCCAATGACTGTGCGCGTTGAACAGTGTTCAGCTTGTGCAACCACACATGGCAATGCTGCCCTGTTACTTCAACCTGAGAGCTGTCAGCCCTTCTCTTATCATCTTTAGGGTAAAAGAATCCTTTTCTAATAGACCCTTCACTTTCCTCCCCCTGCCATGTCGAAGAGGTAGGTGTCCTGAGCCATTCACCTTGGTGCGGTACCAGGACTCGGCTTCTGCCCGGGTGCGGCTGGCAACATCATCATACTGAGCCTTGATCTCAGCAACGACACAGTCCATGTTCAGGTCTCGGCTGTTGTCCATCTTGACAATCACTGAGGTATCTGAGATGTGGGCTTGAAGAACACGAATCTCCTGTGGGGCCAAAAGCCAGGGCATTTGAGTCTGGTGTCTGATCTGGGCCATGTGCCCCAGCTCTGAGGACATGTTTGCCCCTACATTCATGCCCAGGTCTGCTGCAAAACAACAGAGCCCTAGAAGGCCCTGGGCCTCATCTGAGGACAGCCTCTGATGTAACATGGACAAACTGAAGTCCACAATGTGAGAAAGGCCTGACTCAAAGGCACCCAGCGGGGAAGCTCAGTTGAATCCCAGGCAGGGTAATCAGTTCACTAGTTAAGCCCCCTCCCCATGCGGGGACCCACCCTGGCCAATGATACACACCTTCATATCCATCTATAGACCAAGACTCCCAGAGACCAGTGCACAGACACACTTGAGCCAGCACACAGAACTGCTCACAGACACAGAGGAGACAAACACACATGCGCTCCATAATGCTCACACGTGTGAACACAAATGTGATGTCCAGGCACACACAACCACACAACATGCCCTGTACTGTGCCCCTCTCTTATGTGTGTGTGCTTTTCTCTAGTGCACCACACACTTGCAACCACAGGTACCTCTGCCCCCCTCCTGGGCCCTGCTGGTTGGCAGGTGCCCCTCACCTCTTCATAGAGGCGCTTCAGGAAGCTTGACTCCTCCACTAGTGCCTCCACATTGGCCTCCAGGTCTGATTTCCGAAGGTAGGCACAGTCTACATCCTGGGGTGGAGCAAGGAAGAGGAACATGCATGTGGGAGGAGGTGCAGGAAGGTGCTCTGGTCAGCATGGTGATGGCACCCCATGCTAGAGATGGCACTGATGGGTCCCCTCCTCCCTTCCCTGCAACCAGTCCCCTCACCTTCTTTAGAACCACGAACTCATTTTCTGCTGTGGCTCTCAGAGCTACCTCCTCTTCATACCTGAGCATGGGAGAGAAGGGCTGGAGCTGAGAGGGTAGAATTTAAACTACATCACAGCTCCTGGCCAAGTTCTTTTGGAGTTTGAAAAGGGATAACCTTCTCTGGATGTCATCTTGACTTCTCCATGATCTAGTTGTGCATCATTCACAGGCTAGCCCTCCTCTCAGTCAGGCTTCACACCTCCCAGTCCTGCAACTGGGATGAGATCGGGAGTGTACACTCCACCCCCCAGGTCTAGTGTCACCTGTGCACCCTAGAGCCAGGCAGAGTGAATGCCATTGGTGGGGAAGGTGCAGAACTGACTGCAAAGTGGAAAAAGGGTAGGGAATAGAGACAGATAGGACTCTGCTGAGCTCCTTTTCTCACTCCCTTGAACACTTTTTCCAAGATTCATGGGACCTCTGAGGGCTATAGGGGAGCCCAGGAATTGAGGGAGACCTAGAACCCAGTGGACAGCTCCTCTGGGTCTCTGGTGGCTTGGTTAAAGGACTGTGGGCAGAACTTCCCAGCCTCCCCTGGGCGGCACACTCACTTCTTCTTGTAGCCCTCCAGCACCTCCTGCACGTGGTTGAGCTCCGAGGCCAGCCTCCCACCATCGGCTTCCACACACTCAGCCTCCCGCCTCAGCGTCTGGATGTAGCCCTCAAACAGTGGCTCCAGGTTGCTCTGGCAGCATTCGCGGTTCTGGTAGAACTGCCACTTGGTCTCCAGCAGCTTGTTCTGCTGCTCCAGGAAGCGCACCTATGCGTGGGGGTGGAGAAGCGACTCAGGGGAGAGCCTGGGGAGGTTTCTGGTCTCTTGGATGTTAGCTGAACAGGGCTAACATGGGGTTGAGAGTTTAAGGTCCAAGGGTTCCCATTCCCAGCCTCCAGGGAGGCAGTTGTGGCTATGAGGGAAAGTGACCTAGGCTTAGCTCAAAGGCAAAGGTCTAGTCCAAGTCCCAGTTCTTCCCCTTGAAGTGGGCAAATTGTTTAACCTCTTGGTACTAGGTTTTCCCATTTCTAAAATGGAGATAATGGTGATAGAGTTGTTGGGAAGACAGAGCCAGTAAATACATGTAAAGTGCCTAGAGCAGCCCCTGACATGTAGACAGTCAATTTAACTACTATAATTACCAGTTATCCTTCATTTATTAACTCAAGCAACAAACTCTTATAGAATAGTCACATACATCTATGTCTATGTCTATATCTGGGACTTTTTTTTTATAGATTTCAGCTACCACAATCCTATAGGGGGGGTAGATATTACTTCTCCCATGTTATAGATGGGGGAACTGAGTCTGCTAAGGTATGAAATGACCAGCTCATGGTAAGTGATAGAGTAAGGATCCCACATCCCTCAAGTCTCTGTCTACTGCCCTCATGTACCCACACTACATGTCTGAACAGCTCATGTAAACTCAGCTCCAATTTACTGTTTGGAAAAATGGAGATAATAATATCTACCCCACTGGGACATTCTGAGGATTAACTAAGATCACTAAAGAAAAAGTGATAACAGGATGGTCACACTCTCAGCCCCCAGATTCCTGACCCCAAAAGGCTGGTCCTTATTCTCTTTCCAGATCTCCTTGGGAAGCAGCCTCCCAGCTGTGCATCCAACCTTCTTGGCCACATCCCAGCCTTCCATTCATAAAGAGGCTGCCAAGCCTGGGTTGGCTGTTGCACCTCTCCCTCCACTCCTGTCTTTGGAAAATAATAACAGCTATCATTTATTGAGGGCTGTTATTTGCCAGTACTTTCCATGCACAAGCTCATTAACCCTCACCACAAGCTGTTGAGGTGGGTCCTGCTGTCCAGAGGTACAGCCTGCCTGGGGTCTCCCTGCTGAGTGGCTCATCAAGGACTCGGGGAGCACAGTACCCAGAGTCCATTCCCCACCACTTCTTCTGCTGCCTGGGCCATGAGCAGCAGTGCCTCTGGCTCTGTTATCTCCCACTTTTCCCACACCCAGTGCCCAGGCCTGTTTCCTGCGGACAGCTCAGTCACTCCTGTATGCTCTTGTCTGCTGAAATGCACACACCCTTTATGCCACAGACTCAATTTCTAGGCCATGCCTGGACCTCCATAAACTCAGCTGAAGTTAAATGATGACAGTCACCTTCCTAGTCATACTGGTCTGTTCCTCCCTCTGCTATCTCAGAACTGTCAGCCAGCCAGCCTGTCTCCCCAAAAGACCAGGGCCTTGTCTAGGGCAGGCAGGGCTGAGGTCTTCTCTGGACTATCTCCGGTTTCACTGACCTTGTCGATGAAGGCAGCGAACCTGCTGTTGAGGCACTTGATCTGCTCCTTCTCCTCGTGCTTCACGCACTGTGCATTGGGGTCGATGTCCAGGTTGAGGGGCGTGAGGAGGCTCTCATTGATGGACACGCTGGTGATGCAGGGCGGGTTGGGGCCGCAGACCCCGCCTGAGCGGTAGCCAAAGCTGCGGCCGCAGGAGCCGGTACGAAAGCCCCCAACAGCCATGCGGGGCCCACAGGACCCCGGGTTACAGAGGCTGCGGCTGCTGAAGCCTGGCAGCCCCCGGTAGCAGGACACCCCTCGGTAGGGGGCAGCAGTGATGCAGCACCGGTTGCCGGTTCTGGGGGCCACAGCTGAGCAGGAGCTGAAGTTCCTGGTGACCCCACATCCTGAGCTGATTCTGTAGGAGCGGCAGGACATCCTGTGAATCTGAGCAGAGTCTGAGCAGTTGCAAAGGTCGATGTGGACTGTGGAGTGTGAGGCTTAGGATTCTCTTGGTCTCTCTGATCCTCTTGGGTCCTTTTATTGGTGGGGAGAGCTGGGGTTGGGTTCATAAAAGGAGTGAAAAGGCATTTTATGTTGTTTATTGGCTTGGGGAGCTGGCCAGCAACTCCCAAGGACTCGTCTTAAAGGTGAGCTCAGCAGTGAGTTGAGCTCCGTAAAAGTATTGAAGATGTTATTAGGGACATTGTGTGTTTGCACTTTTCATCTTCAAAGCCGGTTTACACATATTAAGTAATTAATTTTCTTGCAGTCTCTCTGTGAAATGGCCTCAACCCACACTTGGAGACAGATTTGAACTCCATGATAATCTGGGGGTGGGTGGATTTGGGATACTGGTGGAGTCCACTGTCTCATGGCAGGGGTCCCAGGTTGGGTGAACCTTGGGAAATGATTGCTTCGATCCACCTGGCTTCTTGCAGGACATAGTCTCAAGTATATCACTGTCTTGAGCTGATAAATCAATAGTGTCACAGATATTCAGGCAGCATGGACCGGAAGGTGGTCCAGAGGGGCCATTTTGTCATGCTCTTTCCAGAGGCATGGAACAGATAGATGGTCATTTGGAACTTTCTGGAGTTCAGCCCAGAGGGCTCTGTTCTGTTTCTCACTCAGCAAAAGTACAAACCGCCCATCTCTCAGTGGTCACAATAATGACCATTTGTGGGTAATGGGAAGACTTCCTTTTAGCCAATTTCATGTGACCGTAATGATTGGAGAATCCCATTTTAAGCTTGCTTGGGGCACCTTCCCTTTGTTCTTTAGGAAGAAACAGGTTCTGTGAGTCTTTCCTTCTTTCCGAGACCCCAGGGAAGGAGGAGTTAGTTCATTCTTCTTGCCAGCACAGAACTGTCACCTTAAAGGAATGTCTAGAGACTGCTCTGCACAAGGTGGGAGTGGATGGTGGCCCACTCTTGGTGAGGAAGCTATGATTTCTGGCTCTTGAGGGCTCTAGGTGTCTTGGCCTTCTAATGTCTCTACTTCTTTGTATGGCCTTGGGTCACTTGTTGGGATAATAAATGGTATTCTGTTCATGTTTATTGAGACAAACCATGAAGACATGGTCTCTTTCCCCAGGGAGGTTAGCTAGGCATTTGAGGTGTCAGGAACTTAGAGAAAAAGAGCTAATGATTTTCCTCAGATGGTGATTTCTCCTTCAGGGAGGCTTCCAGAACCAAAAAACTGCCACTACTATTCTGTGTCCCATGGAAGGTGCCACACATTCGTTATGTCCTGGGTCTGTCCCCCTCTCCATGGCCAATCAACCTCCAATTTTCATGTAAGACCAGGCCAATCAAGCTCTTGCCCACATCCCTTATCTGTTCTTCAGGGAAGGTAGAGAGACTGCAGGCAGCTGCTGCTGGTGGTGGAGAGGCCTCACTAGCTGACCCCAGAAGATATTCGTGGCAGGTTCACTCATGGGGAAGTGGCTGAAGTTAGCAACCTGAGCAATGGATTCAATTTTGGAAGACCTTGTTCAAGTGCCAGCTTGAACCCTTCCTAGCTATGTGATTTTGAGAGAGGAAGTTCTTAACCTCTCTGAGCCTTCTTTTCCTTGATTATACAGTTGGACTCATTCTCAACCTTCCAGGGTTGTTGGAAAGTTAAATAGATTAGTTCATGGGAAGGTGCTTTGGGAACCATAAGACTCTGTCTAAGGAAAAGGACTATTGCTTCCTGTTGGAAACATCCCTATTGCCCTGTCACATAGCAGAGAGTGGGCCGGTTCCTGGCCACCTGTGCCCTTCACCTCTTCTGCACATTACAACTCCTTTACTCTTTCAACTGCTCTTTAATGTTTTCTTTAGCCTGATTTCACTTGTATAAAAATTTTAAGTGGAGTCTGGGGTGGAGAGAGAATGCTGTATTGGGGGAGCACAGGAGATGACCACCAGGCCCCACCCTCGGTGGGGGCACTGCTGCCTGGGGTGTGTTCTGGGGCTTTGGACAGTGAACTTGCCAACCGACTGCTGTGTAGACTGAAGTTGGTGTGCTGAGGGTCCAAGGGATTCAGGAGGAGCACAGGGCAAAGCATGGGAGAGAGTGGATCTTGGAACCTCTCTTTTCCCCCCAGAACTCATGCCCTCTTTCAGTTTGCTGAGGATGATGGAGCCAGAACCATTTTTGCCTCTCCTTGTGGGCAGCAGGGAATGAAGTCTTTGCCCCAGCAAGGGTCTGTCTTAGCTGCTTTCCTTTGCCCCCAAACATGCGCATGTGAACACACACACACACACACACACACACACACACACACCCCTCCTCCACTTGGAATGGGGCCTCGGAAAGAGGGTGGGCATTCAGGAGACATAGGGGCAGCCCCACTGTTTTCAGGTACTGGAGCAGGGCTGAAAGACTGGAACAAGGGTGGACCTGGCTACATGGGTGTTGGGGTGTTGGGGAGTGTACTCTGGGCATTGGGTCAAGTTTGCCTTGTTGCAATGTGTAGTAGTGCTGAGCCCAGGGCTGGTTGAATGCTCAGGGCTAGCTGGATGGCCATCCAGGCTGGGCTCAGGAAAAGAGGAGAGGGAGGCAGACTCTTCCTGGCTGGCCCCAGGTGGCCCAGAGCAAATAAGAAATTCACAGCCCAGGTCAGTCTGGGGCAGTTGTCCTGGAGAGACTGGGGCCTTGCTCTGTGGTTCTACCCTAGAGAGGCCCAGAGGGCTGTCCCCGCTTATCGCCCAACTGCTGGAGGGTGCTGAGCCCTAGGTCCTTGCCTCGAGTGTCAGGCTCTTCCAGAGGCTGGATGGAAGCTCTTCTTACTGGTCTCATCCTCACTCACTGCCCATCTGCACCCTCTGATTTCCTGCACTGCACCTCTCCCTTTACCTCTAAGCCTTCTCCCTAGTCACACCTTTGACTGGAATGTTCCAGAACAGCCCCTCTCCCAGGAAGCCTTGTGAACTGGTCTTCGGGAGGTTATGATTTCTCCTCTTTAGTGTCTCTGAGACACCCTCTCTGGGGCTTCCCTGGCAACTCCCAATGATCTTCTTCCGCCCTCTTGTCTTAGGTGTGGTCACTCATTACCCTCTTGTCCTGTCCTCTGCTGGCCCCACACCTTCGGAGGCACCACTCACTGTCAGAATATCTACTCAGGAATCCATGATTCTCCCATAACTTAAAGGCCACTTCCATAACTCCCAAAAGGCCACTTCCAGGCGGTCTCCAGGAACTAATTGGGAGTTTCTCTGTCCACCTGGAGCCCCTGGTGACTTCTAAGATTTCTTCTGGGTCTGCTGTACTCCACAGAGCACAGACCCTGTGTTTCTGAGGCTGTATCACTCACTGCTCAGCCCACTCAGGATCTGTCCTCCTCCTTTGTTTGGCCCATGCTGGGATGGATGCCTTTGGATAGCTTGCTCTTCTCACAACAGGGACACTAACCTCCTTCCCCTCTACTCTTTCTCCCATGCTAATCAATGTCCTTGCTTCCAGGAAAACTTCTCCTGGTAGGAGAGCTCTGTCTGTCCTTAGAACTGGCTATTGACCTTCTCTGTTTTGTATTTGTATCTGCCTGGGCTTTTATAAGCCCTCCTAGCAGGCTGTACTGAGTCAACCCTGATGGCTCCCCACAAACAAGGCCTGTCCCAAGCAGGGCCTTGGTGCTTGCCCACACAGCCCATTGGAATTGGGCATGACCCTTCAACTCTCCTGGCAACACTTTCATCGTGCACCCAGATCTGTGCCACTTGCCCATGCTGGTACTCCACTCTTGAAGAGACTTCTGAGCCCCATGACCCTCTCTTTGGTTTTTACAGGCTGGGGCATGATTCAGAGATCCTGTGTGGGAGGAATGAAGGTTGGACAATAGGGGGCAGCAGGATGAACAACTGTCCCTTCCCCAGGGCGTCCAAGCTGCTTTCTGGCCTGCCCCACCTCTCTTCTTACAGCTTTCCTACCAAGATCTCCAGGAAACTATACTCTGCTCCTGAACTCTGTCCGCATGGATGGCTTGCTGTGGGGAGTTTCCCTGGTGGCTTTGCTGTTTCCATGGCTACTTTGGGTCAGAACAGACATTTAGCCAACACAGAGCCTCACATTTCAAATTGGACTGTATTCATGGTTTAAAAAATATTCTTCCTGTCTTTTTAGCAGTAGAACCATTTCCCTTAGGAGTAAAACAGCTTTACAAAGTCATAAAATGGTTCCCGAGTATCCACGGGTTTGGTTCCAGGACCCCAGGATACCCAAATCCAAAGAGGCTCAAGTCCCTTGTATTCAGTGGCATAGTATTTGCATATAATTTACACAATCTTCCTGTATACTTGAATTCATCTCTAGATTGTTTATAGTACCTGGCACAATATAAACCTATGTAATAGTTGTTGTATTGTTTAGAGGATGACAATGAGAAAAAAAGCCTGTTATGCTCAGTACAGGCACAATTTTCCCCCTCTGCCTTTGGTTAAATCCATGGGTGAGAAATCATGGGTGATTCAAGGTGACTTCTGGATTTGGTTATAGAACAGATGAGACTGTTACACTAGTTGCTTTGCTTGCTGCTTGCCCGGTGCCCCCTACACTGCATTCCCAACACAGGAGAGCAATCTGGTAACACATTAAGTTGGGTTGCTCCAATGCCCCAGTGACTTCAGAGTTCCAGTGTCAGCAGAAGAGGCCTTGCTCTGTTTTTTTTTTGTTGTTGTTGCTACTTCTCTCACTCAATCTCTTTCCTCTGGTCTCCTTCTCTCTGCAACTTCAATATTCCTTGATCACATCAGACACATTCCTGTCTCAGGGCCTTTGCCCTGCTATCCCTTTTGCCTCATGTTCCCCTCTCATCCACGTGTCTTGCTCTATCGCCTCCTGAGAGTCTGTCTTTAATATAATCTCTCTGACCCTTTTCATGAAAATGGCAACCTGCCTTTCCACCCTGGGGCATTATCCATCTGGCTTATTGTGCTGTGATCTATTTCTTTATTCACTGGTTCTTTTTTTTTTTTTTTGGTACGGGGGATCAAACTCAGGACCTTGAGCTTGCGAGGCAGGCAGAGGCACCACTGAGCGAAATCCCCAGTTATTCAATGGTTCTTAAAACCTTCTAAGACATTCTAGAATTTACTTAATCATTCTATTTATCTATGATAATCTATCTCTCCTTTCACCCCCAAATAAACTCCACTTGTCTATTTTGTTCATGAAAAAATCTCAAGCACTTACTACGGCATTGGGATTAAAGTAGGTACTCAGTAAATATTTGTTGACTGATTAAATGTATGCCTTCTCAACGAATGAGTATTTTAGATTCTATAGGTATTTGAAGTTTGGCAGAAAATGCCCTGTTGTGGGAAGCCTTGGCCCTTGTGCCCAAGGAGCACATCTTGTTTGGAAATCACAGGACTTAGCACCTCTCCCCTCCCTATGACTCTTTCTTGCTTCAAGGCTATGGTTTTCTGAAGACTCTGAGGAATAAAGACAGACAGAAATGCAGGATGATGAGAACAAGGCTGTGTTAGGCTGGCGTTAGGCTGTGTTAGGGGATGGATTTCTTTAGAAAATTTCATTTTTATTAGTACATGTTTGTGATACATAGTGACTTCATTCATTGTGGGTAGTTGGTATATGTATACATATATGTATACATGACAAATCTTTATTTTAATGTTTCCATCCTAAATACAATTTTCGTGGGAAAAAAAATCGAAAACACCAACCTTCCCTCTCCCCTCTCCAAGTCACACTGCCCAGTCCTACTTTGAAAATCTCCTGCATCTTCTTTTCTGAAGTTAGTGGCCAGCAGAGGGCAGCAAACCTCCACGACTGCCCTGTCATAGACCATGCAGTGGCAGGTGCAGGAGAGGCTGGGAGTAGTCTGCTGCTCCTGTACCCACATGTGGATGGTGCTGGGGCAGATAGGCCACTGACTGCAGCTTTCACCCACTAATAATAAAAATGGGAGCACCATCACAGCCACCTTCAAAATGAGAGCAACTGTTTATTGCACACCTACTGTGTGCCCGGCTACGGGTAAACATTCTAAGTAGATAGCATTGCATATCATTGCCACACGGACTCTCTGAGGTAGGAGATATCTTTGCATTTTACAGAAGAGACAAGAGGATTGTTGAGGTTAAATGTCAGGCAGAGAAGCATGCGGGTAATAGGTGTGGACACAGGAGTCAGAGGACCCCAAACCCACCACCTCTTTAACCTCCCTAGGCCTTAGTTTCATCATAGGTGAAATGTGAAGTAACAGGGAGTGTTTCTGCTCTGTGATGGTACTCTTGAACCATCTCCATCATAGGTAATTATTCATCTGGATCGATTTAGGCCCACTTTTAATTATTTTCTTTCTAGCCTTTCTGATTTCCATTTCTCTGTTACTCCTTTCATGTCTTCTTGGATTATTTGAAAATTTAAAAAACATTCCTTTGAACTTATCTATTGATTTTGAGTATATGCTACTATTTTTAGTGGCTACTCCAGAGGTAAAATGTACACAATCTAATCTTTCAGAGTCTACATAGGGCTAATATTTTATCATGCACATTTACCTTCTTCCCTATGCTACAGAGACATACAGAATACATGTGCATATCTTGAAACACCAATTGATGAGGTGATTGCTTTTGTTTTCAATCATTATATATTTTAAAGAATATAAGAAGCAAAACAGTCTTTTATGTTAATCCAGGTATTTATGATTTCTACTGCTCTCCCTTTATCCCTGGAGTTGCATGTTCCTCTCTGGTATCCTTTCCCTTCCTTTTTGAATAGCTCAGACCTTTCAGAGCAGGTCTGTAGGTGACAGGTTCTTCTAGTTTTCATTCATCTGAGAATGTCTTTCTTTGTTTTATTTTCCTTTTTGTCTTTGCCTCTGAGGGACATTTTTGCTGATGACAGAATCCTGTATTAATGGGGCTACACTGTGTCTCAGGGTCACAGCAAGCGTGGGGCCCTGGCTCCTCATGTGAGAAACAGCAGGTCTCTCTCGGAGTTTTAACCCTATCATTGCTGCTGCACAGCCCCATACTCAGAATTGCCTTTAGGCAAAGCTGTGAGAGAAAACAGAAGGCTATGGGACTCCCCTGCTATATTTTCTGGCCCACAAGGGCCCCTTTCCCTAGTTCCTCTTGGTAGAAAGGTGGATTTTCTATGACAGTTTTAGCTGTTTATGCTGATGCTTCACAACCCCACAGCTGGAGCCCACCCTCAGCTCAAGGCTACAGAGCAAAGAAGAAACAAAGGCCTGGGTCACTTTTCCAAACCTTGTCTTCTCATCACGACTTGCCTGCTTTTGCTGACATTTCAGGACCCTCAAAGAGTTGTTTTGGATTTTATCTACAGTTTTTAGTTGTCATTAGTGGGAGAGAAGGACTGTGATAGGGTTATCTACCATGGATGAATTGGCAGTCACCTTAGTCGTGTGTTGTGTGTGTGCTATTTGTGTGTATGTGCATGCATGCACACGCCAAGGATTGAATTCAGGGCCTTGCACAAGCAGAACATGTGTTGTAACCCTGAACTCTACTCCCAAATCCTCAACTTTGTTTTAAATGGGCCACTCTGGCTGCTTTCTTGAGGGCCAACTGAAGGGGGATGGGAGGAGAAGCAGAAGCCAGATAGGAGACTACTACAATGGTCCAGACAAGAGTGAAGGCAGTTGGGGACTCTGGTAGTGGTGAAAGTGGTGAGAGATGGTTGGATTCTAGATATTATCTGATGGCCAAGCTGACAAGGTTTTCTGATGGATTACATATGGGGGTATGAGGAGGACCCCTTGACATGTCTACCGGCAAGCAGCTTAGGCACATGGGCTGAGAGGTCCCTGGCCACCTGGAGCCCTGCTCTGACTGGCTCGCCATGTCCACCTGCGGCCAGCGAGATGGTGAGTACCCCCTCGACACGCCCACTGGCGAGCAGCTTAACAGGCCTGCAACTCCCCCCCACCCCACCCCACCCTCCTGGCTGTGCTGCTACCTGGTTCCACAGTACAGAGGCACAGGGGGGCATAAAGGCCATTGTCCTGAGAGGCAGAAATGAACAACAGATAGAGGACCTCTCTCAGGCTCCTTGATGAAAACTGAAGCCCACTGGAAAAGTGAAGAGAATCTCTGCAATAAAGGCACACCAGACCACCACACTTGGTAAGTTGGAGGGATCATTACCTCCCATCAGAACCTGGACTATCTTCAATGGAAGGGGAGCTGGAACTTGCAGTAGAGTGTTGCAGAATTCAATCCTGCAGGAGGACAGGGAGCTCAACTTGGGGCTTGCAGCCAGAAATCTGCCTGAATTTCATGGGTCTGTGATTGGCTTGCTGAGACTCATTGACTTATATCTTCACACTGCTGGCCACATTGTCTATTGTGACAGCAGAGACATAACCTGAAGGAGGTCCTCCATTTTTATCTTTTGTTATTTTCAAAATTATTATTAGTATTTTTTGCTCTTAT
>NW_004624904.1:510213-581592 GCF_000247695.1 Heterocephalus glaber
TCCCCAATTTAAAGGCCCAATCCAAAAATGGGCATCTGAAATGAACAGACATTTCTCACACAAAGAAGTAGAAATGGCAAATAAACATATGAAAACATGTTCAACATCACTGGTCATTCAAGAGATGCACATGAAAACAACATTGAGATTCCACCTCACTCCAGAAAGAATGGCTGCTATCAAGAAATCAGCCAATAACAAATGCTGGTGGGTTTTGGGGGGTTTTTTCCATTGTTGGTGGGAGTGCTGACTGGTGTAACCACTGTGGAAATCAGTATGGAGATACCTCAAAGAACTTGGGCTAGAGGTCCCATTTGACCCAGCTATTCCCCTGCTGGGTATCTTCCCAAAAGAACTTAAAGAATCATACCACAGTGATATATATTCCCCCATGTTTATAGTGGCACAGTTTGTAATAGCTAAGACTTGGAAACAGCCCAAGTTCCCATCGACTGGAAACTGGATAAAGAAGATGTGGTTTTTTCATAAAATGGAGTACTACTCAGCCATAAAGAATGAGAAACTAGAGACATTTATAGCTAAATGGAAGCATATTGAGGCCATGCTCTTAAGTGAAATGAATAGGATACACACGTGTACACAACGAATAGTTTCTCTAATGTGAGAAACTGAAAGTGTAAATAAGGATGAAAATGATTAAAATGAATAATTGATAATTTGAAATAGGAAGAAAAGGTCCAAAGGGGTAGGGGAAGTGGAAGGCGTAGGGGAAAGGAAAGAAGGGAAAGGAAAAATTATGAGAAAAGGAAAAAAATGGAAACAAAGTCTACATAAATAGAGAAGGATAGAGGAGGTGAATGGTGCACAGGTAATGGGGAAAAATAAGAACCAAGATACATCATGTACAGGTACAAGCACCCAATGACAAATGTAAACATATTGTATACCTAAAATGTACCAATGAAAGAACTTAAGCAAAAAAAATATGGGAGTATGAGAGAAAGAGAGGGGTTAAAGAGGGCACCAAAGTTTTTAAGCTTAAGCAGCTTAGTGGAGTTGCTGTCACTGTGAAAGGAGCAGCCTGGAGAGGGAAGAAGGAAGATGAAGAGCTTGTTTCCCTGTGTTCTATTCACAGTGCCCATTAGACACTACATGGAGATGTCAATGAGCAAATCATATATTCCAACCTGGAGCTGATGGGAGGTCTGGGCTGGAGATATAAGCTTGGTGGTCACTGGTATGTGGATGGTGTTTAGAGCCATGGGACTGACCTCGAGATCACCTCTGGGGAGGGTACAGAGATAAGAGAAGGCACCTGATGGCTGGAGCCTGGGGCTTAATGTAGATGTGCTGTCTCAAAGTTGGAAGCAACTCCATGAAAACTGGAGGTGTCAGTTTGGGTCTAGTTGGGAAGAGGACAGCGCCATATAGCAACTTGAATGTTAGGGATTGACACTTAATATAGTAATGTGAGGGATTGGCTCATGAGAAGTAAATAGAACTCTAAAAAATATACCAATGGCAGATGTAAGAACAGCTACTACTCCTAGTGCTGTGGTGGAAGACCTCAGGGAAAGACAAGCTGGCAGCTAGATCTCATGGGATAGAGCACAGCCTCTCTTATCAGATGCCAGAGTAGCAGAACCTGTTGGAAATTGTCCACCCAGAATATACCAGAAATCAACCTTCTTAGGTACTGGGGAAAGATTTTCACAAAGAGGTGTCTAGAAACACTTGACTTTGCAATTGCCAAGAGCAGTGCTGGCTGGCTGTGGCCAGATGCTACACAACACTGCTGTGATTCGGGAACCTGACACTAGACAGACCAAACCGGACTTCCCAAGGGAGCCCCTGCCTCCCACTGATTACAGCTAAAAGTGCTAGATAAAATTCAACTGCAGCTACTTGAGGATTTTGAAAAGTAAACAAATGCAGGCAGATCAGTGTCTCTCCGACGCCTACTGACAAAAAGCTTACCACTGTACCAGCTGGCAAAAGAAATGATTTTAGGGGATCAGATCCATTTTCACAGAGAAGGCAGCTGAGGGTGAATTTGGAGCTCAGGCAATGAACTGATCACTGGCATGGGGTAGATGCAGGTCTGGCCAAGAGAGGCACTGAGGCTGCCCCGAGAGGTGTGTGTGGCCTTGCACATGGGAATAAACTGGGAAGTCAAGAGCTCCCAGAAGCAGGAGGGCAGATGGCTGCTGCATCCAGGGCCAGGCTGGCCTGCAGCTGTGCACAGGGTGCCTCTACCTCTTCAGGGTGCTGCCTGGGGCCCGGGTGAGGCAGAACACACGAGGATGAGATAGTTTCCTGGTCTCTGAGAAGGCCAGCCCTGTGGAGGCTGCAATACGCAGTTTCTGCCATATGTCTGTGTGTCCTAATGCACCTGTGTCCATGTGACTGGCCCTGACCTGGCTTGGCCAGTCCCCACTTGGGCTGTGTCTTGCCCTCTGATATGATCATACTCAACTCTAGGCAAGTCCCCAAACTTGCTATGTCTTCTATAACCTCTTGGTTTTTAGACATGTCATGGCCTCTGCTTGGAACACTTCTTCCTTCTTCATATGACTGATTCATCATCTTTCACATCTCTGCTAAGACAGCACATCCTTTAGGAAGCTTTTAATGATGACCTGAGTCTGCATTGGGTCTCTCTGTGCACTATTCTTAACAGAGCATTTTGCATATCAAGACCTAAGCGCTTGTGTACCCGTCTGCCTATCAGACTGGATTAGAAGCTCTTTGCAGGACAAGGATTGAGTCATGTTCCCAGCTATTTTCCCAGCATCACGGCTAACATGTAGTAGGTACTTATCAAGTGTTTGTTGAGTGAATGAACAAAAGATGACAGGCTGGAAGTAGGGTACATAGATGGGGTGGCAGAGGGTGGAGGTATATGGGAAGATCATATAAGGCTTGAATGCCATGTTAAAGGATTTGGGCTACTTCTGGGAGACAATGGGGAGCCACTGAGGGATATAAGCAGAAGGGAGCCATAATTAACTTTCCATGTGAGAAAGAGCTCTCTGGCAGTGCATGACAAATGAGTTGGATGGGGACAGAAAGTCCAGGAGGTCTCTTCAGTGGTCTCTCAGGGCCAGGCATGGGGTGGGACTCTGGAATAGGTGGCAGAGTTCACCCTGGTCAGGAGAGGGCACTCTGAGGTGTAAGGTAATGCCGGGAGAAAGGCAGGCCCTTCGCCACCTGTTTGCAGAGACTTGCTCCACGTCTCCCCAAATTGTGGAATTGTGAGCCCCTCCCAGGACACCAGCCTCTGCCCTTGCTTGGCAAGTCCTCAGTAGGGTGAGATGGTGGCCTCACCATCCCCAGGGTGATCCGGAAGGAGAGGTCACAGTCCTCGGAAAGTTAGCTCGGCAAGTTTATTGAAAACCCAGGAACAGGAAGAGCACTACAAACGGGCACCCACCCACCCCAGGCCCCCTGGAAATGGCAGACACAAACTCTGCAGCAGCGACAGGGCAGAGTGATGCAGTGCTGTGGCCCAACTCTCCGCCCACTTTGGGATGTGCTGCCAGAAAAGGGAAACCAACAATGCAGGAAGCAAGACGGCAACATGCAAGGTCTGGGAGAAGAACCACTGCAGAGGACCTAGGGGTCCCTGGGCCTGCAAGGACTGTGGGTCCATCCTTCAGGGCCAGGAAGAAAAGGAAAGAATGGTCTCCCACCAGGGAAAGAAAGAGAAAGGAGCTAGAGGCCTTGGGCCAAGGATGTGTCTTGTCTGCAGGGCATTCTCCCCATTACTCCAAAACCAAGGTGGCTGTGGTGTCTGAACACACACATTGTGGCTTAGAATGGTTCCTTTTCTCCCCAGGTGCACTGCTTTCTGTGGATGCACTGACTTGGCTTATCCAGAGGCTGTGGCTGGAGGGTGAGCAGTGATCCCAGTGAAGGAAATTTGGAGTCAGGAAGAAGCCAGTCTGGCTCTGGCTGTAGTTAGTTAGAGCATCTACTGGGTGAAAAATCCTCCAGAAAGACCTGGCCCAGGCACAGGAGTGTCTGGGGAAAGCATTGGAGAGCAATCTGGCAGGAGGGCTGGCTAGAAACCTTTCAGGCCCAAAGCCCAGAGGCGTCAGGGGACAGAAGCAGGGGACATTCAGCTGGTTCTTCTCTGGGCAGCGGCCATCTGGGCTTGGCTCTCAGTGCCGGGTCCGGCAGGTGGTGGTGGTGGACGAGAAGCGGATGCTAGAGCTGCGGCTGCCCCGGCCACCGCTGCAGCTGCTGAAGCCACCCTCGGTGGGCAGCGGGCGGGGGACACTGGGAACACAGGCCTCATCCACAATCACGGAGCCACCTCGGGCTCCACCCAGGCTCGAGCTGCCAGAAGTCAGGACCCCTCTGCTGGTGTGGATGCTGCTGCCACCACCCGAGAAGGTGACACCACGGGAGAGGGTGGAGCTGGAGAACAATGGCTCAGGCCCACACACCACACCTCCCCGGGAGCTGCTCACAGCTGCAGAGAAGACACCATTAGGGAGTCAATGTCCCCTTTTCTTTCTCCTATCTGGATGGCCCAAAGACTATAACTACACTAAAACCAAATACCCAGATTCAGTTGGAGGAGTTTGGCCCATTCCCCTGATGTTTGCATACGTCCATAACTTGACTGTCATTTATCTATGACCCAAGTGGGTTGGGTTATAGGAGGCAAGTGGTGGGTTGATTGTGCAGGTCGCTGGAGCAGTAGCCTCCATAAAGGCATGTGAATTTATTTTCCATTATATTGTGCTCCCTGTTTCTCCTGGACCAGCACACAAGAAACCCTGCCAACAGAAGTCCCTTGTTAGCTCTCTCCTGACCTGCTGGTGGCTCTGCTGTGTTGACCAGTGTGTTAGCAGAGTGGAACCCAACTATCCCTTGCTCAGACAAGCTCCCACCAGCATGCCGCACACTCTTTTTTCTGCCCTCTCCTCTCACTGGAGTCCTTCTTGCCACTGTGATCTCTGCTTGATTTTGATCTCCTGTAGAAGGCCATCGCTTGCTGCCATTTCCCCTCCCCCATGTGCCTCTCCTCTGGGCTCGGGGAGCTCTGACCATCTGACTCACTCATGAGTTCCACCACACACATGGGCACATTTGTGTTTTGGGGAGCAGAGATCTGGATTTGGGTTCTGGCTAATTTTATGACTTCTAGCACATCGTATCTTTGCTCTGGTGTGCCAATGTCTGCTCTTCCTCTTCTAGGATTAGGGAGGTGGTGACTAAACTCACTTCTCAAGAAGATAGAAATCCTAGAGAGCAGAGGCTGGATTTGCTCCACCCTGCGGTGCCCAGCACAGTGTCCTGCATACTTTGGACACAACCAGTACTTTGACAATCTGACAGCAGGAGGAGGAATGTCTATTTAACCTTGTCCCATCACTGCCATCAAGGGGTGAGAGACCTCCTTGGCACAGCTCTTTCACTCTAAGCCACTGAGGTGGTTCCCTTGAAGAATGAGGGTACTCAGAGCAAAAAGGCTGATTCTCTTCTGGGGCTCTGTCTTACCTTGAAGGTGTTGGGATGCCTTTGCTCTGGGGAGTTCTCAGACTTCAGCTCCCAGGGGACAGATGGTCCCTGCACCCCTGACCACCATCTTGGAAGACCCCTGATCCCAATATAAATTTACAGGAAAATGGAAGGACAGAGAAATGTAAAGAGGAAAAGACTTAAGTTACTCACATATGTTTACTGGTCCAACACCTTCGCAGATCCTGGAGGGAGAAAGAAATGAATCAGTTCATGGGTATTGTTTCCCCAAATCTGCTTGCTTAAAAAAGGCTTTCTTATCTGCGTGGACCAGTGGACCAGCAGTTCTCAGCCCTGGCTATACACATGGGGGCTTTGAAAAATGACCCATTCTTAGAGCTCATCCCCAAATTATGGATTAAAATACTTGAGGGCTGCCAGGTGTAATTAATCCCAGCTACCTAGAAGGCTGAGCAGAAAGATCACAAGTTCAAGGCCAGCCCGGGCAATTTAGCAAGGCTTTTTCTTAAAATTTAAAAAAGGGTTGGGATTTTAGCTGAGAGGTAGAGAACTTGCCTAGAATGCGTTCCACAAAAATTTGAGGAAGTGTATTATTACTGTTACTGTTTTTAACAAATTGACTAAGCAAGCAAAACTCCCTATGAGCTCTTACAGCTTGCCTTTGAGAACAACAGATCTGGAACGGCCTTCCAAACCTCTGACAAGGGCAACTGACTAACACTTGCAGAAATTGTGTTGTTATCTGTACAGATTGCTCATTTCAGCCCTTCTTCACCTAGACCCCCTCCTTTTATGTGGTAAACCTTTCTAGATGCCCATGCCTGACCTCATTCCCTCCTGTTGCACCAGAAGCCTTTACCGGATCTCCTCGCCCTCCAGCAGTCGCCTATAGGTGGCGATCTCGATATCCAGGCCCAGCTTGGCGTTCATGAGCTCCTGGTACTCCCGTAATTGCCGTGCCATGTCCTGCTTGGCTTGCTGCAGGGCACCCTCCAGGTCTGCCAGCTTGCACTTGGCGTCGTTGAGGGCCACCTCGCCCTGCTGCTCAGCCTCAGCCACGGCAGCCTCCAGCTTGGCTCGCTGCAGAGAGGATAGTTCGCAAGTGGGCTTTCTCTCCAGGCCAGGGACCATGGGAGGTAGGGACAGTGGGCAGATACTGGTTTAGAAATGCTGCTCTGAGTTGATGGGATATAGCCTTGTCCTGAGCCAGGTTTGGAACCTCTGGTGGCTGCTTAGTTCCCATCCACACTGACTTTGCCCTTGTTGATTTCTGCTACCCTGACACCCATGGGGTCCAGAGAGTCACTCATTCTTTCTCCCTTCCCTCACCATTTTGGTAGCCACAGGTCTTTCCTTCTATATGGGAGGCTTTCCTTTTGTTTCATATTTTCTTCCTCCAGGAAGCTTTCCTAGACAAATCTTTCATTCCTTTGTTTCTAAATCTTGATGGGTCCCTTACTTCATCAGAACAGGGCTCCCCAAAGCTAAGGGCCCTGCCTGTCTTCTCTCTGTGACTTTTTCTCACTTTTTGCCTACCTGAGCTTTGGCGTGCTCAATCTCTCCCTTCAGCCTCTGAATCAGCCGAGTCAGCCCATTGATTTCATCCCGCGTGTTACGTAAGTTGTCACAATGCTGGCCCGCGGTCACCCGCATCTCCTCATACTAGGGAGAAGGAGGTGTTTTGAGGATTCAAAGTCAGATCAAGACTACAGCCACCTCCAGAGTTGGAGTCTCAGACTCCCTCAGGGTCCACCCTGTTGCATATGAGTTGCCCCAAACCCAGGTCATCCCGCTCCCTTTCACCAGCTTCTTTGTGCCCACCTTGGTCTGGTACCAGGCCTCAGCTTCAGCACGGCTGCGCCTGGCCACCTCCTCATACTGCGCCTTGACCTCAGCAATGATCCCATCCAGGTTCAGGTCTCGGCTGTTGTCCATCTTCACAATGACTGATGTTTCTGAGATGTGTGATTGCAGCAATTGGATTTCCTATGTTGGAAGAGCAGCAAGACAGATGGGGTCAGAGTCCCCTGTGTTTGGGACTCTGCCACAGGGTCCCCAGGCTGTGTGTCAGGGAAGGAAGTATCACTTACTGTTTTAGGACAAAGCAAGATCCTCCAAACTAAGGGCAAGGAAAAATCCAGGTTTGAGGATTATTTCAGTTAGGATCTTTGCTGTAAGCTTGGAGATGTCCCCACTACACCCTACATTGCTAGGTGAATGCTAAGACCAGGGGAGCCTAGGAACTTGGTGGAGGGAGAGGGAACCATGCTAAGGCTTAAACTTTTCTCTGGCTTATCCATAAAATTGCCCCCCCCCCGTTTATGGTGCATTGAGCAGAGACTATATTTTAGAACACAGCAGTCTAGGAATTTCTATATCCCAAGTCCCACATAGAACTGGGGGACTGGAGCTGGCTGGCAGGGAAGGTTTCAGCCTCTTCACTTGGAGCTAGAAACTCAGTTCAGGTTGAGTCTACTCCAGACCAAACAGATCACATGTGAAGCAAAGGATAGCTAGTTGGTTTGGCAAATTAGATCAAACACAATCTTTCTTACATTTCCTGGTAAGTCAGTTTTCTAGACTCATCTGGCCAGTAGATAGGAAGTGATATCTTTAAACCCCAGTCTTTAGATTAGCCAATGAAGATTCGGATCACAGATACAGGGATCATTCATAGGCCTGAGCCAGGCTCTGAAAGGCTGGCCTCCCTCGCATTCTCCACTTGCAGATACAAAACATAGAGAACAAAGATGTTTGATACCAGAGTTGAAAATGTGTCAGCTCAGACTAAGCCCTCACAGGGTCGAGGCCCAGCACTGACTTCCTTGGATGGCTTTGAGAAGAAACCTCACCTCCAAGTACAAGGCTTTCAGGAAGTCAATTTCCTGAGTTAGCATATCCACGTTGGCTTCCAGATCAGATTTATTCAAGAAAGCTGTATCTACATCCTGCATAAAGAGAGAAGGATAAGATACTCATTACTTATGCTCCATTTACCTTTCCCACCTAGCCAGCACCTGCAGATGGATGGGAAGAGCCTCCTGTTCCACAGGGCCAACTCCTGCAAGCTTTTGGGATGGGTGGAAGTGAAGTTTAGTGACTATCACTCTTCCCCTTACTGCAATGTGAAAACCCCCAGTGGCTACTGGATATTCTTCAATGCTTATTTAAAGGCAAGAAAATCTGGATAATTCATGACACTTCATTAAAAGTTCATCTTTTCAGATGAACTCTCATGTCACCCAGTCCTAAATAATCTGAGGCCAAATCAGAACTTTGAAGGGAATCTGATGTTGTCTTCGAAGTTGTGCTGTCTTTGTGTGAGTAGTCCCAGATTCCACAGGGCTGCCTGGGTCATTTCTGAGGATCATTTCCCCATATGAAGAAATTTGTCTGGACCTGTGGCTTTTCCTTACCTTCTTCAGAGCCACAAACTCATTCTCAGCATTGGCTCGGAATCCCACCTCCTCTTCATACCTGGGATGATAAAGAGGAGCAGGGTGAGTTTTCTAAAATGAGACTCAGTTACTCATAAGTCCCCCATGAGCCTCTAAACACCCTTGTGGCTTCCTATTGCTATTCACATACTACCATCCTTCTGGTCTTATATTTAAGATCCTTTAAGAGCCAGTGGTCCTCAGTTCCCCCAAATCTCTTTTACTTTTTCAACTTGGATTTAGGGTCTGAAGATCTGGACCATTGCTGTACTCCTCTGTTAGAAATGACTTGAGGTTAGAAGATGTGGGGGTTTTTTCCCCCATAAAATGGAGTACTACTCGGCCATAAAGACTGAGAAACTAGAGACACTTATAGCTAAATGGATGCACATTGAGGCCATACTCTTAAGGGAAATAAATAAGAAATAAATAGTTTCTCTGGTGTGAAAAACTAAAAGTGTAAATAAGAACCAAAATGTATAATTGATAATGTGAAATAGGAAGAAAAGGTCTGAAGAAGTAGGGGAAGTGGGAGGGTAGGGGGAAGGAAAGAAGAAACAAAAAATAGGAGAAAAGAAAAAATGAAAACAAAGTCTTTGTAAATAGGGAAGGGTGGAGGGGTAAAGGGAGGGCAGGGGAATGGAGAAAAAATAAGAACCAAGATACTCCTGTAAGCGTACAAGATCCCAATGATGAATGTAACTGTATTTTATACTGAAAATGTACCAATAAACTTAATGAAAAAAAATGACTTGGGGTCATTGCACTTGACCATAGAGGATATAAGAACCAGCTCAATGCTGAATATGAGTACTGTTTTCAAAACCAGAGAGTTCCATTTCTGGGGTGAACTTGCCTATTCCCCCTGGAAGTATTAGGGACACACTGTGCCCAATTCCAAGACTTCTTTTTTCTCAGGACCCACAGGGAACCTCCTCTTCCTCCCTCACACATCACTGTCCCCCACCCTGTCCCCAGGCTGGGTACTGTGACCAATATTCAGTCCTGATCCTTTTAGCTGCTCTCATTTGAAGTGGGCTGCTGTTTTGGGACCAGCTCATGCATGTCCTCAGTCTTTGCAGTCCAAGTGTCACTCACTTCTTCTTGAAGCCCTCAAGGATGTCTTGCATGTGGTTCTTCTCAGCCTGCAGCCGGGCCTGGTCACTGACCAGTATGTCCAGCTGCCTTCTCAGGTTGGTGATGTAGTTCTCAAAAAGAGGCTCCAGGTTGCTCCTGGCACATTTCTGTTCTTGGAGGAAGCTCCACTTGGTCTCTAGCAGTTTGTTCTGTTGCTCCAGAAACCTCACCTAAACCAACAGGGACAAAGAAATGGTATTTGAAGTGCTCACTAGGGTCCCCACATGTTGGCCAGTTCTTCAGAGCCATGATTCTCCATCACTGTTGATAGTGTTTTCTCCTTTGTTGACTTTCATTCCTCCTCTAATTCAGTAGAAGCTGGAAGATCAGATTTGTGCTCCTCCTCCTCACGTTCAGCCAGGATTGGCTACAAATAGAGGTGTTTGAACCAAAGCACTTCAGTCCCGTTTGCACCCCCCCCCCACCACCCCCACTCCCACCACCCCCATCCCCCTGCCAAGACACAAGCCAGTTCACTGGGTTTGGGGTTAGAAAGATTGATTCTGCTTAAGCTGAGGTTTGTCTGGAAAATCAATGCCAGGTGCCCCTAGCACAGCATGAGGAGGCAAGGAAAGTACATTGGGGTGAGCTGTGCTATGAGGAGGTGGGATTCTGGGATTGTAAGCCACATCAACCACCTTAGATACTCCTTTGCCTGAGATGTGTACAGCTGAAAGAGAAACTACAGCTCATTTCCCTCAATCTCCTCTTATTAGAGATGAGGACATTAGAGCCAAGAGGTTGCTTTCCAAGTCTGTGCCTCCATCTGCACCTGGACATTGTGGACGGCAGTTCTTTTGCACAAGCCACATCACTGTCCCTCTGAAGCAGCCTGAAGATCGGCTACCTCCAGTGATTGTTCCCTATGTTTCCCTCAACCTAGGCAGTTTGGTGAATCTTGGTATTCCCTGTGTGGGGTATGAATTCTTGGCTTTTTATATGAGAGTTACTCAATTCTGTTTCCCCTTTTCTAGGCCTGAACAGATAAGGCCATCCAGCCTCAGAAACTAGGGGAATCTCATAAAAAGCATAAGGATCTCGAAAGAGAAACTTTTAAAATTTACACCACCTGATTCCTGGCTGAAGTCTGAATATTGCTACCTTTAGACATTGCTAAGTACATTGCTAAGTACAGGAGACATTGCTAAGTGCACAGATAGTAGGCCTTAGTTTGCCTAGATGCTCTCAGAGTTGGCTGGTTGTTCCTTTTCCCTCCAAAAGAAGTAACCAGTGTCAGCCTATCTTACCATATGACAGTTCCTCTGGGTTGTCCTTGCTCAGTGGCAGAGCAACCCAGACCTCATTTCTCAGTTCCTTTGCTGGACATCTGAAGGACCTGGGGTCAAAGGCAATGTCTCCAACCTGGACCAGCTCTTGTTAAGGGAAAGAGCACCCCAATCCACTTTAGCACTTATCACCCCAAACCCAGATATTCAGCTCTCATATGTACCTTGTCAATGAAGGAGGCAAACTTGTTGTTGAGGGTCTTGATTTGCTCTTTCTCATCCTTCTTCACCCTCTGGGCATTGGGGTCAATCTCCAAGTTGAGCGGGGTCAGCAGGCTCTGGTTAACAGTCACAGCTGTGATAGATGGGGGTGCTGGACCTCCGACACCAACTCCAACTCTGTAGCCAAAGCCAGGGCCACCAAAGCCATAACCAAGGCCACTGCTGGCTCCAAATCCCAGACCAACACTGCTGCCAGCTCTAAACCCCAGACCAACACCACTGCCGAAGGCCACCCCACTGCCAGCACCAAAGCCAACACCGCAGTGGAGGGGACGAGGGCCCACAGCTGCTATCCGGGGTGAGCAAGATCCAAAGTTGACGACACTCCGACTACCAAAGCCACCCAGACCCCGGAAGCCAGACCTACTCCTGCAGGAGACAGAGCTGGCCTGGAAATGGTTCTGGGGGGTCACTACTGAGCAAGAGCTGAAGTTGCCCACCCGGCGACCAGAGGTGACTCTGTAGGAGCGACAAGACATGCTGACTTCCTGGGTGACAGCCAGAGCAACTGTAGAGTGGGGTGAGCTGGAGCTGGGAGTCCCTTTGAGACTAGTGGGTCCTTTTCATCCCTTTTATGTGTGTGGGGATCTGAGGATTGGCCCATAAAAATGAAAAAGCCATTTGAAGACATTTATGAGCTTGGGTAGTGAGCAGAAACTCTTCATGCCTGTAACCTCCTTAACAATGAGCTAACTCAGACACACCTATTCTCATCTGGGTAAGGACTATAAACATTAAAAACACATAAGCACATAAATATTATGATCCTATTTTTTCCCATAAGTCCACCACAATTGCCATTACAGGAACATTAATTTGCTTTGGTCATAAATTGAAAGACTTTTTCACTGCAAGAGTGGCTAACCACCAGAAAGTTAGGATGGTAACAGTTCCAGCCAGAGGCTCACAAGGCATGCATCTATGTAGATTTAAGACCGTAAAGAGAGGAGGAATGTGCAAAGGAGAAATGGTCTGCACAGCTCCAAGAAAGAAACTATATGAAAAGAATATAGTGTACTGTTTCTCTATAGACAAATTAAATGATCAATAAACTTTTTGCAGTGTTTCATCTATCCTCCATGATCTAGTTTGGCTGTTTACATAACAGTGAATCTATAGCAAAGCTCATTTGGGCCAATGTAGACACAACTCTTATTTGAGATGCTAAAAAGCGTTTCATTCATTTGATGATGATTGAGTGCCTACTCTGTACCAGGCTATGGCTCCTGTATGTAAAGCTACCCACATGGTCTGGAGTCACACCCCTTAGCAAATATACCACAGGACCGATTTAAGATCAGGTCCATGCAGTGTCCTTGAATAATTGGTTAGGATGCAGAGACACAAAGTAAGAAGCATCTGGAGAGAAGATGAAAAGTTTAAAACAACTGGATATTGTTATTATTAACAACATTACAGATGTTCAGGATCCAGAGACAAGCTGGGGTTGGCATTTTCTATTCTAGTATGTGGAATGTTTGTCTTTCTTGTCCTGTGCCTGGGAGAACTTTTGTTTGACTGGATGCTTGGGCTCTCTCAGATGCTTTGGGATCTACTTAGAGGGGGATAAGTGGTTTTAACAGAAGATATCTAGCCATTACTGTATTTTCTATAGACCCAGCTACCAGGAAAAGACACAGAAAAATAAAGAACTAGAGAATCCTTAACGAGATCACAAACAGCCTCTGGGTTGAATTCAGCAGTCTGTTCTCAGCCCCCCTTTCTCCTGACTTACCAGCAGTATTTGACACAATCGACAAGCCTATTCCCTTGACACACTTTCTTCTTTTCATTTCCAAACAATATATCCTCCTAGTTTCTTGCCATCCTTTTTAGTCTTCTTAGCCAGTTCCTCCTCATGTTCCCAACCTCTCTACACACCTGAGCATCCCTAGGCTCAGCCCTTGTGGCTTTTCTCATCTTTGCCGTGGTGACATCATACTGACTTGTGACTTTAAATTCTCTCTGCCCATCAATGACTGCCAAGGCATAGCTCTACCCTAGACACCCTCCAACAATGTGCCACCTGTATATTTTCATAGGTGTCTCTATTTCAGTATCACACAGGCATCTCAAATTTAGCACACCTCAAAATGTTCCCCTAATCATTCTACTAAATATTTTCTACTTGCCAACATCACTATCCCTGTGGTAGCTCAGGCCATACATTGGCAAATTTACCTTCAAAATATATCTGACTATATTTTGTCACCCCTCTGCTCCCGTGTTGGCCCAAGTCCTTCCTTCTTGCCTCACCAGTGAACTGCCCTTCTGGCTAGTTTCCCAGCTTCCTCCTCTACCTCTTAGACTTTTCTCAACACCATAGCCAAGGGGATCCTTGAAAAACATGTTAGTTACAGCACAATACTGTGCTCAATGCTCTCAGAGCCCAGGCTATGCCAGACTCTCCACAGGGAGCACCCCCTTCCTGACCTCACTTCCTACCACCTATCCTACTGCTTGCTGTGCTCTGGTCACTCTGGCCTCCTGCTTGTTCACAGAATCGGTGGGCACACTCATGCCTCAGACTTTGACCCACTTGTTGTTTTTAAAGCTGGGAACATTTTCCCTCACATAGCTCCTTGCCCCCAAGCTCCTTCAACTCTTTCAGGTCTTTGTTCCTATGTCCTCTTCTTCACCCCTGTTGATGCTCCTTGCGCTCGCTCACTGTCACCTGTCCTCTTTTCTTAGCAAGCTTGTCATCTAGGTCCTCTCTTGCATGGTTTACCTGTGTGCCCTGGCTGGGGTGTAAGCTCTGGGAAGCAGCACTGTTGTGAGTTTAGTTCTCCTGGTGGCCCCAGGGCTTTGTAGATTGTGCACAAGGCAGGCACGCTACCCAGTATTGTAAGATGACTGAATACAGAGCAGAGCTTGACAGCGGGAAGAGAAAGGGAGAGACGGAGTGGGTTTTGCAGGCATTTCAGGAAGAGGAGACTCCAGGCCCAAAGTGGGTAGGAACATCCCTGGAGATGCCACTGGCATTTCTGTCAGTGGGGTAGAAACTCAGGAGCTCACAGGAGTATCAACTAGTTTGCCCTCCTGAGCTTGAGTCTGCCTGCTTGGAGGAAAGGGCACCCCACTTCTTTGGAGGAAGGCAAGAGTTTCCAGGAGGTTGGGAAGGAGACCAGACAACCCCTGCCAAGGTGAAAGGGGAAGAGGTAGGAGATATGGCATAGAGGTCACCAGTGAGGACAGATGACTTGATACAGACTTTGGGGTCAAATGGGCCCAGGTTTAATCCCAGTTTTGCACCTATCTGTTGTGTGACGTTGGATAGTGGTGGTTTGAAGGCAAGGTGGTAGTAGCTTTCTGCTTTCTGTAGGTACCATGTCTATTAATCAATAAGGGGTTCTTGTCTGTAGAGATCCTAAAAACAATAGTACCATTAACTGAAAGTCCACCTGCTTTCTATGATCACCATGCCTGGCCATTCTAAATAATGTTAATCAAACCCTACCCTGACCAACAGTACATCAGTGACTGGGGGAATTTTGTGACCTTTCTGAGCCTCAGTTCCCCCATGTGTGATATGGAATTAGACCTACTTCATCATGTTTTGGGCTGCATCGTGGACTTCTCTAGGGTGTATGCTGGGTGGGCCTGTAGCTGTCCTCATGTTTCATCGCTCTCCCTCCTTCTCACCTTGTTCTCTGCCCTTTTTCCTCTCTCTAGTCCAATCCTCCCTGCACTTCTCAGCAGTCCTCCCTGTCCCAGTCCCACACCCCACGCCCCGTGGCCGAGGTGCTCATTATACCATTAGGCGGCATTCCTGGGGTTTTCCAATCTCGGCTTCCTTGAACCCTGAGCAGCCTGGGTGGGGTGGGGGTGATTGGGACCGGTCAAGCATAACCCTGTAACCATCAGCACTTTATAGTTCTGAGACATTTTTTCACCAGAAGATGCATAACACAACCGTCAGCCATTTTCTAGGGGGTGGCAGGTGGAGAGGAGGAGGAGTTGTCCTGGCAACTTTGGGCTGGAGGTTTTGCTGCTGTGACAGTTTCTTCTTGCTGTCGTCAGCCAGCCTGAGTGTAATCCGGGAGATCTGCCGGGTGAGCCCACGGTGGCTCCCCGGTGGGGTGACTGTGCTCCCACTGCTGGGTCATCGCGATGCTATCTGTGGAGCAGGGAGGGAGGGAGGGGAGGACAGGCCTGCCCAGTGGAGGGGGAGGGGCACTCCCTCCGGTTGGCTGAGCTGGGTCCGGGAGCCCTGGGCACGCTGTGGCTGGGCATGTGGGTGTGTGTGGGCAGATGGACCTGAGGGGAAGCCCAGGTGCTGAGAAGACTTTGCTGAAAGCCGCCTTCTTCTAGTGCTTCCGTTTTGCCTGGGGATGAGTTTGCGCTGGAGAGAGGCACTGTCTGGGCAGTCGGTCCTGCTGAGACCTGTACCCTTTGGGGGGAAGCCAGCTAGAGTCCCCAGCAGCAGTAGAAAGGGACAGAGGGCAGGGTGCTCCTCCCTTGCCCGAATTGCCACCTCTGCCCTCTCAGGCCACTTGTTTGGAACCCAAAACCCTCCCCAAGGGAGATAAATCACCCTCTCTTGCTGGGTGCTCCCCTGCTCTGGGAAGGGTACTTCAGGTTTTAAGTCCTTCACATTGCCCACGGTCACGTGTCCAGGGCAAAAGGGTTCCTGGCAGGCAGCAAGCGTTCCTTGAGTGCTCCAGTGTGCCTGACTGTGTTACTGGCACTTGGGCAGCCCCCTTCTTGCTAACAGACCAGTGACCCTGGGCTCCTCTCCTTTTTGAAGCAATTGGCTCCAATGCTTGGAAACCCCAGTGAGAAAAGCAGTGAGTCACAGAGGAGACTGCGTGAGGAGAGGCTACTGGGGGCAGAGGCAGAGGGTATCTTGGTGGGTCACCAGAGCAGGGAAGGCCTCACAGGGAGAGGACTCTGCGTAAGCATCTGAGAGTGGGGGAGGACGAGGGATGGGGAAGTGGGAGGCAGATGCAGAGACAAAGAGCCTCACCCTGGGTCCTCCCACCCTCTTGCTGCCTCTTGATGCCATTTCCCATCCTGTCCTTGCTTGGGCATTCTTTGAGGGGCTGGGGCTTGGATTTTCCGGGAAAATTCTGGAACTCTGGGTTTTTGTAGATATTTTTCCTTTCTCTTAGAGGGCAGGGTGCCCTTGCAGTTCTTCTCATTCTCTAGCACCCAGCGGGGCAGGCTGGAGAAGTGTTTGCTGAGTTGAATGGAATGAGAACACCAAGAACACTGGGCCACCACCAGGAGGCACTTTCGTCCCACCTGCCTTGAGTCATCACATCCCTTGCGGGGAATAGAGAATGGGCCACTTGCTAACAGTGAGGAGAGGGGGAGTCCCAGGTAGATGTTCTGGAGGGGAAGTGCCCAGGCCTCTGAGCTTGTGCCCAGGCCTGAGCTGTGATATTCTGCTGTTCCGATGAGTAGTTCTTAGTGGTGTTTCTAATGTCCTCCCCTCCCCAGCAGACACTCCCTAGGGGCCCGAGGGCTCTGGAACCAAAGTTTCAAAGATAGTCACCAGGCCAGAGCCCCCCTTCTATGGGGAGGCAATCATCTTTATTTTTACCTCAGCCAAACACCGAACTGGGGTTATTTCCCAGGCTTCAGGTAGCCATCTGTGGGATAGAGGTGGCTGGTCTCCTTGGTATCTGTTTTTTCTGACTCTAGGCCAAAGCTTCCCTGTCATTTCCAGAGCTCTGAGGTATTAGTCAGCAGGGAGCTTAGCTGTCTCCAGGGCCAGCTCCACAGCAATGAGGCTTCAAATGGGAACTGTGGCTCTGGGCCCACCATTGCCTCCTCCTTCCCAAGTACATGGGGTTGATCTGAGTCCCAGGCTTTGGGGGTGCCGGTGCCCAGCCACCAATCCCTTTACCTGGCCTTACAGTCCCACTGGTCTGGAGAGTCAGGCTTGCCGGGCACCTACTGGGGACGTCCCGTGTCCTGTGACTAAAGCAGGGTCAGCAGTTCTGGCCCCCATGGCCCTCTACTTTGCCACCTCCATGGAAATCCTCACAGCTGTAATTTCGTGTCCCAGGTCTGTATTCCTGCCAGGCTGGAGCCCCATGGGCTTGGGCCAGCCCCCACCTCCCTAACAGCCTTATTGAGATATAGTTCTCATTACCGCACAATCTGCTCATTTAGAATTACAATTCAGTGGTTTTTAGTATATTCACAGGTTTTGTAGCCATTGCCATAGTCAATTTTAAAACACCATCACCACCTCAAAAAGAACCCTTTAGGCATCCCCCCAACTCCCACCTCCCCCTCCCGCCAGCCTTAAGCCAATGCTACTCAGCTTTCGGTCTCTACAGATTTCTTTGTTCCTGGACTTTCTGTGCATTTATTATATGAATGGAATCATGTAATGAATGGTCTTTTGTGACCAATTTCTTTCAGTTTTCAGATTCACTCATGCTGTAACATATATCAGCACTCCATTCCTTTTTACCGTTAAAATGATGTTCCATTGTATGGCCGTGCCACATTTTGTTTATTCATTTTGTTCATCTGTTGATAGACATTTGAGCTGTTTCCACTTTTTGGCTATTATGAATAATATTTCCAGTTTGTATGGGCTCATATTCTTTTCTTTTTGGTATACATGTATGGGTGGAGTTCCTGGGTCATCTGACTGATGGTTTTGAGGACCTGCTGGGCTGTTCTCCACAGTGGTTGGTCTATCTCACATTCCTTATCCTGGGCCTTGGGTATTGGGCCTACTGCACCTGTGGGGCTGACTCATTCTGCTGCCAGCCCATGGGTGGCCTGACCCAAACAGGTGGTTAATGAATTTCCTATTGTAAGAATGGAAAAGGAAACAAATGGGTTGCTTTGAGCATGCTGCCCATGACCCTGTATCTCTAGGGTTAGTTTCTTGCAATCTTCCTTGCGAGTCGCTCTCTGACCTCTTTCCCAGCATAATCATTAGTTGCTACTTGTTGTTCTCATATTTTTGTTATTTACGACTCAGTTATTTATGACTCCTCGGTGAGGCTGAGAGTCCCTCCAGGGGTAAAGGCATCTTTGTCATCTCTGTCTTGTGTGTGGCTGTGGGGTGGGGAGGCTCATCCTGACTCCCAGGAGGGGCCCACAATGGGCAGAGAGCCCCTTGGAGGAGCTGTTACAGGGATTACTGAGGGAACAGGGAGAGGTACAGGGGGACTCATAGAGGGTAGAATCCATTCACTGCCACCAAATCTTGTCTCTAGCTCTTGGGGTTCTTTTTTTTTTTGGTACCAGGGTTCAAACTTGGGTCCTTGTGCTTGCGAGGCAGGCTGCAGAACTGCTGAGCGAGATCCCCGCCCCTCTCTGGGGGTTCTTTACATAGGAAGAGGAGGTTGAGTGTCTTGGTCCTTTTCTCATGCTGCACTGTCACCCGTCTTCCCTGTTTTCCCCAGTCACTCTTCCCAGTCCCTGGGGATACTCCAGGATGAGGGTCACTGGCCAGGGTTTGAGGGCTGTTGAATCCTAATGTGATAGGGGACCTACGGATTTTCTCTAGACTGTATGCAGGACCCTATGTATGGAAGAGCTCTGTGTGCAATTGTCAGTGGTTTTTACTGCAACAAATGACTTGCAAACTACTGGGGTATGATGTGCAGGTTTTAAGTGCAATTTATATGGAGACATTTTTGTTCCACAGGTCACTTACAAATTATTTATGTCATTTCCCATTGCTATAGCAACTTTCATTTCCATTCCCAAGCCTCCAGCCTTCAAAGGCTGCTCCTGATTCCCCTCAGCATTATCGCACATCCCCTACAGAGCAGGGGTGAGTAATCCTAATTCCTGCAGTGAAAACAGAGTCAGTTTATTGGGAACAGAGAACCCAGAGGCTCCTGGCAGAGAAATTGAATCCAAGGTGGGTGGGATTTGTAGGAAGATATCCTGGAAGGTGGGGTCAGCCCAGCATCTCCTTCTCCCTCTCCTAGCTCTAAACCAGAGCTTCCAAGTTGCTAGGGCAGAGGTACAGAAGCAGTACAGGGAAATCTGCATTCTTGCTACACCCAAAGTCCCAATACAAGAGGAACTAAAGGGAGAAGGAGCAGAAATTGGGTGGCTATGTACAGTGGGTTCAGTGGGGGCGAGACTTGATTCCATTGAGCAAATCATGTCAGCTCTTGATTCTCCGTCTGTTCAGTAACTATTCCATGGACCCTTGGCCTTTGTTCCAAACACTTCCCACTATCACCTGCCAATGTGAGCTCAGGAAACAGACTTATTTTTATATTTTGGGTTCAATATACCTAAGCAAGTAAATCTATTGTCCAAAGAACACCTCTTGAGATTTGTGCTGGGAGGACATTGACAAATCCTGAGGGATCCTGAAACCTTGGCACTTGCCTTTGGAAATCAGAATGGGATTTGGGGGTTTTAGTGTTTGCAATAGTGCATGTTTCCAGTGGATGCTAAAAGTTCACTTTTCTAAGTGCATGAGAACCAGAGGGAAGGAAGATGGGGAGCATTGGTGGGAGTGGGAAGGAAGAGGCTGGCTTTGTGCAGAAACTGGGCCTCACACAAAGCAGAACTGTGATGTCTCCATGTGGCCTTTTCATCCAGAATAGCAGTGGTTGGGAATACTGCAATTCTTTTGGCCATGCTAGGGCTGACATCCACCAGGAACAAAGCATCTCCTTTCTTTACATCCTACCCCATCCCAGGGCCCTCTTTGGGGTCTGTGTCCAGCTATGTGAAAGGTGGCTTTTGAAGACAAGGATAAACCAGGGGAGCAGCTCAGCTCCCAGCAGAAATCCCAGGGGAATTTGGAGTCAATATGGGAAAGTGGGGTTTTGAAATACCCCTATCTTCAGCTGTGTGGGAGTGTGACATTCAAGAATTGTCCCCTAGATCTCCAGCCTTTGGGTCAATGCTAACACTAGTGGCCACAGGAGCTGCCCCCAGCCCCCAGCTTCATGCTGGAGATCCTCCCACTCCCACAGCCCACAAGCCCCTGTGGCTCGCAGGGCATGTAGAGTTCACCAGTGGCCACCATGCTGCAGCCCCCACTGCTCCTGATGACACTGGTGCCTCCTGTGCAGTACTCAGGCCTCAGCATGGGCGTGCTGACCACACATGGCTCATACAGGATGGCACCTTTGGAGCTGCTCACGGCTGTGGGGACAGGAAGTGACACTCAGAGCCCCACCCTGCATAGCTCTGAGAAACATGTCCTGAAACATCTCAGCCAAGCCATTACTCTCACATGTTGCCGCTCACCTCCAAGGATACCCCATCCCAGCCACAGCTTCCATATCTCCCCATCCTAGCAGCATCCAGGGCTTGGAAGTGCCCCTGTTCTCCTCCCCTTTCCCTGAAGGCTTGTTGAAGCCAGGCCTGATGTCTGCTTCACTCCCTCTAAGTCTTTCCTGAGCCTGCTTCAAACCCTTGCTCTCTAGCAAAGCACTCTCTTGTCAGAGTGGCTCCCAGAGACTTTGGGAACCATGCATATGCTCGTAGTTCCAACCCCCAAAAGATATGGATAGCCCCGCCAGAGAACTTCTCCATCAGCCCAGGGCTCATGGCAAACAAGGCCCTTCCTGTTGGGTAGGGGAGGTCCCTGAGGCCTGGGTGGAGAGTGTGGGCTTGTGTTGGGCTGATCTGTTCCTGAGCCCAAGACCTCTGGGGATGTGGCTCATCTACTTACAGATGTTCACCGGCCCAATGCCTTCATACAGCCTGGGAAGAGGAAGAAGACAAGATGACTGCATTAGAGAGATTCAAGGAGCACCTCCTTTCCTCTGCCCTCACCCTGCAAAGGAGGAGGGTGCAGGCCCCTGGGCTGAATAACAGCCCAAGCTCCTGAGTGCAGACACCTCTGGTGCCTCTCCTCCTTCAAGCCTACCTGTGCTCCTCGCCCTCCAGCAGGCGCCTGTAGGTGGCGATCTCGATGTCCAGGCCCAGTTTGGAGTTCATGACCTCCTGGTACTCCTTGAGCAGGCAGGCCATGTCCTGCTTGGCCTTCTGCAGGGCCTCCTCCAGCCCTGCCAGCTTGCACTTGGCATCGTTGAGGGCAGCCTCACCCTGCTGCTCTGCCTCAGCTATGGCCCCCTCGAGTTTGCAGCGCTGGAGGGGAGGGCATAATAAGGCATCTCTGTGGGGCCCAGAGTCCTGAGCCAGACCCTCAGAAGATCAGGAAGAACACATGGTGGTACCTTCCAGGTCTAACTGTGCTGTGGGTTTCACCCTAGGAGTATGACATCTGGCTCCTCCTGGGAAGTGGAAGCCATTTTCTGTCTAAAACACTGGAGGGGGACCTGAGGCTTTAGATATGCTCAGCAATTGCGTAGGTGGGCTGGTTGGGAGGTCTAATAGATTTTAAGTGCCTGGCTGGTCTTCATTAGCCTAGGAGAATAGACTGGGCCTGATTTTATGAGCAACTCAGAGTCACCTTGAAGTTCACAGTCACAGGTTTAGAGCCTGGCTTTGAAAGGACCATGGAAAACATCTTTCCTTTACCCTCGGTGACTGCATCTCTGACAACAGGTCACCTGGCCACTATGGGGAATCTGGCTGTTTCTTGAGGCTCCCCATTGGCGCCGGTAGGTCATCTTGTATAGACAGAGCTTGCTTCCTCCTGAGCAAGGTGGCCCACCCAGGTTTGTCCCCTTGCCAGCTGCACTCACTGCATGGGTTGGACCTGCCCACATGGCCCAGCAGGCCAGTCACCCTCAGAGAGCCTGTCTAAGTCAAGAGGGCCCCGCCTCACCTGGGCCTTCATAGCCTCAGTGTCTTGCTGCAGCCGCTGGATCAGCTTGTTCATTTCCAAGATCTCATTCTTTCGGTTTCGGAGGTTGTCACTGTGGTTCCCAGCCATCACCCTCAGCTCCTCGTACTGTTGGGACATAGGGGCCAGAACCCAGACTCTGCACCATGGCATTGCTTAGACCCTGTCTCACTGGCTCATTTTACCTCTCTGGCTTCTTCCACCTGCCCTGTCCACCATCCCCTTCTCATGGCTGATCAGATTTGGGGTCCTTATGTGGCACTCCCTGTTCCCATCTTGCCCCTCAGCTCAAAGCCTCAGACTTCTTAAGTTCCCCTCCAGGCTCTAAGACCCTTTCTCTCTGCTGCAGAGCCTAAAGGCTCTCTCTCTTTCTTAGATGTCACTTTGGACCTTGGAAGGGATTTCTGTGTTCAGGCTGCAATGCTAACAGAGCAAGGACTCAAAACAACTAAAAAAAAGAATTCAATGCTATGTCCTACCGTGACCTAATGCTTTTTTTCCCTAGCCTTTTGACTTTAAATCTAAGTTCTGAAGAGTGGTTATATACAGACTATGTTTATAGAATTTTTAAAAATTAGCCAACTTTAGATTGTCTGATAGTTCATGGAGAAATCTTGCACAGAAAATATAAAACAGGACACAGGCATACTCTTTGGCTCTTCCATTATTTGGTTACTGTGGGAAGCCTGCAGTTGTCTGATTAATATTCACTCTTCCCTCCTCAAAACAGAATCCTGTGAGCCCAGATAAAATAATATTTCTGGGCTTTGTGATCAGAGAGATTGTTGCTATTGCTAGGTAGAGCTTCTAGGAAAGTTCTTTAAGTGGGGAATGGCTCAGTTGGCATGTTTCTTCTTTGTTTTTCTCCTTTTTTCCTGCCTAGCATGAGTGTGTGATATTGGAGGTATTGCAGTTATCTTGGGATATGAGGCAATTATGAACATAAAAACACATGTTAAAGATGGCAGAATGAATAACTAGAATTCTGGGTCCCTGACACTCCTGTGTCATACTGGGCAATATATTTTTGTACTTTGTTACTTGAGAAAAAACTGAAAAAACTGAATTTGTTTTAACCACTGTTTAAAAAACTTCTGATCCTCGTAGATAAATACAATTCTTAACTAATAGAAATTGCCTTTACCATTCTGAGGATGGAAAACTGAGCTCATATTGCTGGAGCCCCCCTGCCTGATGGGTGCTCCAGGGGCAGCAGGAGGAGCAGCCTGCTGGGTGCAACCTAGCAGTAGATGGCCACAGCTGAGCCAGCAGGGCTGACTCCTGCCAGGGTTCGTAACTTCTGATTACCCCAGATCTTCAGATCATAGGCAGTGTCACTCGAGGCACTTGATGTACAGTGGCACCATGACCTCAGAGGAAACTCCCAGTATTAGCACATCTCTGAAGGGGTTCTAGTCCCAGCCCAGGGTGGTCTCTGCAGCCTGATCTCCCTCAAGGCACATGACCCACCAAGGACTTCATTTTATGCCTCATGTCCTGGTTCCTGCTGCTCACCCACTGGGCACACTTTTCTCCCATTCTCTGCCTATTGACATCTTCCTCGTCCTTTAAGAGCAGATCAGAGGACAATGGCTCTATCTTTCCAGATACAGTTTGTGTTTTTTGTCATTAACTGCTTGGACCTGCTGCCTGACCTTGGCACAATCCCTGTACTTTGGTTTGGTTGGTCACCCCCATTCCCTGCCCTAGTAATGTCCTTGAAAACACGGGTAGTTTAATTTTTGGTGTCCTCAGTGCTACTCACATCCTTCCCTGGCTACTCTCTCGACAGCTCACACTGCCTTATCCTTCACCTGGTTTATTTTCTCAGTAGCATGCATCAACATCTACCATGCATCCTTTGTATTTACTGGCTTTGTTTTTTGTGTGCTCCCCCCAACCCCAGAAGAAAATGATATGAGGTCAGGGATTGCTATCTATCCTGTTCCCTGCTGAGTCTCCAGCTTCTACCACTGAGCTTGGCAAATGGTGAATGCCCAACAAATAGCTCCTGGCTGAGCGCACCAACCAGGAATGACTGAATGCAGGGTGGCTTTTGCAGGCAGGGAAGTGGGACTGAGATGATAATATTTGTTAAGTCAAATTGCCCTGAGGGATGCCCCTGCCCTCCAAGAAAGCCCCTAATTACTAAGTCTGGGCCACCTTAATCACTGTCTCTGCCCCACCATTAGTAACAACCCCATGCCACTAGCCTCCTCCCACACCTTGAAGCCCAGGGGCTCCTTTGCCATCATCACCAATTATATGTACAGGATGTTGCTTAGAGAAACATCTGATGAGTCTACAGGTAAATACACCTGGGTCCCAGCAAGCACCCTAGTGACAGGCCTGGGCTGTCTGTGGGTCATTCCCACATAATATGCAGGGACCTGGCCTGAGGCCCAGCAGAAACAACAGGCTGGGGTTAATGGGATTCCCTGATGCTGTGGTGTGGCCACAGCCTTCATTAGCTCCTTACCCACTACTTCCTGGGGCAGAGGGGATCTAGAGGTCCTCCCTTCCCCCTCTCCCATTCTCCCTTCCTTCCTCACACTGCACCCCAGCCCTGTCCCTCTGCATCCCAGCCTCACCTGGCGCTGGTACCAGGCCTCCATTTCAGCTTTGCTGCGTCTGGACATTTCTTCATACTGGGCCTTGATTTCAGTAATGATGTCATCCACGACCAGATCCCGGCTGTTGTCCATCTGCACAATGACGGATGTTTCAGAGATCTGAGACTGCAGCAGTGCGATCTCCTGAAGAGAAAAAGGGATGAGGAGATGGGGTGGGGATGGGGAAGGGAGAGCCCACTCCACCCTCCCACCATGGCAGATTTGCACAGGACTGGGCTGTATCTGTTCCCAGACTTTTGTCAACAAAGTGTTCCTTGTTTGCTTCCTTTAGTGACCTCAGCTTCCCCAGAGGGGCTGGAGAGCCAAGGAGCTGGGCAATCTACCTCTGAGCACCAGCTCTCCCACTGGACCTCTTCCCAAACTTCTTGTGGAAACACAAGCACCGGGCACACGCGCACCGTGCCCCCCCCCAAGCTCTTTTAGCAAAGCCCCTGACCCACCACCTAGAAGGCAGCATGGTTGCAGGTACCTCTTCAAACAAATTTTTCAAGAAGTTCATCTCCAGCTCTAAAGCCTCCACATTGGTCTCCAGGTCAGCCTTCACCAAGAAGGCCGTGTCCACATCCTGCAGCAGGGCAGAGATGGAGCCATGACCTAGAGCTGGGAGGATGGAGGGGCCATGCCTCTACCAGCCAGGCACCTCCCTGGCAAGCTGGCAGCAGGTGGTGTGTGTGGGCTCACCTCTCTTCACTGAGGCCCATATGAAAGTGAAAAGAGTGATGGAGCCATGGTGGGAGGGAGAGGTCCCCAGCCCTGGGTGCACCCTTATGGGGGAGGGATTGGAAGGAAGGAGTCTTGCATGTGGGTCCTCAGAGCTCCTTTTGCAAAGTGTGTCCTGGAAATATCTGGCTGCTTATCTGAGGAATCACGGCAATTGTTTTCATCCTTGGGGATTTGAGTCAGAGTTTTGTTTTGTCTTTGACTTGGCACTAGCCACACTTCTAGCTGGTTGGGCAGGTGTAGACACTACACTTATCTAGCTTTGCCCGATAGGAGGTGGAGGTAAGGCAGGACAACCCTGACCCTTTGTAAGGAGGCTGAGTGGGGGGAGGAAGCTGGCTTTCTTTTCTCCCAGGGTAATGGAGCTGGCACAGGAATCTGAGGGGTAAGGACCCCTGGGTGAGTGGGTGGGCTGTGGACACATCTGGACACACAGTCCAGGGGCCTCCCACCTCTCTGTGCCTCCTCACCTTCTTTAGGGCCACAAACTCATTCTCAGCACAGGGACGCAGGGAGAGCTCCTCTTCATACCTGATAGGATGACAGAGAAGCTTTAGTTGGGTGTGTGGAATTTGGAAGGGATCTGTTTTCAGGCCTTTGGGGGCCACTGTGCTGTTGTTGACTGACTGCCTTGTCTTTGGACACCTGTTGTTCCTCCTCCACTCAAGACAGGTGATTATTACCAAAGCTTCTCACAGCCACCTTGCAAGCTTACGGCCTCCCACTCCCCTGTTTCTTAGATGAGTCATCTTCCAGGAGGTCCTCCTTGAGGCTACCTGCATTCCCTCTTGCTGTGGAGGAAACCCCCTCATCTTGTTGTTTCCTCTGGGAATTGGAGAGAGAGGTGGTGCTGCTGGCCTGACCATCTTTGCCTAGTTTTTCTGAACTGGCTGCAGTCCCTGAAATTCCTTGTGCAAGGGTGCCAAGCCTGGCCCCAGTTCAGCCCACTGGCAGAGGTAGCAATTATCCACTTTACCAGACTCACAGAGGCAGCCTAACTATGTCCCCAAACTCCTTGGGGCTCCTTGGCCCACACACCACTCCCCCCAGGTACAGGGATCAGAATTGGGGTTCACCCTGGCCAGAGTGACTCACTTGGTGAGCAATATCCATCCATTAGAAGTTTCCCTATGCTTCTGATGTGCATCTCTCCTTTGCCCAGCAGTTTGCCTGGCTCATATGCTGGGCTCCAGATTCAGAATCCCCCTCTGTTTCTTGCTAGTCATAGCCAAATGGGGTGAGGGACTTGACCTCTGCACCTCATCTCTTACTTGTCACAGTCTGCTAGAATTGTACCCTCACTTGGAATACCTGGCCCTTCTTTGTCATCTGCTCCTTTCCCTCCTCATTTCTGAGGTCTACTCTGGATTCCCCTTCTAGAAGAAAACATGGGAAGGAACATTACCATTCAAGGCCCCAAGCCAATGGCACCTACTCTGGGAGACCCTCCCCAGCTCCTTCTGCTTACCTCTTCTCGGGACTCCTCTCTTTTCTGTGCTGTTCCACTTGTAGCTGTTCACATGTAAGTGCAAGTGGCCTGTGTATACTGGACTGGGGCATCTTGAGGGAAGGGGCCACTTTTCCCTTTCTAGAGCACCAACCCTTCCCATTGTAGTGTCTGGTGCTGAGAGGGACTGTGGTTGACACTCAGGGCATGAATGTCCCCAACATGGCTCAATTCCTCTGATACATCCTCTACAAATTGCCACTCTCAGTATATTTGCAGTTTCTCTCCAAAGGAAATGTGTCTATCTCAACCTCTCCCAGGAACATGCACTTCCTTGGGGTGCTGGCCCCAGGGCAGACCCACCCAGGACCACCCAGGAGGCAACTAATCTGGACCTCAGTCCCTTGCAACCATTGGAGCTACTTGCCTTCCAGCTCTTCATTAACACACGCTCATGAGCCACCTACTTCAGGCTGTGATCAGACCTGGAGCTTCTCTGGGGAGAGCACATGGCACAGGATGGACAACGCAAATCCCAAAGCATCGGGGATGGAGACAGAGGTAGTTCAAGCCCCTGATAATGGGGGTGGGGGTGGATGATGATGATGATGACCAGGTCATTTCCAGCTGTGTGACGGGGAAGCCAGAGTTAAGGGATGAGAGGAAAAGTGAGCTTGCTGGCTGGACAAGGGGAAATACCAAGAGGGAAGGAAGAGGAAGGGGAAGGAGGAGCAGGCACAGGAATTTGGTGGGAAGAGCTGTAGAGATCCACTGGGGGATTAGGAAGTAGTTCTGGGTCTGCAAATGGGAGGTGAGGCAGAACAGGCAGGTAGTTTGGAGCAGGCACTGGGCTCCCAAAATGGCAGGTAAAAAGAGTGTGTTTTACAGTGGGAGATTCTGAGGGTCTTATTTAGTCAGGGGCTGGGAAGGGAGGTGAAGACAAATACAGAATTGCAGAGCTGTGTGTGCCATGTACATGATAAGTGGTGTGCTCAGCTTACCGTAATTGTTCTTCCCCAATTGAGCTAGACTTACCATTTTACAGATGGGAAACTAAGGCCCAGATAGCTCCTGTATTTGGCCCTAGGTCCCCTCATGGGGTGAAAGCGGAGCCAACTCACTTTTTTTTGTAGCCTTCCAGTGCATTTTGGACACTGCAGAGCTCTGCCTCCAGCCTCCCATGCTCCCCGGACATGCAGTCCAGTTCCCTCCGCAGGGCACAGATGTAGCCTTCGAAAAGGGGCTCCATGTTGCTCTGGCAGCACCTCTGCTGCTGCATGAAGTTCCACTTTGTCTCCAGCAGCTTGTTCTTCTGCTCCAGAAACCGCACCTGCATCCAAATATGGGGCATCACCAGGAGGCATGGCCCTGGGAACCGTGCCTTGGAGAGGGCAGTGGGATGACTTTGTGTCCTCTCCCAACACTACAATGTGCAAAAGTTAAGGTCTGCACAGATTGGCACTGAAGGGTGTCTCTGTCTCCTCTACCTTGGGGAACTTGGAGGACCCCCACTTTCCACTTGGGCTGCACATAGTAGAATGCTGCCCCAAGAGGCCTGGGGCAGGGCCACACTCCAGCCCTGCCTGCCTGCCGTTTGATACCTTGTGACTTTGGCTCACTCTTCTTCCTAAAGAGCCTCCTTGGCATGTACTCTACAAACTTGCCCACTAATGTAAGACTGTGCTGCCTGGGAGTCCATGGTTCTTTTGTTGCAGTCCAGGGCCACTCCGGGCAGACGGTCATATCAAGGGTTGTGTCCTAGGAGTGTTAGCTCTTTTCACTTACTCTGTCCCATTCCACCTGGCTGCCTCTGAGAGAAGTATAGGTCACAATAACAGACAGCCACTGGCGCATCTCCAATTTTATGTACTAACACCAAGATTAGAAGAAATTGAGTGGGTTGACCCAGGCCATCTACCTTGTCACTGGCAAAGGGAGCATGGTCTCCAGTCCTTCCCCCATGATTTCCTATATTGAGCCTTGACTCTCATGATAGTTGCAGAAGGAATATTGCCCTTCTTCTGGTGAATCCCACAGCAGGACAATCCTAGCCATGCTGAAGGGAGAGTGACATTGTTGATGGCCAGGATCCACATTTCTGGAGTGGAGTCATAACCAGAAATTTGTAAACTTTAAGAATAAAGCTATAAGTGAACAAGATCCTTTGTGAAGCAGGGTTTTATAGACTACCTCCTCTAATTCTCCCACTGTTTCACGACCACTTCCCCTTGAGGCAGTCGAATCCTCAAGGTAGAATGGGGAGTGGCTTACATAGGGATTCAGGTCACAGGAGTGGAGCTAGCACCAGGGCCCAGGACACTGACTTATGTCCCAGCAACCTTGGTGCTAAACCTTAGGGTCACCAGAAATACCAGCTCAGCTCTTGTTGTGCATCTTGACTCCAAGAGCCTCTCTGGGGTGAGGAGATAGGCCAAGGAGCAGCTGAGGGCCAGGCCAGCCAGCGCCTTCTAAAGGCAGCACACTGCTCTTCTCTGAGGCCCTTTGGAGCTAGGATCCATAGCTGACAGATGCAAGATCGAGTGAAGGCCACTCTGTGCCCCTAGCTCTGACTGCTCTACTTTTTCCTCATCCCAGTCTTAAGCTGATGGCAAATTTGGGGGTCATAGTGCCCATTCCTGCCTTCAGTCCTGAGTCCTGAGGCAGTTCTGGCACACAGAAGGCAGTCCTATATTAAAGCCTTACTTCTCAGACTCTTTGGTCATTCTCTTCAGTATGGCTTTGAAAGTTCCTCCTACAGTCTGACCTAAGGCAACCTCAGTGATTTTCTCAGATAATCTAGAGGGAGATGATCCACTAAACAAAGGACTGAGAGGCATAAAGTTTCAGTGCTGAGCTTGATCTAAACAGCTTTCATGATGAATGGTTGTGGAATGCTAGAGAGGCCAGTAGACAAATGGCTGCTTCTCCACTGTCAGCCTCTTCCTTATCCTTGGGCACACACAGGTATTCTCTGTGGCGGATTTTGTACCCACTGCCCTCATGCCTTGGGCCCACCTCTTACCTTGTTGATGAAGGATGCAAAGCGGTTATTGAGGCACTTGATCTGCTCCTTCTCATCCCTTTTCACCCTCTGTACTGTTGGGTCAATCTCCAGTGCCAGTGGGACCAGAAGACTCTCATTAATGGTAACAGGAGTGATGCAAGTAGAAGGTCCACAGGTGACCCCTGCTCGGTACCCAAAGCCAGGCAGGCCACACCTGGAAGCCACTCGAGGCCTCCGGCAGCTCACATTGCACAGGCTCCGGGAACCAAGGCAGCCCAGGACTCGGAGACCCCCGCCACTGCTAGGCCGGCATGGCCCCTTGCTCACTTCGTAGTGGGTGACCATCCGGGGCATGACAGCAGAGCATGAGCTGAAACTTCGACTGCCACACCTGGAGCCCATTTGGAAAGAGTGGAACGACATGATAGGACTGAGAGCCAGAGAGATGGAGCCCTGCAGGGGAGAACAGGGGACAGGAGTGACCAAATCATGGCCCAGCTTCTCCTCTTTTATATAGCAGGGGACTGGAGGGCTAGGCTGGATCAAACCCCAGATCACCATTAAATCAGGTTTATGAGCTTGGTATATTAGCAGCTGCTAAGTAGCAGGGTGGATAATTAGGGTAGCAAAGAGCAAAGAGAAGGAGCCAATGGTCAGTGCTGGTGGTCCTATAAAATTTCTATTTGTCCTCTTTCCTTGTTTACAAGGGCAAGGAGAGGAGCCAACCAGAATGCTATGTTTTGACCTGTCCAGTGGCTCAGCCTTGAGGAAAGGGAGAATAGGACTTTTTCGCTCAATTGGAGGGAAGGGGCCTGAATTATATACCCTAAATTCCCTGGGATTAGAGAGCAGAGTACACATGCTGAGGATGCTCTATTTGTTCAAGCCTATCTCTGTGTCTTCCTCCAGGTCCTCCAGACTCAAGTGCCCCTGTGACCTCCTCAGCGGGCCCAGAAGCTCTCAGGGAGAAAAGCTTTTAGGGTGGGAGAAGCCTCTATTCTACAGACTGGACCTTTTCCCTTTTCAGGATTGGGGGCTCCAGATCTGGTACAACAGCCCCTGCCTGGGATTCTGTGTTGCTACCTGGAGTCTCTCTGAGTAGATGGAGCCAGTACTGGCCTGCTGACATCTCTGTGAACAATTGCTCACAGGAATGCTTTAGAAGGATGTGGGATTCTGGCTTTCTTCCTAGCACCAGGTCATAGACAGATCTTTGCAGATACCTGAAACCCCCCTCCTTCCTATTTTTTCTTCTTTCTGTGCCTCCCAGCAGTAACCTCTGCTGGGCTTACTGGCCTTGTCCTCGTAATCTTTGTTTCCAGGTCAAAATCAAGCCAGTGATAATAGTAACACTGATTGGGGATTTACTATGTGTCAGGACCACCCTGGGTGCATCTATTATCTCATATAATTCTTAGGAAAACTCCATGATGTAGTTACTGTTGTACAGATAAGGAAAGTGAGGAGTGGAGTGGTAAATAGCTGTGTCCTCAAGTTGCCTAGTTTGTCGATGTTAAGCTGGGATTGAACTCTGTACTTCTGACCTCGCCATGCTCCACTGATCTAGAGAACAGAAGCCTGAGGTAGGATTGGTGAATCTGCTTTCCACATGCTTTATGCTCCTCCCCTTTCCCACCTGTAGATTAGACTGGAACTCAGATGGTTTTGTGCCTTGGAAATTCTCAATCTAATTATGCCATTTCACACTGTTCCCCTTTATCACAGTTCTGGTTTGGGTCCTGGAGCAAGGATTGTAATGAGAGACCTGGGAGATAGTGGGAGGCAGAGGGAGGGGACTGGGATGCTGTCTTAGTCATCTTTCCCACTACTGGGACAAAATATCTAACATCTACAACATGAAGGAGGAGACGTTTATTTGGCTCACGGTCTCAGAGGGTTCAGCCCATGGTCAGCCGACTCCCAGGCAGAAACATCATAGTGGAATGGTGTGGCAGAGAAAAACTGCTCAACTTATGACACCCAGGACCCAGAGAGGAGGAGAAGAATGAAGAGGAAGGGGTCAGGGACCAGATTTTGTTCTCCAAAGACACAGCCCCATTCCCCACTTCCTCAGACTAGGCCCTAACTTCCTCCAGCTATTAATTCCCCCACAGATTAACCCATCAATAAGGTTAGTGCCCTCACAACCCCATCATCTCTCCAGGGACCTCTTAATCCAGCCAAGTTGAAAATTAAGATCAACCATCACAGATGTGATTGCCCAGTGTCAGAGAAGGAGCTGGTGTGAGTGGTGATGCAATGTGAGAAGCCTGACCAGAGAACAATTCCCACTTGAGGGGAAAAGTGAAGTAGCTGGCAGGGTCATCAGGACAGGGTTCAATGGAGCAATCCAAACACAGCAGAGCTCCTCCACCTTAACCAGGCGATAGCCTCAGTAACTGGGTTGGGAGGCTGGAAGCCCAGGACCAGAGCTCAGAAACAGAAGATAGGATGCTTCATCAGGTTCATAGTGGGCAAAAAGCAACTGCCCTCACAGCCCACCAGTTCTGAAGCTGCTCCTGGCTATGTTAGAGAATGCTGACTCAGTCAAGACCTAGAGTGCTCAGCAACATTTTATCGAAGCTACTTCAGGAAATAGGCAAGCATAAGTGAGCAAATACTTTGAAAGGTTTGATTTATCTTTGAGAATTGAGTCTTCATGTTGGCTATGTGGCAGATGACCTCTTTGCCTCTGGGGTCTTGAAGTTATGGTGGGTAAGTTCTTTTGGTCTTGAAGTTATCGCAGGTGTTTGAGGGTTGCAACTCTTTAAACTAAATGGAATCTAACCATGAAGGCCAGCTTCACAAAGACCTCCACGTGGCCACCTCCTTATTCCCCTGAACTTTCCCTCTGTTGCTTTGGAGGGGCTGAGCATCATGCCTCTCACAGGGAGGGACACGCCAAAGCCAGGTCTGCCTCACTCCTCTGAGCTCGCCAACTCTTGGCCCTTCCTCCTGGACTTAGGCAGCTTTGTTCCAGGGTGGGGGACAGGAAAATCCATGCAGCACAGAGAAACTATAGAGGCTGGGAGGTAGAAAAGAAAGGTGGGAGACGGAAGAGCAGGAAACATGGTACCAAAGAGAGAAATAAAGGAGAGGAGAGGAAAGGTAGGTACTGAGAGAGAGGATGCATGGGATGGTGGAGGATGGCAGAGAATGAAGAGAAGGTGAAGAGGGAGGTGGAAAGGGCAAGTGTACAGGAAAAAAGAAAAGGCCTGGGCCAGGAGCTTTATTTGGTAGGAGCACTCTTATAGGGCAATTCTTCGTACAGGCCAATTGGAGTCTCCTTTTTCTGATATATTTTCTGCAGGCATTTTGGGCTGAAATGCTTTCCCCTCCATCTCTATGAATCTGCCTCCTACCCACTCATCACCAGAGCATTTATGCTTAGGGGAAACAATTCTAATACTGGCTTGAATGAGGCAGATTTGGAAGGAATTTGGCTCTGAACTATCATTTAATGCAGCTGCAAGTCAAGGAGTACTTTTGGGTTCTTGATAAAATTAAACCATGGTAGTATGAATAATCCAGAGTTGGTAGTATTTTAAAGGATGTTAATTTCTCATTCAAATATTCTGCTAGTTGGCCCGGGGATTTAGCTCAGTGGTTCTGCTGCCTGCCTCGCAAGTGCGAGGTCCCGAGTTTGATCTCCAGTACCAAAAAAAAAAGAAAGCAGGTGACATCGTAGACTTGCCCGTGGATTAACAAATATTCTGCTAGTGAGGGGTCAGGGGAATTGGCTGGGGGCCTCGGCAGGGACAAAAAAGAAGGGAGGGAAGATAGGCAGTGTGTATGGCAGGGTTTGCAGGAAGTGTCCTGCTTGTGGAAAGAAACAACACATAGATACTACGGTCTAGGCTGCACTTGACATCTTTGGGCCACTGGGGTGAATTCTAAGGTCTCTGAGAAGGACTGAGCAAGAGGAATTGTCTTGTAGTTGCAGTGGGTCTGGGTCAGACAGGAGGAGGAAGACTTCAGTGCATCACCTACTACCTAATTTCAAAGTGCTAATCCAGGTCTTTACCTAGAGAACTTGAGTCAGTGTGGGCAAGAATAGGCCCTGGAGGGTCTGACATCAGGAATGGGTAGGCTTTCTCTGTGGGGATCTCTCTGGAAGTAGAGGGATGGACAAGGAGACCTAAACACTTCCTGGCCACTTGCTGCTCCTGTGCCTCCTGCTATAGATTCTGTGCATGGAGTGTGAGCAAAGCATCGGGTCTTAGGGCTGGAAAGCTGAAGGCCTGGTGTGGCAGAGGATGTAGGCAGCACTTTAGCTCCTGCAGCTCTTCTTGGTGGACGATGTCTTGGAGATGATGTGCATGCTGGAGCTGGTGCTGCTGAGGCTGTGGCCACTGGTAGAACTGAAGCTGCTGTCCCCAGTGGCGCTGTAGCAGAGGCCACCACTGTAGCCACCCCCACCCACACAGAAGCCGCTGCCTCCACTGTAGCCTGTGCCACCAGAGGAAGAAACCACAGCTGTGAAGAGAAGACAAGGGCATGTTGGCATGTTCTGAGTTTTTTCACAATGCCCTCCGGTCTTCAAGGTCACACTTGCCAGAAACTAAGGCTTTAGGCTCCTGGGCTATGTTTGTTCCTCCTGTCTACTAGGAGGCTCTCATGTTGGATAGACTATGAGGCCTCAGATTCAAGGACAGCACCATAGACTTCCATGTTGGAAGAGGCCCATAGGCCATGTATTGGAATACCCCCCAGTATTGGAATCCATTCAACTATGTGACCAGAGGCAATCCATTAAGATCTCCCCCAGTGTTTTCAGTGACTGGGAGCTCACCCCCTGAGAAGGCGGGGCCCTGCTCTGTGAAACATGCTGCCATTGCTCTGCCTTCTGCTCCAAGTCTGCTCTTCCCTGGGAAGTGCTCCTGCTCTTTGTGTCAAGTGGTCGCAGGCTCCCCAAGCCCCGCTCTTGTGGCCTCACCCACTTGGGGCTTTTGCAGCCATGACCAGGACTCAATGCTCCTACCTAGGATGCTGAGTTTTTCAATACCCGCTTTGCCCTGGGTGGGAAAGTCAGTCCTAAGATTATCCCTCCTGGTCTCCTGGGAGTCCAGGCCAAGCCCGGCCAGTCACTGTTTTACTTGCTCAATTAATTTGCTTAAACTCTAAATACAGATCTTTACTTTTCACCTGCTTCCAGGCCCCTTGTTGTGTTAAAGTTTCTGAAGAACAGCTGAGAATTCAACCATTCAGCAACCTAGGGGCCATTACTGATTGAGCAGTTCCATCCCATTATAGGATTCTCTGGGGTCAGGCTGGAGTCCATGTGACCACACTGTGACCACCCCAAGGGGTGAGGAGTCACTGCAGAGAAACTCCCCCAAAATTTTGTCTCAGAATGATGAGAAAGTCATGGAGCTCTGCTGTAATTTACTCCTTAGGGACATGGACTGTCTCTACTCTGAGTTCTCTCGACACCACGAGAGGAAGGGCCAAAGAGCAGGGGGGTCCCCACAGAGCCCTTAAGAAGGTCTTGATGACATCCATGCCCCAGTGTGTCATTTTCTAGCCACTGAATCCTAATTAGTGCTGCCATTAGCTCCTGTTTCGCTACTCACTCTTCTATCATCCCAATATATTTACTCACAGATGTTAACTGATCCAACGCCTTCACCAGTGTGAGCACACTGTAAGCACCAGTGAGTCTGTGGCAGGTGGAAAGAGAAAGAGACACATCATTTGCCGAGAAGTTAGAGGCCCTGGGCTCTTTGTATTTAAAGTTATTAGCATTCAGTGTGTCCTACGTGCCAAGCACTGTGCTTAAGATTTCCATTCAACTCTGTAGCATTAGGGAGGTCCAAATATATGAGGGAAAATCGAGAGAGATCAAGTTAAAATACATAGAGAAGTAGGGGGAGGGACTTGTGCTGATGAGGTGGAGTGAGATCGATTGTAGGGCATCTCTGGAGAAACTTGGAAGTCCTGAGGCTGGTCCCAAATGTGGCCATGTTCATTTTAGGGCCTGGGTAGAAATGGCCCTGCTTGGAGCCTTTCAAGTGGCCCTGACCACCTCTTCCTGACACCTTGACCCTGACCCCTGTTTTGGTCCAGGAGGAGTTACAGGAAGAGCTGTGATTACAGAGAGCCTCTAGAAGAATAGTTGGATTTTCACCCTGTTTCTGGCCCTGCACTTGCTATCTGGGGGCCTGATATTGTGGGACCCACGTGGTCTCTGTGGCACTACTATCATGCTCTAGTGGCATCTGTTTGGGCCATGGTGGGACAGAAATGGCTCACCTGTGCTCCTCACCCTCCAGCAGCTTGCAGTAGGTGGCGATCTTGATGTCCAGGGCCAGCTTGACGTTCATGAGCTCCTGGTACTCACGCAGCAGCCTGGCCATGTCCTGCTTGGCCTTCTGCAGGGCATCCTCCAGCCCTGCCAGTTTGTTCCTGGCATCCTTGAGGGCCAGCTCCCCGTGCTCCTCAGCATCAGCGATGGTGGCCTGGAGTGTGGTGCACTGCAAGCAGGAGACAGACACTATGACACTGTTCACAGGGCGTGCAGTAAGATGTGGGCTCTGGTTTAAAAATAGGGAAGGGTTCCTTACAATTGACTTAATGTGCAGGTTCAGGGCATCATGTTTAAAAAGAAGCCTGTTCTCTATCCCCTTTAATATTTTAGACTGCTGGGATGAGAAAAACAGCTTTCTGAGGTCCTTCAGTACTGCCTTTCCCTGGATATTGGGTGCTTCAAGCAAGGTGAGCTTGACTATCTGTGGCTCCAGAGGTGAAGGGGCCTGATAATGTGAATGGCACTAGGTGAGTGCCATTTGCATTTTGGAGGCCACTCGTATGTGAGGCTTCTTTCTACATGGGCTGAGTTAGACCCAGGCCCAGGTCTGGCCCCTGGAGCTCAGCCCTACTTGCTTCTTCAGGTTGTCAATCTCCGAGCTCAGCCTCTGCATGGCGCGGTTCAGCTCAGAGATCTCCATCCTGGTGGTGCGGAGGTCATCCCCGTGCTGGCCAGCGGACCACTGCAACTCCTCATACTGGGAGGAAGAACAAGCAAACCTCAGTGAGGGCAAGGGATGCTTGCAGCAGGCAGGGGCAGGCAGGCCACAGGACAGAAGGCTGCAGTTTCTGGGCTGGGCAGACTTTCAGTGCTTGGAGACTCCTGGCTTTGTCTCCACCGTACTCTAATCTATTTGCCTTGTCTCTTGCGCTGTCTCTCATTCTACATCTCCACAGCCTTCACCCCAGGGTTGGACAGCTGTGCTGTGTTCTATTCCTTCTTCCCATACACAGCCTCTCTTCCCTCTCACTCTACTCGATGCATCTCACTCTTTCAGACTCGTCATCATGCAGGGTGCCCATCCCTTTGTGATTTTAAAGTTCCTTCATAGTTGTTTGTTTTGATACCACATCTCATCATTCCCAAAGACTCCCTGGCTCAGAGTGTCTGTTCCAACCTGGGCAATCTCACTCTGACCCACATCTAAACTTTGCCTCCCAGTGCCCTGGCCCCAGGCAGCTCTACCTCCCTTCTCCATCCCTCCAGCCTTTCCCAGGAAGTGCCAGATCTTCCTCTTCTCTCCACCTTCTCTCTCTCTTTCTCCTGTCAGCCCCAAGGGCTAGAACTGTCCAATTGTGCCTGTCTTTCTGATACAGAGGATTGAAGGTGTGTGTCCATCTGTCCTGGCAGAGGGACCTGCCACCTTCTGCCTGAATCTGGCAATTTCCCTAGCTCTTGATGATGCTGCCCCAAGGCAGGGCTCAGAACAGAGTGAGCCTCAAACTTAACTCAGATCCCTGGAGCCCACCAGACTGGGTCGTTTGAGAGGACCTTAGCTAATTTGTCTTTGAAACCTCTGGTCTCTGTGCTTTTTTTTTTGTATATCCTTTTATTGGTACATTTTAGGTGTACAATATAATGACATTCATCATTGGAGATATGCACCTTTACATACTCTCTTGGTTCTTATTTTTTCCCCTTCCCCTGCCCTCCCTTCAACCCCTCCATCCCTCCCTATTTACAAAGACTTTGTTTCTACTTTTTCATTTTTTCATATTAATTCCATTCCCTTCTTTCCTTTCCCCTACCTGTGCTTGTTTAATTAACTTGACCCTGATGTCTCACCTTGGTCTGGTACCAGGATTCAGCCTCAGCCCAGCTGCCGTTGGCGATCTCCTCATACTGGGCTTTGACCTCAGCGATGACGCTGTCCAGGTCCAGTCTGTGGTTGTTGTCCATGGACAGCACCACAGAGGTCTTGGAGATCTGAGCCTGAAGCTGAGCCAGCTCCTGTGATTGGGCTGAATGGAGAACTGAGGCAAGACACTAATGTGAGTGTGCTTGAGCATGTGTGTGTGTTTGTGTGTGTGCACATGTGTGTTGGAAGACTGTGGCCCATCCCAGGACAGACCCTAGCATGGAGAGTCTTATACTGTTGGGGCAGAGCTCCATGCTTAGGTATGAAAGGGTGGGGTGGGGACATTATGGATGCCACTGAGTTTATAGCTGCTCTTTATCATCAGCTCATCTGCACAGGGAGCAGCACTGGTAACTCCAGCTGGAATTCTCCAGAAGCCACTCCCATTGTCAAGGGAGCACACCCTACTATAAGTGTCAGTGCTGCAATGTCTCATGCTCTGAAAAAGCACTGCCCTTCAGAGCACCTAAACACATCATCTTGGGAAAGAAAGGTAAGTCGGAAGGGGCCAAACAACTTTGCAGCATCTCTTTCCTGTTTCCCAACTTTGCTGCTCTCTGTTTCTCTGGAACAGAAAATGGAAATTAACTTGAAACAGAAAGGACATCAGACTGAGAAACCCACAAATCAGTTCTGCGGAGCAAGTTTAGAGCAAGCCCTGGGGCTCAGAGATGCTAATCACAATACAGGCCTTGCACAGGTTCTGTGAGGATTAAACAATGTCTATATTGTTGGGCTCTGAACAGTAAAATCATGATTAATTTCCTACTGATCTCTTTTCAGCATGACCCAAAGCCTCGATTCTCTAAATGTGACCTCAGACTGGCAGCATCAGCCTTACCCACCTGGGAGCATGGTGGCAATGGACATCCCAGCCCCAGACTTCCTGAGCCCCAGATAGTATTCTAACAAGACCACCAGGAGGGTCATGTGCTTTGGAGTCTGAGAGTTGCTAGTCTGAAATCTAAGCAAAAGTACACCTTTGCCTTCTGAGTTCCCAATTGGTCCATACATTTACTGTTTTAGCAAAGTACTATTTTATAGTTCTTGTGCTATAGTTTATGTTTCCTAAATAATTTCTCTCACTGACTTCTCTGGGGTGTCTCAGTTCCATGGGCTTGCTGGGCAATGGGCCAGGTCAGAATTAGGAGCCAATGCCACCCTAGTTTCGATAGTGAAGGGACTAGGCAGAGCAAACAAAGCCTTGTGGTCCTATATGAGCTCTGAGATGATCACTGAAGCCACTCAAAGACCAGGAGGTGATGCTCCTGGTTCTGGGACAACATGGCAGGCTTGTGTTGGGCACCAAATGTAGGTAACCCTATGGGAAAACTGTCTGGCCTGGAGGTACACATCCCACCCTGTACCCCCACCTTGGCACTGCTGTCCTATCTCCTCAGCCAATCTAGACCTTGCCTGCGGGCACTTGTATCCTTGTTCCCCATGGCTTGGACTCTCCTTTCTTGCCAATATGGTCTACTGTCATTTTCATGCCTGAAATGGTACAGTTATTTGGTTATTTCTTCACTGCCTGTCTCCTCTACTATAAGATAAGACCTAAGAACTTAGGGGCTTCACTGTGTTTGTCCAGTGCCATCCCTGAAGCCTGGAGAACAGTGGTCTGGTGTACAGAGGCGCTCAACAAAAATGTGTCTTCTGGAGGAACACAGAGTTGTGTTTCTAGAAACAGCCGGAAGCGTTCTAATTGCCACTTGATTTGCATAATCTCATCATTTTGCAGTCTGTCTAGGAAGCAGCAGGTTGGGCAGGGCTGGGCTGGGCAAGCCCAGCTGTTCACAGTGATGCAAAAAGTATGCGCATTGTAATGCCTGGCAGCCTGTACTTTTGTTGGCCCAAATGGGTCCAAATTGCTGAGGATGAGCTTTTCAGCTCTCCTGCCCTGCCAGTGGCCCCAGGAAACCTCATTTTCTCCTTTGTAGGGAAAGCAGCATCTGCCCTCATGAATTATAATCCATAGATGGGGTGAGGAGCTGGGGGAAGGGCAGGGAAGGAGCCAGCAGCCTCTGTGTTCAGCTGAGGTCTACAGCCCTCCCAAGGGGGAAGAGCAGGCCCTCTTACCGCCTTGTAGAAAGCTCTCAGGAAGTTGATCTCATCCATCAGGGCGTCTACCTTGGCCTCCAGCTCCACCTTGTTCATGTAGCCGGCATCCATGTCCTGGGCACAGAACATGCTATCACCCTGGGGATCACCCTTCCTGAGTTAGCCAGCTGCCTCTGTGTTTTAGAGGGACAGCTTCAGCTCCTAGGGGAGGACCTGGTTGTTGCTCCTCCTCCCCACTTCTAAGGGTGCTCTGTTTTTCATCCAGCTGAGCCCCTGATTAGGGTCCTCCCTCCCTCAATGGTCCTGCCAGGGAGGAAGGCCTGAATTTCTGTGGTCTGATCTACACACCAGCCCTGTCTTCTGAGCCTGGCTGGATGTCCAGGAGACTAAGTTCAAGTCCATTTTGTCCTCCTCCAACCTCATTAGGAGATTTACAGCTCACACTTGGGAGTTCCGGATCCTGACCCACTTCTGATTTATCTGGGTAACCCTGGGCAATGGACTTGTCTCTTTTAAGTAAAACCTGCTTCCAAGAGTTGTTGTGCAAAGAAAGGCCTGGTAGGGAAGGCCACTGTAGCATAAGTGACAGTTTGTGACCCCAAGAGCCTAGGAGTGGGTAAAGCATCTCTGTCTCCTCACCTTCTTGAGTACTACAAACTCGTTCTCGGCTGCTGTGTGCCTGTTGATTTCCTCCTCATACCTGCAGGAAGGTTGGGGGATAGGGGATTAGGAGGGAGATTGGGAATGAGATGGGAACCATAGAGTTTCAGGCAGGCAGGTGGGTCTCTAGAGCAGCCTTGGAAATTCCACTGTAAGATAGCTCTCCTGATGTGTCCCCAAATCACAAATCAAAGAACCCCCTGCCCCACAAAACCCAAACTGAAAACAACCACAGAGCAGAACCATCCCTCCTTTTCCTGAGGTGTCTGCTCACTGCCTGGCTCCTCGGAGTACTTAGGTCCCCTTAAAGAGCATGCATGTTTCCTCTTTTTTAAAAATGGGCTTGCCTCAATCTAGAGGCCATAAGGGAAAAAGCAGAGAGAAGGGTAAGAGGTGGCAGCTCTTGGGCTCTGGCCTGGCTCCTGCACACCATGTGGCCCTCATGTCCCCTCACTGGTCTCAAGCATCTGAACTGGGATGCAAGAAGCAGAGTGGCCAGGCTTATAGATGCCCTTCTTCCTCAGGTTTCTTTTCTCTTCAGTTTGCCCCTAGATAGAAACCTCAACCCTGTGTCTGTCCCCAGGGGTGTGTGGTGGTGCCCATTGCTCACTAGACCTTGGGGGAGAAAGTTGCCCTTCTGGTCTAGTTGATCCATTCTCCACTCCAGCTGCCTCAGCATCAGTCAGTCTCACCCTCTTAGCTGTGCTGGACACTGCAGTTTGAACCTGTGCTCATCCACCTCAGCTGAGTCATCTTGGGCAGCTTATGGTGCCCCAACCCTGGCCTCTTGGAGGTGCTTTCCCATCTATGAGACAGCAAGTCTCTATTCCTTCACAACCACAGAGCATGAACCCACATTATGTCATTATGTATACCATCTGAAGCTCCCTGCTTTCATATTGCCTCCAGTGCCTAGTCTGCTCTGAAAATCTTTCCTGCCATTGAGACATCAGTGCTGTTTGTGCTTTCTCCTACATTCTATTCAGCACCATTGGTGTTCCTTATTGTTTTCTCAAGCTCTTTTTGATGAAATAAGAACATTTTTCTTCCACTAATTCCATGCAACTGTCCTCATCTCTTGTTTCCGAGCTCATAGTCCCTCTGGTGCACAGGCTACTCGGACCCCACAGGAATCTGATCTGGCCATTTACTAGGATCATACACTTTAGCACATGCCCTGCCATATCCCTCCTGGTGCCCTCTTCCTTCTCAACTTGGAGCTTTAGTCCTTTCCCCAAGGAAGACTTCTTGGAGAAAAACATTGTTATACCATGTTTGCAAACATATTATAAAATTGTCATCTGCAATCAACTCTTGTGACTGTATCATTACACACTTATAACTAACCACAACTACAGTAAAATAGCTGACCCTTACCAACTTACTATGTGTCAAGCACTGGGCACCTTATTAAGTACTTTTGATGCACTTTGATACATATGAAAAGTGAAGCTTACGGAGGTTAAAGAGTTTTCTTGAGGCCATTCATCTTAATAGATGAATGTGCCACTGACTAGATTATATAGCACTATCACAGAGCTTTCTGTTTTGTATTATCATGGGAACATGAGAGCCTGACTTTCCTCATCTACGGTCATGTACATCCTGCTCTCTGTACCTATGTTAGTCATCATCATCTGTAGCTTACACCTTCCCAAAGCTTCAACAATCTTGATCCCAGGGCCCCGGTTCTCTTTCTACCCCCATTCCCAAAGTGTGCATCTCATTGCACATTGGTCTAGGCACATCTGGAGAGAGGAGCTGGTTTCACTTGCTTCCCTGGGCTTCCCCATTGCCCCAGGGCCAGGCTCTGGCCCAGGAGCCGGTTGGGCACCCACTCGCTTGCTCTTGAAGTCCTCCACCACATCCTGCATGTTCTTCAGCTCCATCTCCAGTCAGCCCCGCTCTCCTCCCAGGCAGTCTAGCTGTCGTCTCAGGTTGTTGATGTAGACTTCAAAGATGGGCTCGAGATTGGCCCTGGCAGTTTTTTGGTCTTGGAGGAGGCTCCACTTGGTCTCCAGGACTTTGTTCTGCTGCTCCAGGAAGCACACCTGTCCAGCCAGAGGTAAGAGACTGTGAGGGCTTCCATGAGGGCAGCCTCAAGAGGCCTCCCAGAAAAGGGCCCCTCAACAATGTGAGGGGCTTTGCACAACAAGCTCAGGGTTCAGGTGGCAGACTCCTCCTCCTCCACTTTATTCTAGGCTACAAGGAGCATGGGATATAGAGAGCCAAGCCCAAGTACGTGCAGGGGGCTTGGGAGACAGGTGGTGGTTTGGTTTGGAGAGGGGAGAACTAGGGAGGACCAGAGGGGATGGAAGCATTGGAAGACAACAGACCTGCTGTTTTGTGGTGAATCAAGAAAAAAGCACTCCACCATCGTGTTATTGGTGAGATTTTGCTTCCTATTAAGTGGATAGGAGCTTGTGGCAGAAAATTCCACCTGTCAATTTTGTTTATGACAAGATTTCTCAGGATCTAGGATCTGGTCTCAGTTGCCTGCACATTCCAGAATGTATTAGAATGGGTCACCCTGGAGTTGCATTTGAGCCATGTCTTTCACTAGCCATAAGACCCTCGGCAAGACCCTTCCTTTCTCTGGTCTCAAGTCCCTTGTGATCTTGTGCTGCTAGTTTGGGTTTCTTGAATTAGCACCATCTGATTCTCAGCCTGGGAGTCAGGCTTGGGAAATATGAACAACCATCTCCTTAAACTAAACCTTTCCACTGGAAGGAACCTGCAATGACACCCACCCTCAGAGAAAAAGGGACCAGCATCTCCATAACTTTGGAGATGGCCATATCCTCACAGATGATCTTTAACAAATGCATCTTTTCTTGTCTGGCACTCTCACTGTCAGAGGAAGGAGAATGATCTGGTTCTAAGTACATCCCTAATCCCATGCTCTCTTGTTTCTCACTTCCTCCAATGAACTAGGGAAAAGCAAGGCTCAAATTCTTTCCTGCAAAGTAAGACTACCGAAAGTCTTGCCTCTATTGGTACAACCCAAGCCAGGAGGGGTGACATGAGTGACAAAGCTAAAGAGCCAGAGTCTCAGCAGTGCCTTACATCTGCACATTTCGTGATCTCATTCATAAGATGAAGCATCATACCCTTCTATACCTGTAAAAGGGACCTTAGAGTCCTTGAGCAGTGACTCTCCCAGGAGTAGATCCAAAATTGGAACTTAAGTCTGGTTGCCTCTTAGCTCAGACTCTTTCTTTCAGATCCCAGGCACGGAGCCTGAGTGATCTGGATCCTTGAGTTGGTTCTTCCCAGTTCAAACCAAACAGCTCAGGTGTGTGGTGGTGGTTCCTATCATGCAGGGGTTCTCCCAGAGCAGGAGAATCCCTTGGATCTCAGGCCATGCAGCAGGTTGGGATTCAGGCTAAGGTCATAAATTTTCTTTTACTCAAGGACATGTGCTAAATGCTGTGAGTGTCCCTTCACCACTCACCCAGCTTCCCAGATATGCTCACTTCCCAGGGAGATGCCTACTACTGCAGGAGGACACTAGTGCTGATTAATTTGGCACCCAGCCCACTCCCATGAGTGTATCTTTCATCCCTTTGTCTCCTTGCCTCTAAACCGACCTCAATGTGCTAATTTTAAGCCAAGCCAATCATCACTGGCCATCAAAGAACAATGTCTTTGTAGTAGGTCAGAGAGCTCTCAGGGCTAGAGATGGACATTTTTTAGCTTCTACCTCAACAAAATGGAAAACCACCCTTTCCTCCTCCCTATCATCATAGTACTCAGCCCCAGGATCACAGGGCTGGGGAAGCCACAGTTGACCTCAGAAAAGCACAGAAAGCATAGACCCATTGGTGGTACACTGCTGCTTTCCTGGTGGGGACTCCACTGGCCCCTCACCTTGTCGATAAAGGAAGCAAACTTGTTGTTGAGGGTCAGATGCAGGGGTGTCAGGAGACTCTGGTTGACAGTGACCTCATGGATGCCCTCAGCTCCAGGGACCATTCCGCCTCCAAATCCATATCCACCAAAGGCTTCCCCTGCTCTGTACCCTATGCCACCAATACCTAGCCCACAGCTAGCACCCCCAAAGTTTCTCCGACTAGAGTGGTAACCCCCATTGATGGAGATTCTTTTGCTGCCCCCAAAGCCCTGGAGGCTTCTGGTCCCAAAGCCTCCCCTTAAACCACCTCCAATGCTCTTCCTGCTCTGGGGCACAGAGACAGAGCTGAAATTGGGTCAACATCCTGGGAGAAGGCTGGCTGAGGAAGTGCTGAAGTTCTGAGTGCCCCCCGACTTGATGGTGACAGATGATCGCTGGGTCATGATAGGAGCTGGTGTCAGAGGGTAGCAGAAAAAATTGTCAAAGGAATGAGTAGCCTTCAAAGAATAGCTGTCCCAGACTCCGCTTGACTTTTATTCTTTTGAGAACTGGGCTTGGCTGGAGGAGATCAAAGACCACTCAGCTGAATTCACCTCAATGGCATGTCTGGCCACAGCCCATCTTCCTGTCCCACTAATCACCATGGGGAACACCCTAGCCAGGCAGGACCGGGCCTGAGGATTCAAGCCTGTAGCAGGTCTGGATTCCAAGCCCCCCACCCACCCAGGTTCCCAGCCTCATGCCATGGACACTCCCCTTGTTTCTCTGAAGCTTCATCTTTTATTCCTAGGTCTCAGGCTCTGAACCTAGGCACCTGACTAGGTGGATGTGAATATATATAAATATATATTTGTTCCTGAGGATTCAGCCTGTGCCACACCATCCATGTTTTAGCAGGTCTGCCACAAGCATTGTTTTATTTGATTCTCATTACTTTGTGAGAGTGGATGATAAAAGTAATTATTGCTGATTTTTTTTTACAGATACTATGGGTAGTAGTTGCCTTATGCCTCTCTTCTCATTGACTATGGCATATTTGTTCTTGTTCTGCACATGGCGCAACTGAAGCAGAGTAGTTAGGCAACTTAGCTAAGGTCACATAGCTGGTGACTCTTGGGCCCTGTATTACATGGTCAGAATCTTTGTTTCTTGCTCAGCTGGGGAGTCAGGTCTCCAGAGGAGAGATGGTTTGTTCAAGGGGAGCAGCAACCAGGACTTTACTCCAAATTCCTCTCTATTGTTCTCAATCCTGGTTTTAACTTGCCCTTCCCCTGGGAACTGGGGATTTAACAGTTTTCTCAGTGACGTTTCTCCTTCCCATGACCCTCGCCCTTTCAACCACTCCAAACTTTAGCCCTTCTTTTGCTCTTAACTCCCTTCTGTCCTGTGGCCTCTCTCTTCTGCCCTTTGACTTCCTGCTCTGCACTATTAGCATTTTCACAGCCCTGGTTTGCAGCTCCCCTGTTTCCAACTTGGTCTGGAGCCCTGAGTCCACCCTCTCAGCCCACCTGGCCACAGTCTGGGTCAGTCCACTAGGGGAGGGGTCCAGACACTCATAAAGTCAGGAATGTGGGTGTCCTTCCTGGATGTCTCATAGCTCTTGCAATTATGGGATAAATGGTTCCTGTGCCTGGCCCCAGGGCTGACTATTAACTCCTCTCTCTGGCCTGTTATTTCTCTGCTCAGGCCTGCAAATTTGAAGCTGTCAGGGAACAATCAGCCCCTTTGCAGGCAGAGGCCGGGGCCGCCCACCCTGTGTCAGTGTCCCAGGAGCACAGTCTGGTTTTGGGAGAGGAAGGCATCGCCCTGCATGACATACTGAGCAGGAGGCTAGGCAGGGCTTCTGCTCAGAGCCTCTGGCTTCTCAAAGAAGGCATCCCAGGGAGAGGTAAGAAGTGGATCGAGAGTCTGACAGTCTCCTGCCTCCCCTGCACATTTGCGGCCCCTGTCTCTCCCATCTTCCTGTCCCCCTCCTTAGCTTCCATCACTCAGGTGGGCTGACCTGCCTTGTTGAGCAATTTGCCTGTGCAGCCCCATTCTTGGGCAGCCTGAGGAAGGAGGAGAATTGTTCTGGCCTCATCACCATCACAAACAGAAGGCCGGATGCCAAACATATTACACATGCATTTAATAGACACATTCTGGGAAGGGAACAGAGGTGCACTCATTCTTCCAGCAGCTTATAAGCACCCTGAGACAGGCGGGCACAGCTTGGCATTGAGATGGCCTTAGAGACACAGGCTCCCCATCACTGCATCTGGATGTGGTACTGAAGGGGCATTTGCAGCCTGCCTGGGCCTCACAGGAGAAGCTGAACCAGAAGAGAGTAGGCTTGGGTTTGCAGGTCTAGCACAAAGAGGTGTCAGGAGTGGCCTGGGGACTGCAGGAAAAGCAGGGGCTGCCTCAGGCCAGGGAGTGGGGTTTAGCCAGAATGCCAGGCTTCCCAGCAGTACAGGTGAGGTGGTGAAAAGGAGACCAGGAGAAGGTGTCCTAGTAGGAGTGCAAACAGGCATTGAGGCAGGGGTGAGGAAGCCTGTGGCCACATTTAGTGCTTGTAGTTCTTCCTGCTGGAGGACTTGGTGGAGATGAACTTGACCCTAGAACCACTGCCCCCTAGGCCCAGGCTGCTACTGGCAGTGAAGCCAGAGCCCCCCAGGCCTGTGCCCAGGCTGTGCCCACCGCTGGTAGTGAAGGAGTAGCCATTGCCTCCACCAAGACCAAGGCTTCCACCTGCAATGCCACTGCCACTGCCATAGCCACTGGAAATGGTGGAGGTAACCACAGCTGCAGAAGAGAGGACATGGTCAGAATCACAGGCAGGGGAGAAGACACCTCAGGCTGTCAGGGCATGTGCCCTGAACTCCCTGGTGTGGGGATGGAGTGGTCTTGGCAGGCATCTGTTTGCTTCATTGTAGTTTCTGCCTGCCCTGCCCCACCTGTTGCATGCTAGAGTAGATGTTCTCCCAGGCTGGAATGGTGTTCTGCCTCCTCTTTGCTTCTTAGTGACTCCCTTCTCCTTTCAGAACCTATTGGAGACTTCTCTCCTCCCAGAAGCTGTTTCCCTTTGATTGCTTCACAGTCTCCCCCACTGTACTCTCTGGTCCTGGGTCCCTCTGCATGCCTGGATCTGGAGCTCTGTTTTTCTTCTGTAAGCTAATAGAGGACCACACATGCTCTTCCCTTGGCATCCCCCATCTAGGGGACTCGGCATCCCAGATGGGAGCTGGAATATTCTCGATATACCAAAGACAGACCTATTGGCCAGTCAGCTCTGACCCCTTTTCTTCTACAAACCTATTCTTCTCACTTATAAACACATCACCTTAAATTTTCTAGTACTCCACTTTGGGCTTTGCAGAAAGAAAGCTGAAATGGAAAATGAGCTACAATAGGTTTATTATGTCCTCCAAAAAAACCTGTGTTGAAGTCCTAACCCAAAGTAAGTGCAAGTATGACCTTATTTGGAAACAGAACCTTTGAAGATGTAATCAAAATAAAGTTTCTAGGATGGACCTGAATCCAGTATGATTGTCCTTATAAAAATAGAGAAGACATCCCTGTGAAGATGAGTATGCACAGGGGCAAGGTCCTATGATTACAGAGACAGAGATTGGAGTGAGGCAGCTACAAGCCAAGGTAGAGGAAACCTGGCCCTGTCACACCTTGATTGTGGGCTTCTAGCCTCCCAAACTGTGAGACAGTAAATGTCCGTTGTTTTTACATGGTTTTTTTTTTTCCGGTACCGGGAATCGAACTCAGGGCCTTGTGCTTGCCAGGCAGGCACAGTGCCACTGAGCTACATCCCTGGCCCAACAACTGTTGTTTTTAAACTCCCCAGTCTGTGGCACTAGGTTGAAGCAGCTACAGGAAACTAACACAAACCTCCAGGTGTATTCAGAAGAAAAGGAAGCTTGAGATTGTGCCATCTGTTCCCAGAATTAGTTCTGAGGGTCTCTGGAACCCCTAGACATGGACTTGAGGGAAGGAGGCAATTCAGGGACACAGGGGTAATTTAGAGGGCTCTGCCTTCTAGGATCACTGGCTAATGTAATCAGTTGTGCTTATGAATCCTTCATCAAGAAAACCAAACTCACTTGTAGGATATGAATTGGCAATGTTGTTTCTGTTGGCTTCACCGTGCCAGTCCTCAGCTCTATGAGAGAGGACTTCTGCTCTTACTGGCACACTGGTAACGCCTCTTCTGTTTTGGAGCAGCTGTAACAAACTGCTGTGGTCCGTGGTGGTCTAGCCGCCTTGGAAACCCTTGGCGACTTTCTGCAGCTATACTCTGCAGAGCCAATCAAGCAGGGCTTCTTCCAAGCTGTTTGGAAGAGGGGACTCCTCAGTGGTCATGCCCTTGTGCCTATCATGAAGTATTTCTTCAGAGGCCCAGGGCAGACTAGGAATTTTCATAAGTCTTGACATCAAATGCTCATCCTGGAGATCTCTGAGCTAGACTTGCAGCTCCAGCAAGAGAGTAAGGACTCCTGGGAGGTGGGAGACATGGCTGGGGTTTTTCTAAACCCAATCAAAACAATTACAACAGGGGCCGAGGATTTAGCTCAGTGGTTCCGCCACCTGCCTTGCAAGCAAAAGGACCTGAGTTTGATCCCCGGTACCAAAAAAAAAAAAAAAACAATTACAACAAACCTCCCATTGTCCTTTCCTTGGTATTATCATTCACAAAGAGGCAAAAATTGTGATATCAGTGGTTCTCTCCTAGTATGATTGTCTTTTCAATAGACTTAAAACCTCAAACTTTCTCAAAATGAACCCAGCCTGTGGGAATCTCTCTCATGTTTCATGTCTTCCCATCCTTCAACTACCCACACCCCAAATGATGCAAGAATGATGTCATACTCACAGATGTTAACTGGAGAAACTCCTTCTCCGCTCAGCCTGATTGGAGAGGGGAAAGAAAGGTTATGCTTGTGTCCAATAGTTTGTAGGTATTTGCAATGACAGTTTTGCAGTTATTTTAAATGCATTAAAAAACCTTTATTACTTTTATTGCAAATGTTATACAGGTTGAAATTATGTAAATGTTAGTAATATTAAAAATAACAATCTAATGAGTAGAATGATATGGAGTTTGAGGTTCATAGAAGTAAAACCTACAATTTCAGAAACACATTTTGGTTTAAACTATTCGGACACCTTAAAGAAATTAGAACTAATGACATACTGGCCATAATTGAAAAGGCAGGGCTTGTCCTATAACAGGATTTCTCTCTAACAAGGGACTATTGTCATGCCCTGGGCCAGCATAAAGGTTATTATAGGTGTGGAGGGGAGTCTGAGCAATAAAACTAACAGTAGCAACAATCAGTCTATTATTGTCCAAGCAATTGGCATTCATCACAAACACACATTTAGAACTTTAACAAGAGCTAACATTATTGAGTACCTGTTACCTACATCATCCCACTTAGTACTCTCAATAACTCCATCAGGTAGGTATTATTATCTCAATTTTGCAGAGGAGAAATTGAAGCTCAGAGAGGTTAATTAACTTGCCCATGAACACAAAGCTGGATTTGAAGCCAGGTTCATCTGACCCCAAAGTCCATGTCTTTGGCCACTATACTGACTCAGAGTTAACATTTGCTGAGCAGTTGTTGCATAAAATGCGTTGTTCTAAGATCTGCACGTATATTCTTTTTTTTTTTTTTTTTTTGGTACCAGGGATTGAACGCGAGACTTTGTGCTTGCAAGGCGGGTGCCAGAACCACTGAGCTAAATCCCCACCCCATCTTATTTTAACCCTTTTAATAACGTATGACAGCAGAACTATCATTATTCCATTTTATACGTGCAAGCACCAGGACATGGCGCTTGATGAGTAATTTTCCCTTGGTTACAAAGATGGTAATGTGCAGAACACCAAGCTGCCACTAAGATTTGGGGATCATGTAATCTGGATCTTTCATTTTTTTTCACTGAAGAAATTAAGCACTGGAGGCTGATTTTTCAAGCCTATGTATCCAGGTTGTGGTGGATAGGTGAGCCAAAATACTAGGGCGCTTTATTCTTAGTCCAGAGCATTTTATGCCACATTTCAAGACCTGCTGGGTAACAAATCTCTCCTTTGATAGGATGTGATCACTTAGACCTGCTCAGATCTTAGATTTCTTGGCATGCTAAATACAGTACCCCAAAAGATTTACTAGCCCAGAAAGATATTGCACCTCTCTTCCATGTTATAGCCCCATTCCACCTGAATTTTCTAGTAGAGGAGAAGGCCGCGGCAACCCAAGCCCCTTGGAACACCCATGCAGTGGGGGAGAGCTCAACTTGTATGGAGGATGCAGTTGGTGCCTTTGGCCCTCACCTGCACTCCTCGCCCTCCAGCAGCTTGCGATAGGTGGCGATCTCCACATCCAGGGCCAGCTTGACATTCATCAGCTCCTGGTACTCACGCAGCAGCCGGGCCATGTCCTGCTTGGCCTTCTGCAGGGCCTCCTCCGGGCCCACCAGCTTGGCCCGTGCATCTTTCAGGGCCAGCTCCCCACGCTGTTCAGCGTCAGCAATGGCCGTCTGCAGGCTGGAGCACTGGAAGGAAAGGAGGAAGCCATGACTCTTACAGTCAGCCTCTGGAGGTGTGGGTGGGCTACTTCTGGGGCAGAAGTCCTTGAAGACAGAAAGACCCAGAACAAGTGAGTATCAGAGGAGCTCTTGGCCTTGCTAAAACTCTACCTGCTTCTTGACGCTGTCGATCTCTGCTCTCAGCCTCTGGATCATCCGGTTCACCTCAGAGATCTCTTGTTTGGTGTTGCGGAGGTCATTGCCGTGTCTGCCCGCCGTGACCTGCAGCTCCTCATACTGATAGGACCAGAGCAGACCCAGTCACCTAGTCAAGTGCCTGGCCTGGGCACACTGTATGGTACAGGCAGCCTACTCAACCCTTGGTCACTTACTCATTCTTTCACTCATTAATTCAGGAGACCTTCTTTCCTTCCTTCTTTCCTCCCTCCCTCCCTTCTTTCCTTTCTTGTTTTCTTCTTTCAACACTGGGGATTCAATCCAGGGCTTTTGCACTGAGCTACAAGCCCAGACCTTTTTAAAATTTGAGACAGGGTCTTGCTAAGTCAGTAAGTTGCCCAGGTTGGGCTCAGACTTGTGATCCTCCTGCCTTAGCCTTCCAGATTTCTGGGATTATAGGCATGTGCCAGCATATTCAACTTAGATGGTATTTCTTGAGTGCATCTGCTTGTTGGGAGGCAATAGGTTTCAAGAATACCACGATGAGCAGTCAGGCCCCTGTTCCCCTAAAACAGTGGTGGCGAACCTATGACATGCATGTTGTAGAGTGGGCTGTTTGCTATCATTGAAATCTCTAAAAGGTTTGCCATCACTAGTCTAAGGGTTACATTTTCCTGGGGGAGATAGACCCTAATAAAATCAGTGCATTATTCAATATATTGTTCCAAAGAGATTTAAGTGGCCCTTAGGAAAGAACAGAGCCCTTGAGAGTGTCATATAGGTGTCTGGCCAACTTGCAAGTGGGGAAGGGGTGGTAAGAGAAGTCTCTCCAGAGATGGAGATGCTCAAGCTGTGGTCTGAAGGGTGGAAAGAGGGGCCCAAGTGGCCAGTTTAAGGGGAGAACATTCCAGACAGGGAGAATAGCTGGTGAGAAGACCCTGGGGCAGGAGGGAACATGGCAAACTCTAGAAGTAAGGAGGTGACATAGCCACTGTTTCTGGGGAGTTCCTGGTCTTGGGCATGTGTCCAAACCAACTGTGCCCATGAATTTTGGTAGCTCTTCAGATATTGGTGCTGGAGACACATGGAGAAGAGGCAAGGAAATGGTATTGCGTGGTGTAGAAGTTGCAGGTGGCAAAAATGGGACCTTTGTGGGAATGTTCCTGGTCTCAGTGGCTGTCAGTCTAGTGGTACACATGTAGGACACACTCATTTGGAAGAATTACTGTGCCCCATCTCCTCTGGAAGACTGGAGTGAAATCCATACCTTTCCCAACAGAAGGAGAGCCCTGTCTGACTCAGGATCTGTCCAGTTTTGAAAGTACTGGACAAATTGTCTTCCTCTGGCTCTAGACACTCAGAATTAGAAAAAACAACAGCCCCCAAAACACAAAGAATCATTCAGTATTCATTTCAACCATTTCTCCTTGGGGTTAAGTGCTTCCTGCCTTTGCCCACTGTCATAGAGCAGCTCTGTGGACCCCAACACCTGATACCCTCCTCCTTTCTACATTTTGCTGGCCAGAAGGGATGAAGGCAGCACCAAGGGTAGGGCAAGGGACAGGGGCTAGCTTGTAGGTGACCTGTATTTGGCAGGGAGCTGACCTCTTTGGTCTACTACACCCCAATACAGCCGAAGCTCTTTCTGGCCATTAGAGCCCCTGGGACAGAAACTCTCCCAGATTCAAACTCAATTGCTCCACAAAGTGCACATTCTTGACTTTTGGCTGCTTGCTTAGCCACAAACATTTCTCCTTCCCTTTCGCTTTCCCAATCTTTGTTCTACTGGGCGAAAGACTCACTTCTTCTGGGAAGCGCTTTACTAATGCTGTCTTTTCCTCTCCCATGACTGCCCTTTCATTTCATGGCCTCCCAAACCTTGGGTTCTCTGTTGCAGTTTACTCATTTCCAACCTTGTAACCACATTTGGCAGATGGTAAGAGTTCAGCACATCTGTTGAAATTAATAAGCCTTTTAGAAACTGTCTCAGGACTATTTCTACAATACCAGTCCACTCAGATCATTAGCAGTGTGGCAACTATGCGTGACCCTCTGAGCACCCAGCAGTGTCTTGCAAACATATTAGTGTATTGGCTAGGTTTCCATATGCCCATCAAGTTAGGTTTTCATAGCATCAAAGATGCTCCTGCCACGTTGAAGGAAATAGAAATGCTCCCATGTTTCCTGAGTGAAGCCATGGTGTGGTGCCTCAGAGAACACTGACCCTGGAACTGAATGGAAGTGCCCACATTTACCTTGGACTGGTACCAAGACTCAGCCTCAGCCCGGCTGTGGTTGGCGATGTCCTCATACTGGGCCTTGACCTCAGCAATGATGCTGTCCAGGTCCAGATTTCGGTTGTTGTCCATGGACAGCACCACAGAGGTGTCACTGACCTGGGTCTGCCTCTGGGACAGCTCCTGCAGGGCATCAACTCAGTGTTACCCAGGCACAGAAGAAGAGGTCTTGAGCCCCTGTGGTAACTAACCACCTAGGTGAGGAATCTCTTCCTTGGTATTCTTAGTAGATTATTCCAGCTGTCCCCTGGGAACTCCCAGGCATTGAGGGGATCCCGTTTCATCCCAGGAAGTTTCTGGACCATTGATCAGTGTGCTGGGAGAGTTTCCCTGACATCACCTCTCCAGTCTCCCATCTATGTGCTTTCCCTGAGTGTGATGGTGGTTAAGTGTCCTCCAGATCCAAGTCACATAGACTTGAGTATGACATATGTTTTTTCATATGTTAGCATAAAAAGTGTCTTTAGGATCAGGTGATATTCAGGACTCTGTTGTCCTTGGATAGTATGACTTCCCTTCCTCCCTCTCCCTTTCCACAGATCCACGTATCTGCCAGACTGAGGCATTTCAGAAGGTAGGAAGCACTCAGCCAATGAGCTGAGGGGCACCTGTCCCTTTCAACTTTTTGGTGGGTGGCAGGTGGTTCTTGAGTCTTTGGGTATGCTACCCAGTGACCTAGAATTTCAGAATCAGCAGCCTTTTCCTGCTAGGGTTGCCCTGCCATGGGAGGAGGGAGAGGTCTCAGAGCTGGGGCTACCCCCTAAGTCCAGCTTGGAGGACACAGGCCAAGATTCTGAGCAGAGGCACTCCATGAAAGACACTCTGCAGCATTCTTTTCTTTCTAGGATCCAGAGAGGACAAAAAAACTTGCAGACTCTTACCACCTCAAAGATCATCTGGTAGAAGTTGATCTGGTCAGTTAGAGCATCGACCTTGGCCTCCAGCTCCACCTTGTTCATGTAGGCACCATCCATATCCTGGAATAACACAAGAGGTTCCCCTGAGATCCCAGCCCCAAACAATCATCCCAACAGGAGCTGGGCAGAATACTGCCTGGCCCTTCTAGCTTGGGTTTTAGAAAACTCAGTACTGGGGGTTTTCGGGGCGGGGGACTGAGACTGGGGACTTGAGTCACCTGGGGCGACAGAAACCCGAGCAGGGTCAGCACAAGGCGAGGGGCCACAACATTCTGGAAGGTTTGAGCTCTTTGGATAATCTTAAGGTTGATGTGACTTTTTTGAGAGGCCCAAGGATCAGTCTTCTCCCTGACTCCAAGATTCAATATTGTTTCCTTTGAGAGACATTTCCTCTCACCTTTTTCAGGGTCACAAATTCATTCTCAGCAGCCATGCACTTATTAATTTCATCTTCACACCTGTAAGGACAGGGGTGAGGGAGAGGGTGTGCTATTGAGCAAGTCTTCCATGCAACTCTTCCAGGCTGGTGTACCAAGAGCTGAGAGACATCAAAGCCTTTCTAGCTCTTCTGTGGACCTGCATGTGACTCTGGGTGATTCACTTAACCTCTATCTTCCTCTATAAAAGAGGGCTAATTTCTTCTGAGAGTTAAAAAAAAAACTTTTATAAGCCTAGAAGGTGGAACTGATGAGAACAGAAGTATGTCTTAGGCAATTTCATCTCTTTAGAGATGCACAATTAATTCTAATTGTTCGAAAGCTTGCTGCCTCAAGCATCTGCTCTAATAGCAGAGTGAGTTGTGTTTGTTCAGCACACTGTTCTAAGTAGACATTGACATATTTTCACTGGACCTCTGGGTGGCTGAGGAGCAGTGTACTTTTTGTAATGAGGTATAGCTCCAACTCAGAAGCCGAGGGTGTGCTAGCTAAGGGTTAGCTAGGGAGGCCTTCCACTGGCTGCCTGCCCTACTGCAGCCCAAGTGATGTGAAGCACAAATTTGCCACCATGAAGAAGATCGGATAGTCTTGTTTAAACCCCTACTTCTTTCTTCCTATCTCTTCACACTGAAGCTCATGTCATCTTGGAAATGTAAGCTATCCCAAACCCCGAGCTCACATCCAGTGAAGTTAGATGTTATTGGCCAAAGTGAAATAATATGCTTCCCAGAATGAGTTGCAGTGTTTTGTTAGATGTGCTAGTATCACTTTGCAGCCATATACACAGATAAGAATGAGATCCTTGTTAATAGATGAAGCTCCCTTTGTCACTCTACACATGCTGTCTTCTCCTTATGGGCTCATGAGTGCAAGGTCCAGAGCTCTCATTTGACACTGGTGTTGTTCCTCTGTACATCTCTGGCCCTCAGAAAAAGGAGCCCTGGGGCAGCTGTGTGTGGCCAGAAGCCTGTCTCCACTCACCTGATTTTGAAATCTTCTACAACCTCCTGCATGTTCCTCAGCTCAGCCTCCAGCCTGCCCCTCTCTGTGGTGATGCCATCCAGCTGCCGTCGGAGGTCATTGATATAGGTGTCAAACAGGGGTTCTAAGCTCTGCTTCACAGTCCTGGAGCCCTGCTCCTGCAGGAGGTTCCACTTGGTTTCCAGGACCTTGTTCTGTTGCTCCACGAAGCATACCTGGAGGGGAGCAGAATGAATTTTTGGGGGGATATTTCTGGAAATGGAACCCAAGCCTTAAGCATGCAAGGCAACACTCTACCCTGGAGCCACACCCCCAGCCTGAGTATGAATCTTAAGCTAGGGAGACAGAGCCAGACACTTGTATTAACAAGAAGGCAAAGAAAAAGATTTTTTTCACCCAATGGCCAACTGGCAGCTATGTAATTGACAATTCTACTCCCAATGAGGAAGCCATGAAGCTATCTAAAGTCCCTTAGGGCTTTCATGGAAGTGGTGTAGGGGACCCAGAGCCTTCGGTGTCTGAGCTGAGTTTCTCAACACCACCTGCTTGGTTAGGGGTAATTGGCTCAGTGGAAGCTGCTCTCCTCTGGACGTTGACTCTGAACAAACCCATTGTCTCCCAGAGACGGTGAGGGGCCTCTCCCCAAGGTCCTATGGGCTAAGCTTGCCTGACTTGAAAATGCCTCACCTACCGCCAGGCCAGTGCTGGTAGAACTGCCACATCTCCCCTGGGGCCCTTTGCCTCAGTGCTTTCCCATCTGGGCTGGACCTTCCCCAGAGTGTATTCATCCCCACACATCGGGACAGATGAAGTGCTTGTCCCACCTTGTCGATGAAGCAGGCAAACTTATTGTTGAGGGTCTTGATCTGCTCGTGCTCCTCTTTCCGCACTCGCTGGAGGCTGGGGTCGATTTGAAGGTTGAGGGGAGTCAAGAGACTCTGGTTGATAGTGACCTCTTGGATGCCTCCAGAAGGGCAGACTGGGAATCCAGGGCCACCAAAGCTTCCTCCAATACCAGGCCCATGGCCAAATCCATTGCTGATCCCAAATCCAGTACTAGCCCAGCCACCAAAGCCACTTCGGAAGCCGCTGCTGAACCCACCAATGGCTACCCGCTTGGTCCCCCCAAGGTTGTAGAGACTACGGCTTCCAAAGCCAGCCCCAGCACCATTGATCCTGCCCAGTCCCCCGCTGCCACCTGTGGAGCGGGCCACAGAGACAGAGCTGAAGCGGGAGCGCCCTGCTGCAGGTGTGGTGGCTGAGGTGGTGCTGAAGCCCCTGCGGCTGCCTGAGTGGAAGGTGATAGTGGACTGCCGAGACATGGCGGGTGAGGAAAGCTGGCAGGGAGCTCCTGAGGTAGGCGTGAAGGGGATGGAGAAGCCAGGCAGCTAGGGAGCTGTGGGGCTCTCGGGATTTATGGGGTTCCAACAGGGGCGGGGCACAGTAATGAAGGGGCCTCGCTGATGGCATCCCCTAGGCATCCACCAGCCCTGAGCTACACTCAACACCCCCTGAGAAAGGCCAAAAAAGGCCACTGGTTGGTTCCCTGACTGCCTCCCCCATGTGGAAACTCTTTTCCAGTTGCAACTTGATCAGCAGACCAATGAGAAACATGTTAATTGCTCTCAGTCATGTCCTAATCATGCATCTCCTAATGGACTCAAAAAACACTGCTTCAGTTCTAAACTGCTTTCTTAGGCCTGGGACCAACTTCCTCCTGTCCAAACATCTTGTGTCAATACAAGCCAGTGGGATTCACTGTTTCCTGTTCTGTGGTATACTTCCAAAGCCTGAGGACGTTCTCAGCAGCTACTGCCCTTCTCCCAACCCCATCAGACTGGCCCTCCTAATTGTGAAAATCCTGCAGGCTGGGCACTTCTCTTCCTCAGCATCCACGCAGGGTCAACTGCCCCTTTCTTTGGCTCTGAAGCTTCCCTGTGTGTTGTGTAAGTCACATGCGATTTTTTGGAGGATGAATGTGTATGCACATGTATGTGGTATGCTCTGGCTACTGCAATAGAATGTGACTGTCAAGGCCAGCCAGCCTCAGTTTTCTGTGGCTAACAGGTGGGAAAGTAGAAAGACTTGGGTTTGGATCCCAGCCTCACCAATGACCAGCTGTGGGACCATGGGCACATCATGCAACTTTTCTGAGCTTCAGTTTGTGTTCTTATAAAATGGGGTCTTTGATGAGTACTCAGGTGTGAAAACTGCTTCTGCAATCCTTAACCATGGAAACACAGAGTCCTTGCGCCTCCTGATCTATTCAAGCGAGGATTAATGAAGGGTCAGCTGCGTATTTGTCCTGTGTCAAGTCTTTTGGGGACTCCAAAGAAACATAATGCATTCATTCTATTCCTTTGGTAATAAATTCACAGTCCTTTGGAGGGAAGATGCTAAATAACTTTGGAGCAAGATGGTAGGCATCAAAGCACCACTTCCAAGCTGTCTTGAAGGCCACCTTCTCCCAGCAGTTTCCTAGGCCATCCCCTCCTCCTTAGGGCTGGGCTCTCCATATCTTCTCTCCCTCACCAAATGAACTCTCAGGTTGCTGTCCAGTGGAGGATTGTTTTTATCCCTTACCCCTGGAACCATTTATCTTCCTGCCTGTAGTGTGTATTAAGTACAGACTGACAGGAAGCCTACAGGAGCTCCCTCTTTTTCTGCATTTCTTCTACCATGGAGGCAGTCAGACAGCAATTAGCTCAGTTTTCTTTGCTTTCATGACCTCTTGCTTTTGGTTTTAAATGGGAGGGGGATGGAAATGATGTGTATTCAGTCTCCATTGTGTGGATGAAGAAAGGAGACCTAGATTGATTAATTCAGTAGACTGGCCACACAGCCTTGTTGGTGAGAAGCAGAGCCAGAGCTACAGTCCTACCATGCTGGTGTCTTTGGAGAGGCACATGGGGAGCTGGTGGCTGGCAGACACTCGCATCTACTTGGAATGGGAACGTGGTACTCAGAATGGCAGTTCCCTATCCCCTGAGCAGTCTTTTCCCTGGGGTTCCGGCCAGGGGCTGGGCCTCTCCTGCAGCAAGAGGAGAGTTGCCTGAGAGTCTCAGTTTGCACAGGGCACCCATGAATCACAGCGTTTGTTGACTCAGGTCAAGAAAAGCAAAGGAATTCTCTCACCTGGTTGTCAGAGAACCTAGGTCCCAACCAGGGTGGTGCATGCTTGTCTTTTTGAGCAGAAAGAGTATAAACATCTTTTTCCTGCACTCTTCATGACAAGATAATCTGTATCCCAGCAGAAGGGACAATTGTTTGCTTCTTGAATGTACTGAGTGAGCCCCTGAAGAGGACTCTGCAGATGAGAAGTGGTGAGGATCAGGCACAGGGAGCTGCTTGGCTGACTGCCCAAGGGAGGATAGGGAACTGCCCACAGGTGGGTGAAGACGCTGCAGGCTGCTTCTCTTCTGGCCATCCCTTCCCTTCCCATGCCCTCTCTTGAGAAGCTCATTTCTAGGCACTGTCATCTCATTGCTTCCATTCCTGTTTCTCACAGCCACCACCTCTGCCCTGGGGATGCCCTCTTACTTTTTCTTCCCCTCCTCTTAATGTTCCCACCAGGATTGAGGTTTCTTATTGGTTCATAGATGTTGGTGGGCTACATGAAGATTGATAACTCTTTCACCTCTCTTTCTTCTTCAGTCTCTCTCCTGTGACCTCTGACTTGCACTGTGACCTTTACCCTAGAGGACCATGAGTGCTTGAGACACCCAGCCTTCCTGAAAACCTGTGTCATCACCCCCTTTATTTTTATTTATTTTATTTTTGTGGTTCTGGTGATCCAACCCAGAGCCTTGCATATACTAGGCCCACCCCCATTAAAATTTCAAAACTTAGTATTAACATTTTCTTCTTTGTTTTGCTTTTTGTTGTTTTTAACTTTCTCTGTAATTCTGCTTAAAACCAACTCCCAGGAAGCCTTCTCAGATGAAGTGGCCCAAGTGCAAACCCCTTTCCACCTGTCCCTCAGGACACCTGTGTTTGGCTTGAGCTGCAGAGTGCTGGTTTCTCTGGTGGTTGGGGTGCTAGCCCACCTCTGAGGGTTGGGGTGATTTTCCTCCCCTTGATGTGCCTCCTGAGCTGCCTGCATAGAACTGTGGTAGAAATCCATGTGACAGAGGGTGTCTAATGTGAAGGAGAGCTACACATTCCTTCTTACTCTCTAAGCATTCTTGAGCCTCTCCAACTTGGGTCTGGCTGAGAGGAGTGACCTTGAGGTTTGAGGGAGTGACGGATTCAAGAGCATTGTGTGTGCTCTGGGCTGCAAGCCTGCGAAGGCAAATCTTTCAATTTCCCTGGTGCCTGTCCTTCCTGTTCAGGGTGAAGGCCATTGTCCTGAGAGGCACACAGAAGTCCTTGAGAGGTAGTTGGTTTCAAGAGGGCTGGGCCAGGTGGTGATGGAGGCTGTGTCAGTGTGGGGAGGAGAACAGCAAGTTGAGGATGTACACATCTTAAGGAGGAAGAGTTGGGGGTATCAGGGAGCCTTGGCTTCCAACTAGGCCAGGACCAGAGGAAGAATCTGGGTAGAACACAGAGAGTGAAGGAGGTTGGTTCCCTAGGGCCAGCTGGTCTTGGACAAGTGCTTGAGTATCCAGGCCATAGCCATCTGCCTCCCATTGCTCAATACACTAGCTCCCTCTTGGACTTCTGTTCCTTTTTGTAAGAGACTTGGGTTTAGTGATTAACGATTAATACCACTTGCCTGCCAGGTTCTCACTGTTCTAACAAGGAGATACAGTTGTAAGCAAAGCAGACAGAGCTCACTCTGGAGGAGAAGTGGAGCTGAGGGGCTTTGGAAGTACAGTCACACCCCGCTGACACACTCTCGGACTGCGTGGGGAGGGTAGTTCTGTTGTGGTGGGACTGGAGACAGCCTAACCTGAAACAATTTCCTACTTGGACTGTTGGTGGAGTCATGCTTCCTTAATCTTTGCAGTGTCTACTGGGCACCACCAGCCCGCCTTGAAAGGGCTCAGATTTTCCTCTTTGCACTCCCCTTGCTACTGCATTCAGTGATGATAATTGTCCTTCAAAGGGCACTAGAAGTACCATTTGATCGCAACAGTCTATCAATGTCTAGGACTTGGGACGTCCACCTACATGCGGCCAACTCACCCACTGTGCTCCTTTCCACTGGTCATGAATCAGGTCTTCCACAAGGCCTGGCCCTATGGGTGGGTTCAGGCCTCTTGTACACAGGCCAACATCTCCCAAGATCCTGCTGGGCAGTCTTAGTGGCAAAGTGATGTGCTTTTGTGCTCTTTTCGTACAAACTTGTACTTAAAACAAGAAAGGTGGAGCTATCCCTTCCTTCCATGATCAAGTGTTTCAGACATACCCAACAGATGTGATGCTGCAAAGTTCAATACAGACACATGCATCTTAAGAGCATTCACAAAACAGCAATCTACAGGTGGGTGTGATGCCAACTGAGTGCGTCAGGAAAGAAAAGTGAACCAAAGGAGCAGAATTAGTCTTTTAAAGCCTGGAAGAACTTCCAGATGAGGAAGATCAGAGAGGGGACAAAACTGTGGCCAGCCACACAGATATTTGGAAGCTGAGCCAGAGCTCCTGATCCTTTCTGCTACCACACATTTGCCCTGGGCCTCCCTCAACTTATAGAGACCAGAAAGTAAAGCTCTTTGTTGCCTGTGACACAAAGCTGGGGTCTTCCTTGGGGGAGGCATGGGCGAGATGTCATCATCTCAAGGGCTCTGCCAGTGCATTCCACAGAGAGCAACAGGAGGGATTTAGAGAAGACAGGATTCCGGGTGTCTTTCCCAATCACTTGTGACCCTGCAATGGTCTCATTGGGTTCCCAGAATTAGGGTGCTTTGTCACCACATCCCTGGTTTGTGCAGAAGTAGAGCTGCCAAATAGGGAAATTGGTGCGAGAAGAAAGTGGGGGAGGGGCTGGGGATTTAGCTCAGTGGTTCCACCGCCTGCCTTGCAGAAAGTGGGGGAGAAATGAGACACATCCTAGCTCTTCTGCAGAGGTGGGGACCCAGAGGTCTTGTATGAATTAAGGAGCAAGAACTCTAGAAACCCAGGACCATGAATGCTGGCAGGAAGCATAGCCTGTGGGCACAGATTGGGTGATACTGGGGTGCTGAGGGATGCTGTTGACACCACCTCCTTGGCTTGTGACTGGTCTGGAGGTTGCTGCTGAGGGTTGGGGTATGCGTCACCAATTGGGAAGTGAGAGCTGGAAGCAGTCACCTCACCCCCGACAGGCCCGGCAGTGCCTTCGTGTTCATGAACTTGGACATCCCGAAAACTCCTTCCTTCTTGTTGCTTTCTAGCCTCCTTTTCTCATCCCAGTTACTTCTGAGAGATTTGAGACTTCAGCCAAGCTACATTTATTCACTCATTCATTTGTTCTTTCATGACATATCTGTGACAAAGAAGTGGACTGTAAAGGTAGGCTGTCACCTTAGGGGTAGGCTCAGGATGTGCACAAGGAGCTCTGAGACACCTGGGAGGGCACCCCCTCCATGGGTCAGAGCCCAAAGTGACCAGCTGTGACTGTGTGCTCAGTGCCCTGGCCTAAGTTGTTTATCTCGGCTCCAGCAAAGTACATGAGGTACGCATTATAGAAGTCCCATATTTTATGAGTGAGGAGAGGGCGTCCCCAAGTCCACATGAAGTAGGGAGTAAAACTGGAACTAGGACTGTTGTCTTCCATTCCCTAGCACAGTGCTTTGGTTCCATGGCACATGAATCCCGTTTGTGCCATAACAGAAAGTAACTGTTCTCCATGATTCTCATACACCAGGGGCTTGATGGGCTGTGAGGAAGACAAAACTGCTATTTACAAAACAACAGAGTTATATGAAATGGCATATGACAGGAGTAGAAAATGATTCAGAAAGTGGTATGGTTGGTTTCTGGGTGGGGCTTGAGGACTTCAAGTAAGTCTTGCTCTCCTGTTGGTTTTGAATGCCACGTTTTGGGCACACACAAAAGGACATCAGGAAGCAGCCCCTGAGCATAGGAGAGAGGCTGAGGAGGCTGGCTTGGCTTAAACATTTCTCATGGATAACTCACAGGGCAAATCCACCCACAGACACTGTGGACAGGATTTGCGTTCACCTTGTCTATGTGACTCTGTGCTTCTATATGAGGTGTCCAAGAGATGCATCCATTACCTGGGGATTTCCAGGGACAGGAGCATCTGGATGTGAGGCTGTGCTTTCCATGATTCCCAGGGAGGCTTCTCCCACGGGACCTCCAGCTTTGGATGGGGAGTCTCTGCCTCACTCTTGGCTCCTTCTTGCCCAGCTGACCTGCAGATACCAGATCAGCACACCCTGATGATGAAGATGGTGACAATGACAATGATGATAATGTTGGGAAACTGAGAGCCATTAAGCTGAAGGTAACTGGAGACCAGGAACCTCTTTCCCTGTTTTTCTTTAAGAAAGGAAAATATTCCAAAGCCCAGATGCAGAGGAATGGAGAATTAGGACCAATGACTCATTATTATAACAGAATTAAGAAGGACTCAGCAGAGGGCTCTTTCAATTTGTCAGCTCTCTTGGTGTGCAGTCAAAGGGCCATTGATTGGCAGGCAGCTTGCAGGGTGTAAAACCAAAAGTACTGGGGAATCTGAGGGAAGAAATGGGGTCTGGCACCACGTTTCTGATTCAGGTTAGATCTGAGCAGCCAGGACACTGCTTTCCCTCCCTTCCCAGAAAAGGACAAAATGGCACACGACTGCATGGACAGATGCCCTAGTGCCCTCTGCATGATGCCTGGCCTGGGAATATTTTGGATTTGCTCCCATCAGGCCAATGAGGGAGACAAATTCCTTATTAAGGAAATGGCTTAAAGTGCTTTTAATCCACCCCTGAACACTAGTTTATTAAGAAAGAGTTGGCTAACCTGGAATGAGCCCCGAGACTAATGAAAATGACGAATGAATTGGGAAATAGAAGTGAGGAAAGAGGGAAGGAATTATGACAGGAGACCAATCTGTTTGTTGTGGTGGTGATGGTGGTGCTTTTAACCACAAGGGAGTACATTTAAACTTCACCATGAAGGATTCAATTCAAGTATCAAAAGGCTTCTAAGGGCCAGGGATTTAGCTTAGTGGTTGGTACCGAGCCTGTCTCGAAAGTGCAAGATCCTGAGTTCTATCCCCAGTACCAAAAAAAAAAAAAGGCTTCTATGTTCTAGCACTCAACAGAGAAATACTCTCTCTTGGGAAGTTGTAAGGATTTAGGTAGATTATTTCTGAGATGATTTAGGGAATGTGATTTTGCAGTAAGTAGAAGTTTTTTTTGAGCACTAAATGTTTCTATAAGTTAAGCATTTATACTCTACCCTAATGCTGTTTAGGTATCATGGTGTTTTATAGATTTTGTGCTAATGCAGGGTTTCCCTGCATTTTTCAAAATTTCCCCTCAATGGAACTGGTACCCACTTAGCCTTTCTGAAGTTCGGCCTGCTATTGTTGATGTACTTTCATACTTGGGCATTCATTGCTCTTGCCTCTTGGTCTATGGTGTGTGTGCACGCATGTGTGTGTGTGTGTGTGTGTGTGTATGTGATGTGTATACATGTATGTACATGTGTCTGTATTTATGGGTATAGTTCTGGCTCTGGCAGACAAGAAGAATTTTTGTAGAAGGATTATGTAGGCACATAATTCAGTTGAATTCAACAAACATTTAAGAGAAGGCATTTGCCTTCTCTTAAATTGTTCTGCAGGGTCTAGGACTCTGACATATTATAGGCAACCTTAAACTGTTGTGCTGAGTGACTGCTGGGCTGCTGAGTGATGGAGGCATGCAGGAGCAACTAATGAGGTTTTTTTTGTTTGGTTCTTATATTTTTCCCCATTCCCCTGCTCTCTCTTCAACCCTTCCACCGCTCCCTATTTACAAAGACTTTGTTTCTGTTTTTTCCTTTTCTCATATTTATTCCTTTCCTTTCTTCCCTCTCCTCTACTCCTCCCACTTCCCCTTCCCCTTTGGACATTTTCTTCCTATTTCACAATACCTATGATATATTTTGAACCTTATTTACACTTTCAGTTTCTCACACCAGAAAAACTATTCGGTATTTACACATGTGTGTCCTATTTATTTCACTTAAGAGTATCCCCTCAATGTACATCCACTTAGCTATAAATGTCTCTAATTTCTCATTCTTTATGGCTGAATAGTACTCCACTTTATAAAAAAAACTACATTTTCTTTATCCAGTCTTCAGTTGATGGGCAATTGGGCTGCTTCCAAGTTTTAGCTATTACAAACAGTGCTGCTGTGAACATGGGCGCACATATATCACTGTGGTATGATTCTTTTAATTCTTTTAGGAAGATACCTATCAGGGAATAGCTGGGTCAAATGGGACCTCTAATCCTAGTTTTTTGAGGTATCTCCATACTGATTTCCACAGTGGTTGCACTAGTCTACACTCCCATTAACAGTAGAGAAGGGTTCCTTTTCCCCCGCCAAACATTTGCAACTAATGAGGTTTTGAAGATGTTTTCTGAGGCAAAAATAATGTGGGCTAAAGATAGTCATATTTGCCTCCTCATTTCCTCATCACAAAAGAATAGACAAGAATCAGAGTGAGGAAGATGAGGCTTCAGAGACTGGTAAGAAGTGTTGGAAAGAGGAAAGAAAAAAATAAGGTTGGGCTAGAGTCCAAGTGGATGGAGGAGGGATGGCAAGCAGAGCCAGCTTGGGAAAAAGCAGCCATTCATCTTCTTCCAAGTATAGGGTGGAATTCTCAAGCCAAAGAGGAAGCATTGCTTGGTGTTTGTTCTGCTTGTGTATGTCACCAGCTGATGTCATCGTCCAGCATTGCCCCACTTAGGTAAGGAGCCCGCTCCCCTGCATCTCTCTTTGCAATCCAGGGGAGGTATGTCCACCAGAGGGCAAGCAACTCAAAGAGGCAGGGGTGGATGGAAGGCACAGGCCACTCCTTCGCTATGGCCAGCAGGGATGTGATAGACCGAGTCTGTGGTGAGACCATACCTCCCAGTATAGGGAAAGAGCATAGATTCTGAAATGAGTCAGATCAGTCGTTGGATCTTGCTCTGGCCCTTAATTACCATGTTAGTTAACTTTTCTGAGTCTTTATTTTCTCTTCTTTAAAATGGGGATAAAGTTTAACAAAGGTAGTTGGGTGCAAGATGAAGGTGGATAAATCACTAATTTTTATGCACTATATTTAAACAAGAAGAAATCATGAAAAAGGGGTTCTAACTTACAATACAAGAACCCTAAGATACCTAGGCATACCTAACAAGAACAAGAACAAGAATAACCAGCAAACATTGAAAACAATGAATAGGGCTAACTGTATCAGAAACCAACATATGACTTATATGGTGCTGGTGATGACAGTGATGTGGGCAGGACTTCAGTGCTTGTAGCTCTTCCTGCTGGAAGACAAGCTGGTGTACTTGATAGCGAAGTATTGCCCCTGCCAGAGCTGAGGCCGCCCGAAATGCTCATGCATCTGCCAGAAGTGAAGCTGCTTCCAAGACTTTGATCAGTGCTGTAGGAGTAGCTTCTGCCTCTGCCCCAGGCCTACACCACTGCCCATGCCACTGGCACTGCCATAGCCGCTGGAGACAGTGGACTGCACCATGGCTGTAGGGAAGGGACAAGGACACGGACACTGTCCTCTTGTGCTTGCCTGAGCCAGAGCACAAGGTCTGGCACAACATAAACAGGGAAGCTGGGTACTTACAGATGGTGATTGATCCAATGCCTTCTCCATTCAGCCTAGGAGGAGAGGAACACAGAGAGGTGAGACCTAGACAGGGCTCCCTGGAACCTGTGGGAAGCTTCTAGCTGGGGAAAGCTCAGGTAGAATTGCTCTTTTAGTTGTTTTCCAGAGCTGAAATTATAGCCATGAGCAGTATTCCATGGTTTTGTGCTCAGTGGAGGACACTGGAGATATCAGAAGTTTGACTGCATTAAGGGACCCAACTGCACTCCTCGCCCTCCAGCAGCTTCCTGTAGGTGGCGATCTCCACATCCAGGGCCAGCTTGACATTCATGAGCTCCTGGTACTCCTTCAGCAGCCTGGCCATGTCCTGTTTGGCCTTCTGCAGGGCATCCTCCAGCCCTTCCAGTTTGTTCTTGGCATCCTTGAGGACCAGCTCTCCATGCTGCTTGTCATCAGTGATGGCAGACTGTAGATTGGAGCACTAAAAGGGAAGCAAGTAGAATTGACTTGTAGTTGGGTACTTCCCCAATGGATTAGTCCTAGGTCATCTTTCCCAGTGGGTTATAGAGACATCAATGGGTGCAACATAACCTCTGAGTGTTTCTGCCCAGTGGTTTCCATTTGTAGTCTTTATTTAGTTAGGGAGTCATTGACAAGAACATATGAGGCCATTGTATTAGCCACGCTTCACGAGATTATATCTAGTTATTGACAGGAGACACTGCAGTAGAGACAAGAGAAGGAATATTGGAAGAGGTAGAGTGAATTGTTTTTTGGGATGTGGTCTCCAAGGCCAACCAGGTAATATTTCTGATGCCACAATAACTTAAACAAAATTGTGACCTTCTTGTGTGGGATGACAAATATTCATGTGTGATGCTTTTTCCCTAGTTTTCCTTCAGTTTCCTCAAACCCCTGAGTTTCATTTTGTCCTTTGCTCTTGCTCCATTCCCTTTTCACCTGGACTATGGAGCAGATTTACAACAATGATCCTCAGGTTCTCACGCTGCCCCCTTTTCTTTCCCAACTTGTATATTTTCTATTCCCAAGTCAGTCAGTCTGCTTATGTAAAAAGCAATCAATTATTCCTGTTTATCTTTTTACTGCTTTGACTAATTGAGATTGGACCTGCCTAGGTCTTTTACCATGATCTTGATAGGATCTATGCGTATTTCACAGGTGGGTTCTGAACTGCATCACTCCCTCTGGCTGACAGTTTCTTTACTCCCTGGGATATATCACAAATGTTAGTTTGTGATTCCATAATGGTCTAGGAAGGCCTTTGTAATTGCCCACCACCATACCTGCTTCTTGACCTGGTCAATTTCAGACCTCAGCGTCTGGATCATGTGGTTGACGTCAGCACATCTGCTTGGTGGTGTGCAGGTCGTCCCCATGTCTGCCTGCTGTGACCCATAGTTCCTCATACTATAGTCAATGGGCGGGGGGGAGAGATTTAACCATGAATAATGAGTTATCCCTTCTGAGTCAAGCATGTAACAACCATTACATAATGGCTTATCTTTGAGAAATTTTAGGAAAAGTTGATTTTGCATGGATGTTGAATACTGTACAACTGAGTCACAGACCATCTTGATTAGGAGACCACAGACTGTCAAGTTCTCTTAGAAACTGACAGTGTTCTGTAGTGTATTCTGGGAATTAATATTCAGGTTGGCATAAACAAGGACGATTGTGTCCTTATCTGCGGAAGCTTTCCTCTTGCCTCTGACTTCTTCTGCTTCACAGAAATGGGGATAAATCCTCTAAATATCAACTCTAATAGTATAGAAAACAATGCCTGAGAGGATGAAGCTTCCTTTGTGTACATTTTGTGTAGATTCTCCATACCACACCCATGGAATCAGAAGTTTTCTGGTATTCAGAGCAGGACATGTGGATTCCTCAGCAGTCACCACCTCACAGGTCACCTTGGTCTGGTACCAGGACTCAGCCTCAGCCTGGCTCCTCTGAAGGATTTTCCTCATATTGGGCTTTGGCTTCAGCAATGATGCTGCCCAGATCCAGGTTATGTTTGTTGTCTATAAACAGGACCACAGAGGTGTCTGAGATGTGGGCTTGCATCTGAGACAGTTCCTGCCCATCAGAAGGTGCTAAATTCCTCTTTTCAGGTGTACCCAACACCCAGATCTTCCCTTTTGCAAAGCCCACCCCAGTAAATGAAGGAAAGGTGCTGATACTTACTGCGGCAAAGATGGATATCAGGAAGCGGATCTCATCTGAAAGACCATAGGCCTTGTCTTTCAGTTCAACCTTATTCGTGTAGGCAGGATCCACATGCTGGGGACAGAGATGATTACATGGTGTCACTTGAGCCCTCCTGCCATCTCACCCATCTGTATCTCCCTGGCACCTCTCCATTAGAAGGAGTTGGGAACCCAAGCCCTGTCTCTCCTGACGCAGGTCAACCTGAATCCTGACCCAATTGGCTCAGCTTCATCACAGTTACAAAATCATTCTCAGTTGCTGTGTGTTTGTTGATTTCATCTTCATATCTATGGGAAGAAGAGTATAACATATTTGACACAGCTTTTGGATAGATTCCAAATCTAGCCTGTGATCTCTCATTTTCATGAATGGAATATTTCCAAATCCATTTTCCCCCCCAGGAGAGACTAAAGGGTTTTTTGGGGGGGTTGTGGTTCAATTATTAAGACTCACTCTCCCTTAACCTCCTGTAAACCTCTTTGTCTTACATATTTGCTCGTTGGCAGTAATTTCTGATTTTAATTCCTATGAACATGTTTTGCTTGAAATAACACCCACATATAGACCTGGTCACCAACTTGGTTTGAGAAATGAGCCTTGGGAAAGCAGCTCACTCCTTCTCTTTAACTCACTTGTTCTTGACATCTTTAGTTGTGTCCTGCATGCCTCTGAGCTCTGAGGCATGGTGGCCTCTCTCTCCAAGGGTGAAGTCCAGCTGCCTCCTGAGGTTCCTGATGTACTGCTCAAACAAAGGCTCCAGGCTTCCCTGGGATTTTTTGGTGCCTTGCTCCTGGAGCAGGGTCTACTTGGTGTCCAGAACCTTGTTATGCTGCTCCAGGAAGTACACCTGAAGAGAAATAGATGTTCATGTGGCAGACAGAGGTAGGACAAAAGAAGTGGCCAGTGTGGAAGGTTCCCTTGTGGGCCTGTGCTTCCCCAGAGTGCAGTCCTGAGCATGCACAATCTCAGGCTGTGCTATTACCCAAATGTGTTTTTTGGCCCAGATGCCATAGCCCAGTGACAGCGAACTTATGGCATGTGTGTTATTTGTTTTTCTTTTAAGACTAAAGTTGTTAATGCATGAGTTTTTAACAACTAAAAACTCAGTATTCAGGTTTAATTGCAGCATTGGCATTTTGCGATAAATAAATGGGTTTTGGATTACAGTTTGGGTACTGGGTCTCTAAAAGTTTTGCCATCACTGCCATAGACCACCGAGGGCTTTTCACCCTCTATGTGATGGATACCATCAGTGGATTTCCACAGTTTTTCTCTGCTTTCAAAACACAATCAGAAATCTGTTTTAAAAACAATTAAATGGTCTGATACATTGTTTAGGTTTTCCTGATTAATAGGATCTCATCGATATGGGATGTAAATGTTGCCTAATAATTAGGTTCCTCTCTAATTTCCATTTTAGTGCATGTATCTATTCTAAAATAACCCTAGCTTCATGATCATTCTCCATTTCTGGAATAAATTAGTATTTTTACGTGCTGTGTAAAGGGCCCTAATGTTTCTGATTGAGCCAGAAAATCCTTTTTTTTTTTTTGGTTTGGCCTTTTCCCTCATACCTTGACCCCAGAGTGGAATCACCAGCTCAAACACCACTGGCATTTATTGTATTTCTTAGATCTTCAAGAGGGGAGACCTAACTCTTCTCACTGCCTCGGTGCTTCACCTGTGCTTTTGGGTGTGAACAGTTGATGGTCCCTAGCAGGAAGCAAGGCCTTTATTTGGGTATGTTTTTGTGATTTTCCTAGGCCATGTGTGTTATCCCTATATGAGAAAGAATATCTGAGAGAGGTAGAGTAGGTTTGCATTTTTAGAGACAGTGCCTGTGATTTCAAAAGGAGGTGACACAAATAAGTAAAGTATATGTCTGTATGTGTTTCTGAGTGTGTTTTATGAATATAAAATATGTTGCTCTTATTTAGATATAAAAAGTCTCTCAACAGTTTCATGTTCAGAGGTGGGACACAGGAAAGTGATTGGATCATAGGGCTCTAAATTTATCAACAGTTTAGTCCACTGATGAGTTCATGGCTATTAGGAGGTAAGGCCCAGTAGGAAGAATTGGGTCACTGGGGTGTGCTTTGGTTCTTTCTTTTTTTTAATTCTTTTAGTTCTTTTATTGGTACATTTTAGGAATACAATTCATTTACATTTATCATTGGGTGTTTGTACCTGTACATGATATATCTGGGTTCTTATTTTTTTCCCCATTACCTGTGCACCCTTCACCCCCTCCGCCCTTCCCTATTTACATAGATTTCATTTCCATTTTTTTTTTCTTTTCTCATCGGTTTTCCTTTCCCTCTTTTCCTTTTG